>JAEMBT020000006.1:13880386-14460386 GCA_018873245.2 Archegozetes longisetosus | reverse complement strand
GTAAGTTACTATACGAACGAACAAATTTCATAATTTAAAATTTTTGAAACGAGTTCCTTTAGTTTATTTCAAGTCATTTCTCTGAAAGAAGTTGAGATACTTATTTAAAATTATGGTTTGATATAAAGTATTGAGTTTTTCACTGGTTAGCTAATTAATCATCAGAATTATGAAACCTGTCGAGAACTTTCTGTCACCTGGAGTCCTCAGCATGTCATAAATAGAGACTGAGTCACTTAAAAGCTACTTTAACTTCTAATGGCAACTAAATCATTTGAAAGCACCCTTCTATCAAGTGACTATATTAAAGTTAGATCTAATTCGTACATCAGAGTAATTATCACCTTAGTTAGGAAAATGGAAGATTCTTTCTTTTATAAACTATGAGACACCTCGTCTTTATCATATGAATAAAGATAAACATTTGACTAATCAGTTATTTCTGTTAATCAATAAAACATGTATAGGCTACCTTGTTGCCAACTTTTGTTAGGAATATTCTTCGACAAAAGAGAAAAAATGAAAAATCGCTGACATTTTTTAAAATTAATTTCTCGGTTTAGACATTATTAGATATATTATACCGTATATAGTATTTTAGTATAAAATCATTTACACCGACAGTATTGTCAGCGGAGACCCTGTCCACGGACCACTGACAGTTGGAAACGCTATGCATAGGATATCTTGAAACTCATAAAAACTTACATTTTCCTAACTATGATTACCACATCGAGAATGAGCGGTATTCTTGATATTCAAACTTTATCTGTCATTTCAGGTTAGAACTATTTTTCCGTTATTCGTTGTTAAAAACTACATTTGAGTTGAAAAATAAGATAGAGGTTATATCTTTTCGATCAGATCAGCGAAATTCTAATTGGAGAAAGAGTATCGCTTTACCTCAAAACATGACACGCAATAATATCGAGTGTGATCAAAATATAATCTGATACCTAGTAAGCACTTATAAGTTTGTTTCCACTCATCTTCCTAGGTTTTTGTCGATTTTTATTTCTCGCCAAGATATCTGTTGCAAAACATGACAAACTTTTTTCATGTGTATCTCAAGACTGCCAAAAAAACCTTTTTGATGAGATAAATGCATTGCAATCTATTTGTTAATGTTATAAAAACCACAGGAGAGAGGGAGATTAGTTTCGATATTCTTTTTCCGAACGTTGAGAGAGAGAGAGAGAGAGAGAGAGAAAGAAGACCAAGAGAGAGGTTGTTTTAACAGTTGCGACACATTAGCTAAAGGTCTCCATGGGTTCAGCGAAAAGAGCGGTCTCGAGATTATGACCAAAGAAGAAGCGAATGACGGGAACTATGGCGTAGTTTTTATCGATTACTAGATAAAAGTGGCGTCACTTTTAGCAAGAAAAGGATTATAAAGTTTGTAGGAATAGATTATATATTATGATTGGTTCCGCCACTGAATTATGTTATGGTTTAGTTTACATCATTTACTGTTACACTAAATTGTTATCTCCTTTGTCCTGTTATTTAGCTTCTCTCTACATTTCATACAAGTTGAGCTGAATTTTTCTTAAGAGTATTGTTTGACTCAAATATTCTTATGTTTCGGAGAAAATATCTTCCACTTTATTTGTCTATTTTGTGTTATTTATATGTCTAGTCTTCACCTAAAACGTTATGCACTTCATTCAAGAACTTAAAAGTATAGATATCTTTTCAGGAAATTATCAGTAGAAACTTCAATCTATATGAATTTTTTTCGATTACTTCTCTAAAGACTTTTGAAGTCCTCTAAATCAATATGAAATGACAGTTAAAAGAAAAGTAAAATTCCTAGAATTTCTTACTATTTTCAAAGATTTTGAATCAGTTCTCTATCACACAGAGTCTCAATAAATTGAGGACTTGATAACTAATTTTCGATCT
This sequence comes from Archegozetes longisetosus, assembly GCA_018873245.2. Classification (NCBI taxonomy): domain Eukaryota; kingdom Metazoa; phylum Arthropoda; class Arachnida; order Sarcoptiformes; family Trhypochthoniidae; genus Archegozetes; species Archegozetes longisetosus. The sequence goes on along the minus strand of JAEMBT020000006.1, from coordinate 14,458,481 downwards.
CTTTTTCATCATTCTTATAATACATAGGTAGTTAGACTTAAGCCTTCTCTATATTTCAAGTTTAATAAAGCATACCTTTTGACATGAGAACTTCATATAAGAAAATACATTATTCTTAACTACACATCTCATAACATTTACATTACATCTCTTCAAATTTTTATGCATTAATTCTCATTTTATTCAATTTTTTTATTCTGATTCTTAGAATGAAAAATACTTTTGATGATAAGCAAAGTTGTGGTGAATTATTGCTATCTATAATTAGTTTCGAAAAAAATAACTTTAAAACTGCATAATGAGGATCTATACTTCAAATGAAAAATTGGATTGAAAACACAAAATCTTGTAAAGTCAAAAACGATTAATCCATTTGAGCAAAGAAGTTGTTTCATTATAAATCGATTAATTTGTACAACAAATACTCGTAAATGCTATTTAGTTGAATAAGTCGTTCTCCATAAAGCTATAGGAGTTTATTAACAGAGAAAACCGCTATTAATCTCTATTTCAGAGCATTAATTTCAAGTTAATGTATAGTAATTTCTCAACACAAAAGTAGTTCTCTATCTAATCGTTAAAACCATTCGCTATGTTAGAGACCCAAAAAAGTTAACATATTCTTAAGGCTCGTGGAATATAACTCTCTATCAGCTATTGATCGCGAAGCATAGCTTGATATACAAAGTGCAAGAAACAGCAGGTCTTCTTGTTTATATTGCATACGTGTGTGAACCAAATAAGTATACATTTATTCTTCTGTGAGTCTTTTCTTTCATAGAAAATTATCGTCACATTTATTTGGGTCTCCTTTTCTTTAGAGACCGCAGTCAGAACTGTAGCTAATAGTTAGTCCGGATATAGAGTCCATTGAAGGACATGTTTCACCTTTTGATACGGACAACGATTTTTCCATAAATAAAAGCTTGATTTAATGACACGTAGTTCTTATGTGCTGACTCTTAAACATCTTTTTTTGTGTAATACTAGAATCTTTTTATATTGTTTGTTCTCCATGTGATCACTTTTATAAGTTGCCCCATTCAGTTAGAGAGTAGTTCAACTTATTTTATTCGAAATCTCTGACTAAATGTGTTTTTACTTAGCTAATCAGTTGAGAGATCTAGGCAACTATAGAAAAGCTTGTTGGAAGCTTTGTTTTAGGCATTTTTTTGCATTGAAATTCCAACAAAAATCGATAAACAAAATAATTTCACAACTCATTTGTTTTGCCATTAACATTAACATTACTATTAAACTGCTTAAACTACGAAGCATGAAATAATGAGTTTCGACTCAAAATTACTATTTATTCTCTACGCCTAAAAGGCCTATTAGTGTAAATACTTAATGATTCAAAATAAATAATATAGTTTATAAGTTTCTCAGTTTCTTTAGCCATAGAAAGTACAAATTAGTTAAAAACTTTTTATTTGGTATATAAATTAATTTGAAAAAGGTGTGATGTTGTCCAATGTTGTGAAGGTATGGACAACAGAAAATATTCTAGGGTCAAATGCTACGACAAATTCTCATAGAACCGATACTTAATAAATGTGTGAGTCATCACCAGAATGACCAAGACTCCAGATTTCAGGCGGACTAGTCCAAACTTCAAAGTGAACTAAATCTGGGCGGATTTTGTCCAGATTTGAGCTGAATTGACACTTGTATCACAAATGCTCTATCTTATTAACAATTCGGTGTATATTGATTCTAAGCTAACGTATTTTAATCTAATAATATTACTCGTCTTAATTTCTTGCTAAAAACTTCACAACTATGTTAAAGATAGCAAACTAATCAATACCGCAAAATCACAAAAGAAATATACTTATCTCCACAGTTGAAATTTTGTAACTTTTATATTCATTGAGTACTGTAAATAAATTTTAAAACTTTAAGAAAAATTTCAAAGGGGGATCCTACGATATTTTTGTCCAGGTTTGGACTCTACAAAACTTGGTCTCCTTAGTTAACACATATTTTATAAGAAATGACTAAAAAAATATTGCCAAGTTTCACCTAAAACTCAAACTAAAAACTATTGCCAAATTCAACAGTCCCTCATTCAACGAACCGAACGGCGGCTGTGTCATTGAATCAATGCATGAAGCGTTTTCAGTACATATGGAATAAATTAATTTTTGAAGAAAATTCCCTAGGTAACGATTAAAAATTTAAATGGTCCTAAGCTGTTCATTACTTTCAAACGAATTGGATTTCAGAAACTATTTTCAGATTTAACAACACTTTTCTGAAATAAAGGTCAACTTGGTTTTGAGACAAAATTGAAATGAATACGAAATTATATTTATTCCGAAAAACTTTGTTCTTGTGCTCACCCTTTATCTATTTTGTTTGAAGCACGAATTTTTTACGCTATTTCATTTAACTCCTTGTTGATTGTAACACGAATAAGTTATCCAATGATTTACAGCTGTCAAGCTTCATTCTAGTTGAAAATTACCAGAATAATTATTTATTCTTTGTTAACTACTTCTCTCTGTTCTAGTTTTTAGTTAGTTCTTCACATTCAAAACGGTTTATTTGAAGAGAATCAGATTTTCAACTTTAAGTTGTTTTGTAAATATGAGCCGCAAAAAGCAGTATAAAATGATTAATCTACTCACAAGAAACTTATACCCCTATAAAGTTGATGAACAATACAACTAAATTCTGTCAAATGTTAAATTCAAAGCATTTATCTTGCAATTTCTCTTTGTTTTTGACTGTTTGCCTAACAAACCGAAAATCAAACAAAACTTGACAACTTTTGGGCACTGGGAATGTGTTGAAAAACTTAGTTCACCGCTATTTCTCTTCTCACTGTAACGCATGAAATATTTTTAAAAATATTGTTTTGACACAACTTCTTTTTTCTCTCTTCTTCTTTTATCTTAATCTTTATTATAAAGTGTGAACTAAAGTCTCGAGCCATAACTGTTAAATCGAAACAGACACTGAATAGCTTTATAATTCTCTCGCAATGTTAACTCTTATAAGTAGAAAAAGAAATTATTTTCAACGATATTATTATCGATTTTACTTTCTTTTACTTCGTAAGTATATCTTTTTCTCTCTTTTGATTTTCATTCCTCTCAAAAAATTTCCATTACTTTACTCTGAATTAAAATTAAGATATCTTTTCGTAGAGTATTTCTTTAAACTAATTGAATGATAGCCTCATAAAAATGTAAACACATAATGATTGGTTGACTACTTCTTTTTATGATTTTATGACATCAGTGTATGGTATGAAAGAAATGAATCCCAATTGAGTTAAGTTTTAGGTCAATAAATGAAAGTGAAAGGAAATCACGGAAACACTCTAAATGTCAAGCTCTTCATCTAAACTATTTGCATATAAATTACTTTATTATTCTATACATGAATAGCTTGAAAGACAATTGAATGGGCGTAAAAAGTGATTAAAAATTGTTGATAACAAAATATTCTGCAGACAAAAATACTCCTACTAAAAGAAAATCTTAAGTAGGATATACTTAAGTTTTATTATCGTTCGATAAGTGCGTTATTGCAAACTTATAGAGGTTATTAAATATGATAATTAAAGCAAAACCTTTCCGATTTCTAATTCACAAAAGAGATTATTGTATCTGTTCTTGTGTGACACAATCAAAACTTTTGTTACAGTTTTGTACAAATATGGAGTGAAAAGTACGATAGCGTACACAAAACCTCCTCTTTTTCCCAGTGTTGATGATGTTTGATCGTGTCATGCGTGTAGTTCTTCAATGGCTATGCTTTTGCTATCCGTTTCTCTCAACAATAATTGATCGAAAAATTACTGTTAGCAAGAACTTTGACTTAGGTTGTGTATTGAAGTGCAGTTCTTGTGCAATACGTGTTGTGCGTTTGCTGTGGAGTCAACTATAATAAGAGGATTTTGTGGCCAGAAATAAAGTTTTTACAGTTTTGTACTTTGCCTTTCGCAAGAATGAGTAAAAACTTAGTACACTTATGAAGTAATCCGAAAACAAACCAATCCAATAAACAGACAATATAATTACTTAGAAGGAAGTGAAACTTCCAAAAGTGCAATTACTAGACGTATTCTTTCATTCGAGCCTAATTCTATGCCAATATTCTGTCGATTTCTCGTGCAATTGAAATTGCTCTCTATAGTCAACACACATATAATGAATAAATTGGCTGAAAAATGGCTTAATTTTAATATAGTATTAAAAGATCACGTTTATAATGCATGCATACTTTCTGATTACAACAAAAGCAATTAACTTGGCGAAGATTATGAATAACTTTATTCTTATCTCCACTAATACCTAGAAATAACAGTTAAAACAATTATCTTTATTTCTAAAGTCATTCATGATAACTAATGATGCACTTGAGCTCAATTATCCGGAGCTTAGGCTGAAGTAAGAATTACTTTCGCTGTATAGAAAATAAACTTTGAGAACAATGTTTGGATTCTTCTTCTGTTTTTTTTAATTTAAAATTTTCAAAATAAAATCTGAATAAAATAGACTGAAAGCACAAAAGTTATTGACTTTAAGCTGGAGCTGGAGCTGAATCTTGAAAGACAGCTTGATTTTGAAGCCCATTATATGTACACTTTATGTGCATCATTAATGATAACAGATGCAATTTTGAAGTTTATAAGGAAGGGCTTATGAGAAAATTGAATTTAAAATGGCTTTTAATATCGACTGCAAATCTATCTTTCTATAAGTCTACTTATGGCATCAAGTATTGGTTGCATTCGAAGACAAATAAAAGCAAAACAAATAAAAAGACAAAAAATATTGCTTGCGATGGATATCAAGAATAAGTATACAAACAAGTAATAAATAACTGACAATTTGCTGACAGAATAAAATGCAATTCTCGGAATAAAAATTATTTCATATCAAGAAAAACTGAGAGCAAACAATCCATAAGTAAAAATTGTTATCTAGCTATCAAACAGAATGTCCAGCATTAGGGCTGTTATTATAAAAATATATCACTAAAACCACTAAATTCACCCCAGAAGCCACTTTTGAGGCCCAAAAATAAACTATTTCTGTGAGTTTGCGCGCCTTTCTCACAGTTGAAGCCTTTCTCTATCAGTATTTTTCCCTCTCTCTCTCTCTCTCTCTCTCTCTCTATCGACTACAAGAGCACTACATTTGTTAGAACCTTAAACAGCATATAGTCGTTCTCTTATTTTTCTTCTTCTTCTTCTTCTTCTTCTTCTTCTACTCCTTTTGCTTCACAAGTGCTGCTAAAAAACTATATTCTTTGTGATCATCATCGCTATCACTTGTGTCATGCGATCACTTGTTTTATTGATAAATAAATAGCGAGAAAGATCGCGATAAATAGTGAAAATTGCTTTGATTTAAAAAAAAGCAGAAGAGAAAAAGAGCTAAAATGTAACACTAATTTCATGTTTGTTTTATGATATTTTGCTTGCATTGTTATTTTATTGTTATTTAATTCAGTACGAATCAAAGCAATTGCAAATGTTTTGCACATATTGTTATATTTGATAAGTGTGTGCACGAGATTTCATTACATTTATCATTCATTCTCTTATATATCTAGTGCAAGAAGTTGTATATGCTTCTCAACTAAGTATCAAATCTCTCACTGTTTTCATTGTTAAGCCATTCACACAAAGCAAGCAGTGTTTTGTGTTTTACATCATCTCTTCATTTACTGCATCTTTGCTTCTCATTCTCCATTCTTTTCTATGTTCACTCAGTTTTGTCTCAGTGTTCACTCAAATTTTGATTGTCAGCATTGGTTTACTGGCAGAAAAAAGAAATTAAATATATTGTGCACTCTTTCAATAAGAGAAAAGACTTTTCTGACGATAAACTGTAAATAATAATCAAAAGATTCTATTACCTATGAGTTTATATAAGGAAGAAATAGTCAACAATTTATTTGAACTTACATTATGAAAAGATCTTTATCTAAAATCAAGTTTCAAAGCAATTGATTCGTTTTAACGACTAAACGACAATAAGGACGATTATAATAGGTGTCTAGAAAATGATCATTAATTATCTATTTATTATGAAACTGAAAAGATTTATTGTGCTATTTTGCTGTTACTTTCTATATACGAAAAGTGTGATCGCTCACCAAAAGTAAGTGAAAGTTTAGCTAAAAAATATATCATTTATAAGTGTCAAATAGGTATATAGCAGGGCTTACATAAAAAACTAAAACTGTTAAATGGGTTGTGAATATTGTATATCAAAACTCTACAGGTCTTACGGTTGAGATTTTTTGTTTGAATTCTAGCATGAAGTATAAATATAAGACCAGAATTTGTTAAAAGCGTTAAGTATTGTTTGAAAATGAATCGAAACTCATTGATCCTGAAGTATAAGGTATCACTAAGTGAGTGAAAATTGTTAAATTCCTAATACAAAGCAAGGCCTTTATTTTATTTGGACCCTTAGTGAAAATACTGCTTTCCTGGAACTTCTTATTGTATTCTAGTGTGCTTTTGTCTTCAAATATAGTTTTTAGCTCAAAATTTGAACCCAAGAAAACTTCTTTCAAAGGAAGTATTTGTTCAACATTTTTCTTTTACTAGAGTCTCATGAATCAAATAAACAGAATATTCATACAGAAACTCATGAAATGTATGAATCCTTATGTTGAATGAATGGATATCTGAGTCAAATACACAATTCCTAAAGACTACTACTGCAAACATACTTATGAATAAAGTAAAGAAATTTGCTGAAGGGCACCGTCAAGAAGTTTTAATACTGATTCCTCACAATTGATTTGAGCAGATCTGCAACGGTAGCAATAAATAAATAAGTAAATAAATGGTGTTCAGCACATCCTATCCTGTATTTTAGCCGTCAGTCATAAGTTATTACCAGAGCTGAGAAGCATAACAAAGTCCTACTACTTATAAATATTTTCCGCATAAAAAGCTATTATATCGATTCGATATAACAGTAGTTTAGGGCATATTTGAAGTTCAGATCCGTAGAAAAGCCGCATCCCTTACATAAGTGATAACTACTTGTTTACAGTTTTATGATTTTGGAAATTGCATAACATGTTTGAGTGACAGCTATTCGCTTAGACATTGCATGCAATTTATTCAAAGGGTTCAAAGTGAACCTTTAACACAATTATTATGTTCTCCGATGAAAACCATGAAAACCAAACCTAAAATTTGTTTTAAAGCCTCAATGTATCCAACCATTTATTGCCTACACTTAATTGTAATGTTTTTTCTATCCTTTCAATCGTAAACTCTTTACGCCCATTCGCTCAATGCTTTCAATAACATCTCTATGCGATGATTATTAGGCCATACATTTTCACTAAACAGTTTCTATCTTTAGGTTAGACTAGTTTATCTATACTCCAAGCATTTTAAGCGATGTACAAATGAGCACATTTTTGAAATTGTTCGTGATCTAATTGCATATCAGCCACAGTTATACTTAACTGGAGAAAGGTATTGGTGTAAAATGCACGAAAAATTTTCTCAATTAGAGTATTTGTATGGCTTTAATTCAAAGTTAATTTTTTCTAAGGAAAAGAATTTGATTTGATTCCATGACAGAATATGTTATTTTTTTCCTGACAACTCCTTTTTCGATAATGCTTCCATGTCTTTAAAGTTGAGCTTATTTTCTAGCTCTAAGTATTGTAGGCTTTAGACACTTTAGGCTTCAAAAAAGTTATGGAAACTTTCTTGTGTCAAAAGTTTTAGCCTTTCCGGGTATTCTTCTTCTGAGACACAAGTGATTTGATAAAGTCTTACTTCGATTCGATCAAAACTATTTCTGAGCTCTTTTGTGTAAAAAATAAAGGAAATGATTCGTTTCATGTGATAAGTTATATAGATTATCGATAAGAATATGTAAGACTTTTGAAACCCGATTCAATTCGCTTTAAATATTTAATCTACTCTATCAAAGTTCACTCTGAACAAATCTCATAAGTAATATAAATAACAATAGTTTCGCAATAGTTTCGCAATAGATCAGATTGTGAGGCACATAAAATAAGCCGAGGAGTTTCGTTATTACCGGAAAATCTGATTGATAGCAAAGATTCGAGAAATTGGAAAAGACTTCAAGTATCAATAAGTTTAACGGATGAATAAACTTTCATTTAAGCTAGGTTAGAGTTGATACTAACAATTAAGCAACAAATTCCATAAACAACTATCAAATAGATAAAAGTTTTAAAAAACTATTCAACCGATGCACTGTCCATCGGTTTGAAAATGAACTAATTTTTATTCTTAAATGTTGATCAAGATATCCTGAGCATTGACTGAAACAATTGTTAATATACAAATGTTAAGCATAATGATCAGATCTTTAACTAGTACTAAGAATGCAGTCTATTTTAGATTTGCTATGTTCTTGTACAAGAAATAATCTAATTTGAAACCACGAATAGTCTTACGATAAAATTAGGAACTATTTTGCATTTTATTAGTTGAGCATTATTCTCGTATTGAGCTCCATATAAATGCAAATGCTTTTTATAGCAAAATAACAGACCTTCTCTATCAAATTATAGCTGCGATTTGTGTTATGCGACAAAAATGCTGAATACTAAGTAATGTTCGCATAGAAAAAATCGATAAATAAAATAATTATAATGTGGGCGAGGATTTACATTCGTGTATTTTGGGTGAAATGTGAGAATTAGAAACAAAACGTTTTATGCGGAATGAGGTTTAGGGCAATGAGACTCACGCGAAGTGGCATTTAAATTGTCCGCTTTTACTAAGCGAGTGCAAACGACAAAAAGTTGTCCTGCTAACTATCACGACAGAAAAAATGCTCTTTAGGCAAAGATCTATTATTTTAATTGAAAATTTCAATTGATTTATAGCCCTGTATTATTTTTATCAACTCTTACTACGTTAGCGTTGTCTTAGAGAAGAGCTTTCGAACTCATTCTCAAAGACAAATGATTTTTGCCAAAAATGCTGATTAACTTAACAAATTTTTCCCCAAAAGCCACTTCTCTGTAAGTCTTCTGGATCCAAATGCATTAACTGAGTGAAGGTTTAATTTTTTGAGTTGACTTTATTCAAATAGAGTTACAAGTAAAGTATAAAATGTTTTGTGAGAAACTCTAGCAAACTTTGAAATGATTCTCAAAACAACTGGCATTAAGTCGAATAACTTTTCGAATTTTTCTATTTCTGTTTATTTGGCAAATGATTTGAAGTAAAGTAACAGTTTTTCAAAGCGAATAAATCAATTTACGCTCAATTTCTAACTTTAGATGAAAAGTTAAGAATATTGTGCGTCGTTACCCTTTGATGAGCCAAGGATTTAGTCTTCACATCTCTAAATACAGCTTAAGACCAAAAGCCTTAATATCCTTTGGAAGAGAATAAGGAATTGTATGAATAGAATTGTTGACTTCCTTTGATCTAACATTTTTGCCTTTATTGCGTCTGACCTCAACTAACGAAAGGCCATAAAAGCATAAATGAAATTTAATTTATCTTCTAATCAGAATCTAGGTTTACACCAAATTATAAAAGTTATCTCTGTTCTCATAGTCCGTTGAGTAGACATTTATGATAATAATAGCTGTTTTCCTAATCGTATATTTTTATCGTCTGGCGATAAAGCCAGATTTTTAATGCCTTTTATCATCATATGTTTAGCCTTAAAGAAACCCCGATGTTATTGCAGTCAATCCATTGATGTATTGCTCGGGCAAACTAGCTTTCCTACATAAGTAATACTTGTGTTATTGAGTTTCTCATAATAATTTCTTTTTATTATGCCTCGTATTACAGAGAAAGAGATTATTCCCTAGAATACTGTTCAGAGAGAAATAAAAACCAAGCTATTTAACATTCAAAATGTAATAATCGTTATAAATAGTATTATATAATAGATATTTGATTATAAATGCATTAAACGCTGTCACATATAATAGTTTTATATTGAATTCATCAATTGGTAAAAAACAAAAAACATCGCATTGAATTTTAGCTCAAATTTATTGCATTTCACTTATGACTATCAAACGACCTCAGATATAGAAAGCAATAAAATCATCGTTCAATTTATATAATGTTTGCGCAAAAACTCATTTATTCCGAAAGACTGACTCTTCAGTTATTTTTACATTATTTATGCTTCTGGTGTAACAAAACTATATAATTATGCCAAATTCAATGCTATTAATATGACTTAATATACAAGAAAATCGTTCTCATCTATCATTATTGCAATAGTTGAAATTTTTTCGGCTAAAATGACTTCCGTTTCCTATCTATCACTTCATAATTTTTGGCTCAAAGCATAGTTTGGACAAAATCGGTTAAAATATGAAATTAGAGGCTTTGATGGAAAGGGAAATCATTTGAACGATTAAAATAAGTTCAATTTTAGTTATTACATAAATCATGTGTCGTTTGCCTATATTCAGGACATCGAAGTTTACGCTTTGATTAGATTATTAAAAAGAAAGAGATAATGTTCTCAAATATATATTGTTAACATGAAGTTACTTGAAACTTAGAATTATTTCTGAAAAATTGCAATAGTTTCGAGATTCTAAATTTTATGCACTCTTGAAAGAACACTTAAGTTTAGCTACTTGAACATTCTCTTGGATTATGCAGATTCACATAATCAATACTTGTTTAGGTTGATCTGACGAAAAAATACTTAATCTCATCCTAAGAGACTTGCTTAAAACAAAATATGGCCGTATTGTTGCATTTTTTGTCGACTTAATTTTAGTTACTTTCAAAATATATTTGGTTCAAAATATATAGTATATTTGGTTAGGTAAGCATTTGGGAGAGCGAGTATTTGCTATACTTTTCAGTGGAAATCAGATCAAATAAGCACAAAATTTAACAGTACAAACACAGAATTAACTTGAGACCAACAATTTTTAACATTTAGAAGTTATTTATAGCTAATACAGGTTGAAAATTGGAGTCATTCGAGAAACTGTCAATCCTTATGCATGAGTATTAGTTTGAAAGCATGGAGAACATTGTCTTTCTCAATAAATAAGTAATCAAAGTACGAAATAATACTTCTCTCGTCACTTTAGTTTCACCGATTTATATCCAAATTGCTTGAACTTATCACAAATATTGATAAAGGATATAATCTATTTTGACATTCTGTTCATACACACATTTTTAGAAACTTTATTACTTCGATCAAAAGAGAAAAAAGAAAAAATGCTCAACATTAAGGTGTTAAATCTCAATTTTGGATGACTAGAATATTCTGTACTAGTGGTATTCGACATAAATTCCTAATGGAAAAATTTTTTGAAACCGTTTCCATGAAAGACACCATTTATCCAGAAATCATGAAAACTCCGAATGGTTTTCAATTTATATGATTTGTAAATAAGCTCTGAATAAACAGAGAGCTATTTATATTGTGTTGAAAATAAAGTGGAAAATAACATGCATTTCAAAACACTTAAAAAATAACAAAGTGATTTAAGGCAAAATAAATAAAATGCACTTTCTTTAGTACTTCACATTTGAAAATATTTTTTCATCTATAGCTATTTAAATTCAAAATGATTTTCTTCTTCAGCTCAAACAAAATATTTTGAACTAATGATGAAATGTTGGCAAAATATATCTAGACATAAAATAAAATCTTCTTCAAAGAAATTAAAATTTAATATGAGTTGATAAAGTTTCCAATGATAGAAATTCATATGATCTTCTAAAAACTCCAATAAGTTTTTAGTGAACCTGAGATTTAGTACGACTTCAGCAATTTTTATGGATTGTCTAAAGGAATTTCTGGTCTCATATCCTAATAAATTATAGAAAAATAATATCGCGCAGTAACTTGCATTTAACTTCATTTTTTAAACTTAAGCCCAACCTAATGATAGCCAATAAGCTGTGGTATACTTACCATCCAGTATTTTTATTGTCAAAACAAGTTCTTAAACCTAGAATCAAACCATTTCTATTCTTTATTACTGGAAGCGTTCGATGAAAACGAAAATCAATGCATTTCTATACGAGAACAAAGTTTATCACAATATTTAACGCGAAATAAGTCATAATTTATTAATGCTTTTATTATATGCCATTTGTTTTACAGATGGCTTTTATTTCAAACTTGAATTCAAACAAATAGCTTCAAAATAAGATCTGTATTTTGTTCTGAGAATAGAAACCATCTATTATTTAGAACGTATTTTTCGATTGATATCCATTACAGATGTGCTTTGTGAAAGTGTGTGACTTTTCTCACAAAGTTTTAATCGGATTAAAACTAGAAATTTAATTATTAATATATTTGATTAGTAAACCATTTTATCTAAGATTAAAGCTAATTAAGTTGAATAAAATCTAGGAAACTATGAGATTATTAATGAAACTACTATTTATAATGATCATATATTTGGAAATCTTCTCTTACAGTTCGTACGTATCTATAAAGAGGAGCGTGTCGTTAAATCTGACATAAACAGAATCTCACTTTCATTTGACAGGCAAACAGACATCGGAACTAACATAACAAAAATATTGAACGATTTTTTCGATAAGGGCTACGATAAAAGAGTGCGACCCAACTATGCAGGTATGCGTGAAATGCATTTAAACTGTAATAATAATATTGGAGAATATTAACTATACTGTAAGGTTAGCACAACAATGAACAGAATGGTTTACAGGCAGTGGTAGCAGTAATAATAATGCAATAATGGTAGTGCTTGTAGTGAACTAGAAATAGATAGATAACTGCATTTACTCAACTTTTCCACACTTTATTACGCACTATATTCTAAATGTAGTTTTCCACTAGTAGTTCATTGCGTTTTAGAGCAACAATTTTTTTATTTTGTCAGTTATGTTGTCAATTAAAGACAAAGATTTCCTGTTCTTAAGTTTAGGTTTTTATTCGATAAAAGCACGAGTCTTTTTCGGCTCTTTTTCATAGCTCTCTCTCTCTCTCTCTCTCTCTCTCTCTTTCTCTTCTATTAGTTATGTACCCGTTTGACATTTAGATTACACACAAGTATTGAACACAAGAAAATGCAAGAAATCTAACTTTCCTCTGAGCAATAATAATATATTCTGAGTTGAGGCGACATTTACATTATGTTTATCTTAATTAGTTGTGAGACTCTCGAATGCGGTCACCAAACACTATTATTGCTATGCATTAAATACTATTTTATTAGATATTTTCTGTTCAACAAATTTTATTAACAGTCAATAAAAAGTTTTTCTAACCTTAAAAGTGAAGAGAAAGCATACTAAACAAGAGTGTTATTGCACAAGAGCTTCTCTATTGCTTATACTCTCATAGGAGTATATTATAATATTTTAACGTCGCGAACACATTTCTGACAGAAAATAAGTCAAAATTTTGTAGAAGAAAAAAGGAGAGAATAGGTTTTCTAGCCAACGGAATGTGATTTGCATATAATGAAATACTTTTAGCAATAAATTTCATTCTTCAATCTCAAGTTTTTCAATCAAACATGATTTCAGTTGAAATTTGAATTTATTGCGCCCATTTTCGGGTGAAAAAGAAGTTTATAAATCATTGATATTCACAGATTTGATGCATTATTCAGGTTTGCAACAAAATTGCAATTTTAACTACTTTTCTTTTGTCTAAATTAAAACATTAAAAATTATTGTGATTTCTTTGCTACTGGTGTCTAGTTGGCAGAACAATACCAAATATATTTGTTTTACTTGACGCACCCTGATCATTACAAGAGTTTTTCAGAGAAATACCACAACTCAATCGTTTTACACAGAATAGATAGTGATTTCAAAAATAAGTATAAACTTTGACTTAAAATCTACGGATAAATAAAAAAATATTTGCTCATTTGTTTATATAAAAAATACAACTTAAGGCCTTTTTCTTGTTGTATATTTAGAGTCTTAAAGAGTGAGACAAAATATTTTTTAGATCTTAACTCTTACAAACTTTGCAAGCAATCAGGAAAAATAGTAATCATTCTTAATGTAATTAGTTTTAAACTCGAAAATCAGTGTCGTGTCATTTTACTGCCCGAAAAATGTGTCTCAGCTTCTAATTAATTAAGACAGAACTCGTATAATACTTGTAATTTCTATTATGTGCTGCTTACGTGTCGCTAAAATATAGCTCTGCAAACAACTTTACTAATGGCAAAACCATACATAACAAACTTTTACAAACTTCCACTTCTTTTCTCGTACGAATACTAAAATAAAAAATAAATTTCAGACATGGTAAAAACTCTTGTTTTCTATTGAACACTGCCTTGAAAATATCAAGTTTTTATTGTATTTAAGTTTAAGCAGAAGTCTCATTAAAGTTAAAGATCTAAAGAAGTTTAGATCAAACTATTTTAATGATGCGAAAAAGTTTACTGTATAACTACTTCCAATTATATCAAGATATTAGTATAAAACATTTAATCTGTTGTCATAACATCTTGAAAGAAATAATCCTTTTTTAGTTATAATCAAAGACAGGAAACTACGTGAGATGCCCCAAAGGCCTTCGTTCCGATAAAGCTTCATCAGTCAACTCATAAAGCATTTTAGTGAAAGATCAGACCCGAAGCTGTAGATTAAGTGAGACTTGATTGACATTCGCTATATTGTCAGATCATCTGCAGAAACAGTTGCAGAAATACGATAAACATCTGAATTAACATTTTTTGTAGATATTGTTTATTACAGAGAACTAAATTTCAACTATATTAAGCTGAATATTGAGAAATATTTGACCCATATATTGAAATACTAGAAATTTATATCCATTGAAGGTTTTATCAGAAGTGACCTTGATCAGAAAATTGAAATAACTAAAAAGTCCAAACTACAGGGCGATAGGAAACTGCATTCACACATAAATCGGTTTTGCATTACTGGAAGTATAAGTTTGCTTCAAAAACGTATAAAAAATTGAACCTGCGAATGGAGTTCTACTCAACCACACTCCACAAACCTTCACTTCAACGTGAAAGGACTTGCCGATCATTCTATAATACTTGAATAAGAATTGACTCGGTGCGCGATTGTCCCTAACATTAACAATAATACTGTGGCACGAGCTCACAAACAGCATTTTATAAGTTTGGCATGAATTAAGTTGCACTTGAAAAATCAATTATATTGCAGTTAAAAATTATGCTGTTTATCAATTTAAAACTGATTTAACTAAATACAAATGCAGTAACGAATGCATGAGTGACTTTCCAGTCAGGCCTAAAACTAAGCTTATAGAAGTATAGTAAGCGCACATGCAATCAGTGTACTAGTAATTTAAATAACCAAAAGGATTGGAAAAGATTTTAAGCAAGTTTGTCGGTGAATTTTGCAAAAATGCGTCGGCCGGGAATCGAACCCGGGCCACCCGCGTGGCAGGCGAGTATTCTACCACTGAACCACCGACGCTACGATAAATATTGCATCACAATAAACAATGAAAGTAGTTTTCGTGTAACAAAACGGGTTTTTCGTATCTAAAAATAGGCCACTATTCAAACGATTCGAAGGATTAATCAAACCTGAGTGCTCTTCCCGGTTATCACGATTTCATGATAAGTTATGTTAAGAAATAATAGTAAAAAAATCTTTGAGTTATTCTCCTCTATTGAGATATCACGACACGTAAAAGAAAGCGATCATGTCTTGGTCTTGAGTTATTGGTTTACATTGAGAAACAGATACTTTATATGTTGGACATTGACATAAGTAACGAATGGTTTGAAAAAGGAACCAAAGATTTGATTTCGCTGGTTGTGGTTTGAGCTTTGATTCAATAGATATAATGTTGAACAAGATTAGATCGTAAACTATTATTTTGAATTTAAAATTTGTTTAATTTAGTTATAAATGTATCGTTCCTGGTTCTGATAAACTTGTAAGAGACCTAAAAGTAATCAAATTGTTAAAATTTTGACACAGAGCACAGGTTTAATACAAACTTTAGGCTTAAAAATACTAAATGAAGATGAATGAAAGTTGTGCTCAAAATATGAAAAATTCAACTAGTTTTATGCATCCAATATCTTATGCTGTTTGAAGATCTTTTATACCTCCTAATTTTATCGTTAACTCATTACAAAGATGTTGAAATTTAATATTTTGGTGAAGTAAATTGAAAGTCAACAAAAATGTGAGCTAATTTTTGTACATCTATTTTATAAAATTTATTTGTTATTTCAAAAAATCATTAAACCCTAAAGCAATACATGATAACATGCTATGAATTATAATGACATCTCAATAGTTATTTACGCATTTAGATCAATATTTAATTAAAAGAAGCGCCATATGGAGAAAATCACGCTTGCACTTTAGTATCAGTTCATTGTATCAGAGCTATTGCGTTCACAATTTTTATGCTTCAGACGTCACTGATATTAAATTGAAACTAAAAAAGATAAATTTCAACTTTTTAATTATTAAATTTGATAATTAGATTTTCAAACAAATAAAATACAAAATTCTTATTTGGAAACGTGATCACTTTTTGGTTTATTTTTGGCAATCCTTTGGTGAAATTAGAGCTGTTTTATTCAATTTGTACACGAATCATGAAATTTATATATGATTCTGGTTTTGTGCGATGAAACTGAGGATATATCATATTCTTGTGTTATATCACGTAATAGACTCTTACTTCGTTCTGAAATCACGGAAGCTTCGGTCATGCAATCGGCAAAAGTATTACATTGTTTAACAGATTAATAATTTGGGTTCTGCAATTTTCTATCCGTATCTCGTTCAAACTAAATATTTATCATACAATTCCTGAATTATTTACCGTTAAAATAATTTCACAATGCAATACACTTTCAAATCTATTATCGAGGTTGAAAACTTGAACGATACTAATGGTTGCAGAAATTTTGCATTCAAACAAAGAGTAAAATTCTTATTATCAGAAAATTTCTATTGTATTGGATTTTCAATTATTCACTATTGAAATGAATTTGTACAACTTGAATGGGTGTAAATATTACTCTAATAAAATGTTTTGATCAAAATATGATCGTATTGTGCAACAATTCATCTTTTGTTATCTCAGTTTTTTTAGTAATGATAATCCCTTAACATAAACGCTATTAAACTTTCTAACATGAAAATAATGAAAGTCATTATTTAACAATTTCCAGAATTTATATGTAATCCTATATTCATTCTCTTTAAATATTCAGAATAAAAGGCCGACATACGCTATTCTCTCAATACATTAGCTCTAAATACAAACATTTATATTCAATTTGCATTATAAAAGTCAAATAAAAAGATTTGGCATCTGTTTGAGTGTATCTTATCCTATAAACGAGTTCCTTCAATTGTCAAACAGTACTTTTTGAGAGCGAATGCATTTGTATCCAAGAAAAAACTCTGATATATGCACTTTATGCGAACAGAATTAAGAATTCATGGTAAAAGAAAATTGCAGTTCACTGGAGAATGTTGTGAGCAAAAATCTAGTATTGTGTTTGCCCTTATTCTGTGAATTGAACGTCGCATTTGCAGCATCTTATTATTCAGTGATATTGAATAGAAGCAATGAGAAAAAATAAGAAGAAAATCCCAGATTTTTCACGAACCAATGGTGGTCATTGATTTATAATTTAGATCCATTCTTGTTATATTACCTGATATAACTGAGCTCAACAAATTCTGTAATCAGATTCTTGTTTCTCGATAGTCAATTTGATCATAATATATAAGTCTGATTAATGTAAGTTGTACTCTCCTGATTAATTACTTTTTCTAGCTCTTTTGAGGAGTCGATTGAATTGACAAGTTTTCTCAGTTTATTATTCTTGGGAAGAAAATTATATGCAAATTGAATTACTCATAATTGATGAGAAGTCATTATAATTATTTGCGAGACATCTAATTTGATTTGAATTCTCGTTGCTAAAAGTCAAAGTGTCACAACAATATTGATATCAGTTTAGTCTATGAAGTTTCACTGCCATAAAAATAGACTTGATATTAGAAACAGGATTCCATAAACATGATCTGATTTTGATATCTTATAAAAATTAGATTTTGATTATGTTGAATGCATTTTTATTAAACTCGAAAATTGATTCTCTATTTCCAAATAAATCTACTTTTTTATTACCCATCATTCATATTACTGGAATTGAGAGATATACAGTATCATAAAGCTATCTGATATGTAGTTAATAAAGAGAAAATATTCACTTTCAATAATGTACTTTCGGATTAAATTTGCTCAAAGTTTCGACATTTCCTAAGGGAATAAAAACCTACTTTTGTGCATAAAAGTCAGGATCAACTTATAAGCCGCCAGTCATTTAAAGAGCGATTTTAAGAAACTGATTCAGAAATGTCTCTTTTCATGAAATTCTGGCAGAATGTACAAATCCATCTAGTTATTTGAATGTATAATATGAAAATCAAATCTAATACAATTCAAATTTATACAAATCATTACAAATTTTGTCTACATTCAGTTTGAGAATGATCCATATATCTTGAAAATAACTATAAAAAAAAATATTGGTAATTTCCAAGAAATTCAAGTTTTCAAATTTCCATAAATTCGATCTTCAAAAATATGCATTACTTTATCCCTAAAGTAAATAAACTGTAGTCAGAATTTTTTTCTAATAGGAGATAAACTTTACCTTTAAGTAAAGTCTGATTCAACTATCATACAAACTTTATTTAAGCTGAATGCTTTTATATTAATATTTAAAAGACGAATTCCATTTAATGCAAAGAATATCTTTCTGTAAACATGATAAAAATATTCTATATACTCTATTTGTAGATGAGAACTTCAAAATCTTGAAATCAGTTTTCAAGAATATTGCATAAATAGCCGAATTGAGTTGAAATTGAAATCGAGTTGTTTGAAAATTTGGTTTACATCATCTTCAATTTGATGTTTTTTAGGATATTTATGATTTGAGCAAAAATTGCGTTCAAAGTGTTCGCTAAACCTTCGTCTTCACGAGCTCTGATTGACAAATGAGGTTTTAGAAATATTCAACTTAAAAACAAGCTTTTGATCAAACATTACTCAAATTCTATTTACTTTTGACTAGTACTTCGAAATTTATGCGTCATGTCGTTTGATCTCATGTTTTTAATAGATACCTACTAGATACCTAATAGATATTTGTCTTTTACAAAATGTGGAAAAACTCTTTTAAATTTAATTCAACCCTACAATTCATACTTCTGTGATCTTCAAGTATTCGACTGTTTTGAGTATTGATAATCATAAAATTCTCTAAAATGCAGTTGTATTTAGTTCTAAATATGATTCTGATTGTGTAATAATTTTATGCTTGATCCTGTGAAATCATTTCATTTAAATGATTGATATTCATGAAAAAAAAATCTCAGTAGCTTAGTCCTGAATTTCTAATTCAATTTTCTACTGATTAACAGATTCTAACAGTCAGTATTAGTAGTATATCAATTTTTGATTGGAAGCATATTTTGCAAAAAACTCAAGAATATAAACTAAGATATACAAAAAAACCGAATCCACTCTTTCTAAAATAAACTTATTTGAATGCAAATTTCAGTTACAGTTCGTGAATTTTTTTTGTAAAATAACTTCTGCAAAATATTTCATCCTAAGTTTTTGCCTCGGTGATACGATCTAAGCCTGGTCTCATCCTGACTCAATGCTTTTGTGTTTTGTGCACATTTCATGCACACTGAAAGTTGGATTAAGTATTTCTAGAATCTTGAAAGTGGAAATGACGCTTTTTATAAAGATATTATAATATGAACGCGAACTACGAGTGCACTCCAAACTTATATCGAATGGCAAATGAGTATTAGCTTCATATCAGCTATTTTTATTTTGTTCGTATTTTTCGCCTATCGCTAAATTTCAGCATTCTTCTTATTCTTCTTTTCTGTTGAATAATTCATAAATATATTTATCAAAATGATGTTCGACAGCAACCTATTCTCCCATTGTTATACAATTTTTTTGTTATCATATGAGAGAAAATTTATCCCAATTCTGAATGCGATCACAGAATAATATTTAATACTTTGAGAGCATAACTTCTAGGTCTTAATAGGTTTTTAAATTCTTAATTGGTTTCCTTCAAGACTGCTAACATTGATTGATAGCATAGAATTGAAGAATTATCTATTAAACATATTGAAAGCGAATTCTTTCATAAATTATATTTTACAACTTATACATAACATGCTCTAATCTATTATATCCCAATTTAATATCTAGGCTTATGATTTTCATGCAAAACACACATTCTTCAAACCAAATTGCAGATTAAAGTTCAAAAACTTGACTCGATTTTTTATTGTAAAAAAAGTAGCTTGTATATTGTGAAAAACTTGAAAAACACATCATTTTCCTTGTATTGGTGACTAAAATATGATTAATCTAGAATCTTTGTCTCAAAATTGACACAAATTGAAAGCATAATAAGCTACTTAATTTTATCGTGTGGACTTATAAATTGAATTAATACAAGTGCATATCAATCCTCTAAATGACAACAAACAGTGCGCATATCACAAGTTGACCTCAAATATAAACCTAAAAGCCTCTTCCATCCGATACGGACTTTCTTTTGGCTGAATATCGTTATCTTATTCCTTTATATACAGTAAACTTGAGCATAAATTCATGTAATATACATGAGAGTTACTATTGTTAATAGTTCTACAAATGATTACCGAAAAAGAGATATAAAAATGAAAGGACAGGCAGTTTTCTTCGTTTACGCGTATAACACAGGGTCTGTATTATTGCTAATAATGAGAAAAAGACTTAACCATTTGTTAGAGTAATAGAATCTTTTGCCTTCTTTTAATGCCTTTTAACTCCGAGTACATAATAGACGCTATACTAAAAAATTATATATTTATATATCTTCTGCTCTTTTTCACTGCTTTTCAATCCAAATTCATTCCTCTCGTGTGTAATAGTCATTACCTGAACGCTTAACAATCAACGCATCAATTCATGGCTTGCATTAGATTTAATGTATTATTTGGGACCCAAAATGCATGTAAGGCTTGTTCAGTAACAACAAAATCACAGCTTATTTAACTGCGCTTTTATGGATTTCAAGCTTTATTTCTAAACTGAACTTCATGTATAGCTATTAAGGCTTTGAGAAACAATGGTCTCAATGAATAAGCTTTTATATATGTTTACCCAAAGAGAGGAAAACCTGAATTTTATGTTAATAAGTAAACTATGAACTGAATTCTGTTCCTCTATGATAAGTCAACATAATAATAATATTTTACTTTTGCCTAAAAGCACAGAAAAAGTTTATTTATAGAACGATCGCATATCCTACTGCTGAATATCAAACAAATCGTACTGTTAATTCGTTGTTTGCATTCAGTCAAACATAAATTGCATAACTAGATACATGAAAATTTGAAGACCACGCAATAATTAAATGAGAGGCAATTTTCAATTAGTTTTGTTTCGATTTAAAATATCATCAATTATTGCCAATTTATTTAAGGGTTGTGTTTGATTTAGTTATCTCCCAAAGGCAACTTTTATCGACCAATTCAATTATTACTAAATAAATAACTCTCAATTTATTCAATAATGAAATGTTTAAAATGACTAACAGACCTGAGGCTCATACGATTTGAAACGAGTAATAAGCGGTTGTCTTCAGTTAATTTCTTTTTTGGATTTTACTTGAATCGTGCTCTTTGACTTGTGTTTTATCCACATTAAAAAGTCAGCACATGTTTTAACGAAAAAATAATAATTTATTGGCATCACAAAGCATACCAATTTTAATGTTAATTAATAGGATTGCAACTTGAAATTTAAAAAATATATTGTTTAATAGAGTTATGTGCTTTAGGTATAGTATTGTCATAATTATTTTTGTGACTTGGTATCTCAATGAGAATGAAAAACTCGATCTAAGTTTGTGTAGAGTTTTTCATTTAGTGTGACTTTAATAGCGTAAAGATTTGAAATCAGGGGCCTCGATGTAAGATTCCAAATCCTTTTACCTAATTTCCTATCTAAGAGTCTGGCTGGACTCGATAGAGAACATCATGTGTACCTATTATGCATTAAAGAAAGTTTCACAACTTTACATATCACTTACCTAAGATGCAAATAAAATTGATAGAAATGAAGAAGACGATTGTTTATTTTACAAGAATTTTATTATGCATAACGTGAAGTTACAAAGCATAAGTAAGATATTACTGAAGAGACTTATAATGACTTTCTTTCCTTTTACATACTTTTCTTTGGTTTCCTACGTTTCTCTAAATTTAAAACTAAAGCTACACTGTTCGGTTGTTTATTTATACTAAAGTTAAATTATACTATATTGGGTCATTTTAAAGAGAAAGTCATTACAGAAATTGTTATAAATTATTGAACTTTTTAAGAGCTAATTACAAAAAGGGTTAGTGCTAAGCCTCTTCAAACCAGTAACTAAGGTATTTTAGTATTCTATAATTATTAGGTATATATATATTTCACAGTATGTTGTGAACTGCATAGAGTTAGTATCTGAAGTCGCATAACTTTAATTTTTGCTTATTTTGGTTAAATTGTTCATTAATCAATGTTCCAAAATGTTTAATAGTGTTAATAATAAATTGATTCATATTTCTAATGATTGTTCAAATTGATTAAATTGAGATTTAATACAAATTTAAGCTTTTTATTTTAATGTAACTCTTGCGCAACTTTGAATGAGTTTTTCTATTTTCATCCATTAAGTGATAACCGGTTATTACGAATCTTCATTCGTATAAGCAAATACTTGAGCAACTCAGCAGGTCAAAACTTGCACTTATTTCAATGACTAGAATAGCTTTAATGTTTGAGATGTGTCTGAGATTTTGCTCAATTGTGTGAATGTTGTCACTAATCTTCAAGTTTATGTCTACAACAAAAAATTTTGCTAACTTTTTTACCCTTTGGCATATACTATCATTTCTACTTAATTTTCAATTCTATGCATTATTTAGAAAATATTTTTTTATCATGTTTTAAAGATTAAAGAACGAACTTTTTCCTCAATATTTTAGGTGAAAAATAGTCTTCAGATTGACTACAATTAAGGAAAATTTTTTTATCTCCTCAATGAACTAAATGATCGGTTTAATTATTAGTAATGATTAACAAGCTATTAATGTATGTGTTGACATTTAGCGATGTAATCAGTTTTCGTAATCTCTTCATTAATGAAATGACTCGACTTCTTCATTAGCGCTTTGGTAACACGTTTCTCTTAATCTCTACTAATACTCAAAATAAGTGATCAATTCGAGAACTGTTTATAGTAAAATAAATCACTAACAAAACTTCAGATTTGTTTTTCCTAACATTAACAGCAGTTTGATGGAACTATTTAATCTGTGACAAATTTAGAATAAAATTAAACCAAAATAATGTTGCAAGTTAGCTAAAAACAATTTTCAGAGACATAACAATTGTTCGTAAGCTCCTAGACTCTTCGACAACTCATTTGCATTTGAAGCAAATGACGTACTACTTATGCAAAAATGTGCAAAATTTAAGATAAATATTAGTTTGAAAGAGCTTTCTTCCGATTAAATTTAATGATGCTTTTAATGACTTAACCTATTCATGAAAGAAATAAGTCCTAATTTCGTAGTTTTTCACCATAAAAAGTTCAAATTATTTCATTTCAACTTCAAGTTTAAGATTAGACCTGAATCAAAATATAATTAGAATAAATTTATAATTGATCAAATTTTCTCTAAAACATTAAGTGTAAAGTTGTGGATATTAAGAAATTTTTCCAACCAAATAAAATTGTCCCAAACTTTTTGAGTGCAATAATAGTGAAAATAATGAAAACAGAATATGTATTGAAGTTTATGATAAAGTCCATCAGCAATGGTTCGAAGCATTAAGTCTGACACAGTTTAATGCTTTTCAGTTGCGGATCTAGATATGAGCGCATAGAAATAGTATGAAGTAAGCTTACTTTCGAAATACGTGACAATAGTTCAGTAGAGAGCAAATTATTATCAATAAATGAGCTAAAAGCTTATTCTCTATATTCGATTTGACTGCAAAACATTTCTGTTGTCTCTACATTTTCACATATGATATACTGTACATCAGAAGTTCATAACATGTACTGAAATCCTCCTATTTGAGTAATATTTTGCTCTTATCCTTATTATAAAGTCGCTTCAATTTATGATTTATAGCGAATTTAAGTAATACTGCACTATAATGTGCAGTTTTTCAGTGAAAGTATTTTTGGAAAAAATAGGGGAATCAAGTTTTATATTTTTTATTTTCATACTATAAACAACTTGAATTTATAACCATTGGATCAGAAATAAGTCGATTTTAATACTATTTTTGATGCCATTACTCAAAAGATAACTTAAACCCTATATGACCAAAACTGTTTTATCTTTGATTCTCTGATTCCTCGTGAGCACACGTATAGATGTAAGGAATATTTGCTCTCTATGGAATCACTTATGAACACAATTAACTACTTTATTGAAGTGAATGAGATTTATATTTTCAGTCTCTCAGCTAATAGTGCTTTGCTTTTGCTGATAGAGCTTTAGCTGAAGAACTCAACATAAGTGATGACACATAATGAATCTTTAGAGCCTTATAATAATCATTAGGGCTCTTGGAAGAATATGAATAGTATTTTCTCTGTTTCCCTCTTGTGCAGAATTTGTCGAATAAGCTCAAAGTTACCGAAAGTATGAATACGATAAACCCTATTGATCACTATTAATATTATATCAAAGGCCGACAACATAAATACATATTTATTTGAGGCCTAATGGTAATAATAATAATAATAATATTAATGCTTTATGTCGTGTTAGAAATATAATGATTAATAAGACATGAATTACAGGCATATCTTCTGGTGTCGGTAAAAGAAATAAGGAAGACCTTTGAGTAGAAATGGATGTAATATAAGCTGAGAAGCTTCTGTAGTTTTGAAGATATGTCTGTCTAGCAAACACTTTATTTTATCTTAAAACGACAATTTCATGATTTTTTTCCTAAAAGTACTTTACTTGAAAAACTTTAAGATAGTTGTAATAGATTGTAGTTTTATTTGACAATTTTTGATAAATTGCTATCTAATGTTAAATAGATTTACAGATAATGTAAATTTAGTTTACATGAATTTTATTTAAACTTTTATTGGTAATCGTTTAGCTTTAAACGAAAAACAATATTATTCAAAATTATCCTTTAAACGTAAGATCATTTGTGAGAAATTTTATAATAATGCTTGCATTCAATTGTCTTACTATTGGTTAATAAAAAATTATCCTTTATGCCCTAAAAAATGTTTACATATGAATAACAAGTAAAATTCTGAATATTTGTTGCATTAAAAACTATAACGGGTCCTTAATTTGAAAACTTAGTCATGATTTGCAAGTAAGTAAAATAAGAAAATGTTTTTAAACTAGATGACTGCACTCAATGATAATCAAACGTTAGATATAGAAATGTTGACTTTATCATTTACGACAAAAATAATGTTTAAACAATGACATTTTTTCTTAATTATATCTGGAAACTAAACATGCGATAACGATACAAGTTATCTCCTCTTTACCAAATATTAGGTTTATTGTTGCTGTCCCTTATTGATAGAAAATACAAATCGAGATTCATCGACCATTAGTCATAACTTTTAATCAAAATTACTAAAACAAATAAGTCATAGAGAGGTTTTAGGCAAACTTTTAAATTGAGAACTCGTCATTAACTAAAACTAAATACAAAGATCATCCAAAATGATAAAAGTCTAGAATAAAGAGACCATAAAAGCCTAAATAATGATAAGAAGTCGTAAAGAATACGTAAAACCTGATGTCAGATCTTCTTGTATTCTAAGTTGTATTCAGGCTAATATTTTAATAGAGAAAAATGTTAAACTTTTTATCTAAAATTGATTCAAAGTAAGGAATAAAAAACTTTATTTTCACGAATAAAATATTTTATTGAATACGGAAAGGTTCGCATTTCAAAATTTTTTGAAAAGAAAACAATAATACTTTGCTTTAATCCTGTGGTTATCGAAGTTACACGCTTTTAAAGTCAAGTTTTTAATTGAACTCTGTATTAGTAAAACTTTCTTAAGCACTCACTTCAATGAACATTAGATTTCGTATTCAATATTAGTACAGTAACTGCTACTTTCAGCGCTAGTAATAAAAGTAGAGCAATCTTACTGTTTCTTTCTTTAATTCAATAATACAAAAAGCAAAAGAGGGGAAAAGTGAACACAAGGTGTTATTATAAGCTTTGTTATACTTTTTTTTCTCTCAAAACTGAAGCATTACAGTAAGCATTAGTAATGCGATACTCTCTACTATTTAAGGGTATTTTTAGAGCGAAAAAAAGTTATGCATATTCTTAAGAAGTTTTTTCCTCAGAATTGATAGTATTATTGAAGAAATTCTTGCTGTAACGATAGTGAAAATTTTAATATATTTTTCTTTTCTTTAAGAAAAGAGAAAGAGGTTCAGGAAAAGTGTTGTTATCTATTATAAAATGAATTAATTTAAGTTATTTTAACAGCATCTCAGACACTTTTCTTCTTCAGATTCTTTTGAGACTCTGGAAAAATGTTTCTGTAAAATCTCTTCGAATGTAATTAAGAATCTATTAAACCATTATTTATCTGTTATTTAATTACGAGAGGATATGGCAAATGATTCGAAACAATGGTTAACTATTGTTTACTAAGAGCTATCCTCTAAAGCCTAATACATAGGCTTAATCCAAGAATCATAGAATCGATCGATAAAATCTGGGTCTTAGCTCTTAAACACGCTTCTAATTTATGTCTATACAGATTTCATACTAAGTATTTGCGAATGAATACTAGAATTTCTGGCTAGCAGAAGTGACTTTTATCTTGAATAAGGATCGCAAACATTGTCAATACTGAAAAAGTTTGCTATAATTAAGCTCAAAAGATAGACTTCATCGTAAAAAACACAACCACTTGATATGAAGAGTATGAGCAAAATCCATGAAAGAATTCTTTCACTTCAGGTGCTTTTTGGAAGAATATTGTGTACAAACGAAACACAAAATATCTATTTTTTAAAAGTTAAACACTTGACAATGTAAATATTATATAAAGTTGAAAAGTTTAGTGGCTCCTTAAATCATACTTTCGTGCGTAAGAAATGACTCTTACGGATAATAATTTCAAAATACCTTATTTGATCGTATGTTTGAATATAAGTTTTAATGTTTGAGTAGAAAGCTTTTATTTATCAGTTTTCTAACACTTGAAGATTTATCTTGGAGTTTGCCCCGAAGGCTGTCTATTACGGATTATACAATATTTTTTGCATTAAACTTTTTTATATTGAGGAGAAAGCTTTTATAACTTGAGTCGGAGTTTTGAAAACATTTCATTTACAGGTTTGAAAAAATAGTATATTTTGAGAGCATTTCTGCTTCAAGTGATTTCTAGACTTACAGAAACTATTAGCTAAATAAATATTGAACTTTATCGGCAAAAGTTAAACACATATTATGAAAGAAAATGTTTTGGTCAATATATAAGTTTATAACATTCAAGCTCTGGTCTTTTTCAGGTCCTCCTGTAGAAGTTGGCGTCACAATGCATATAATTAGCATTAGCTCTATATCTGCTGTCCAAATGGTAATTAAATCTGTATTCTAATGGAAAATAGCATTTAAGAAAGTTTTTGTTTTTGTACAGGACTTCACATCAGATTTTTATTTTCGTCAGGCATGGCGTGATTCGAGACTTAAATTCGTCGAACGTCCGGGTATTGAAGCCTTATATGTAGGCTCAGAAGTATCTGAGAAGATATGGGTTCCCGATACCTTCTTCGCTAATGAAAAATCAGCTCAATTTCATATGGCGACCACTCCTAACACTTTCATAAGAATTAGATCTAATGGAGAAGTTTTGCGCTCAATTAGGTCTGCTTCCCTAAACTCATTGTAATATTAAAAATACTGTTTTCGAAATTTATTCTAATTTTACTGATATTTGCAACGATAACTTCGGGTTTATTGAGCCGATTCGCTTCATTAGTTTGGACTGAGAATGATGTGGAGAATATTTCTTGCTTCTTAACAGAAATAATCTCTGGAGTAACTTTAAAACTGACACTTTAGACTTCTTTATATTCAGTTCTAGTTCGCAAATTGTGAGCAAATTTTTATCGCAGACCAATAAATCTCAATTTAAAACTATTGTCTTTCACAATTCAATGATAGAATAGAGTATTTTTCAAGTGAGAACATCAATCTTGAACTTATCAGCAGCTCTTTATCGATTATTTTATGCAAGAAATGAAAATATTGTGATAGTTTTTCAAGTACTCAAAAGCTTGGGCCCTCATGCAAGAAATAAATATCTTACAAGAATATAGTTCGCGCAAAACCTAATTATCTAAAAAGAGCTCTTCAATTATTTAATGTGTTTCTAAAGAAGAATCACAAACATGTGATGTTCTCGAGTGTAAGATTTCTTTGACAGCAAAGTTCTAGATCTTTTCAGGCATGGCATTATAACACAGGAGTTCTGCTCAAATCATTTTTTAAAAAAAGCTTAAGATATTAGAAAACCTGAGACTTTTCAGCTTACAATATAAGCTTCATATTGAATGAAATTTTTGAACAATAAGTAGCAGTAATTCGATTGAATAAAATATTTGGACTTAAGATATTTATGTACTATTATGTGATGTAAACCAGAGAAATCTAGATATTGATTGGTTTTGATGAATAAAAAACAGAAACTCGTTTGAATAAATAAAGGTTTGCTCTAGAACATTAGTTAATATCTTTTAGATTTACTATATCAGTATTATTTGATCATAAAAACCATTCCTGAACTAACTGAATTTAGAAATATTATATCTTACTCATATAATGTAAGCTCAAATATCGTTTCAATAATTCAATATAGAAGTCAAACAACAATAATAATGAAAAATCGCATTAAACTAACAGTATTATTACTATGATCGTAGGCTTACAGTGACGTCGAGTTGCCCAATGAATTTACAATATTTCCCAATGGATCGGCAGAGTTGTACAATCGAAGTCGAAAGTTGTAAGTCTATTGTGTTACACAAAAAAGTCTATTTTTAGCCCTTATTGTTATAAAACTCTATCATATCTCGACCCTATCTGTTGATCTATGTATTACGCATAAGAAGTCAAGTATTCTTTCATGATTGAAGAAAACTTGAGATCTTTGTGCTTTATTCCGATATAGGGTTCACTGAATCAGTCATTTGATTATTTCAGACTTAAGTAAATATTTATTAGAGTTCTACTGATAGCCTATTTGTAGTTACCAAAGATATGATTATTTTCAATGTAGGGTATAATTAGTTTATTTTATTTTGAGAAAATATTCTTGCAATCAGACCTGGTTTTCCAGAATTGATCCTCGACGTGTCTTTTGATTAATAATTGAAATCCTACGGTAATAATGTGGAATTAAATTGAATTAATAAAAGCGAAACAGGATTTTAAACAAAGAGGTTGCTAAGAAAAACGTTCGGGTTTTAGCTTAAACGAATGAAGATTAAATTTGAATCATAAGCCGAACAAATAGTGTACTTTACAACGATTAAATATACGATGTGTATACTATATTATTGAGCTCTTTAAGAGCCAATTAGCTGAATGACGATGTGCCACTTTTAGTTACTGTTAGTATTGATCCCATATCATTATACGTCATTATCGGATTGCTTCTAGTAGTTATTTATTTTTTTAAATAATTTATTTCAAGTCAAATGATTAAAATCTGTTACACCTTTTCATTATTATGTTATTCAATGAATTAATGAACTTCAGATTACAGATGCGAAAGCGAATGTTATAGTTAATCTATGATCATATTTTACTTTCCAAGTTGCTGTCATCAATAAACTTTTATGCTTCAAAATATTATTTATTCTTTTTATCTCAATTCAATTTCATGCAATTTATGAAACAATTTTCCAAATAATCAAACTATTTCGTCTACTAATTTGTTCGAAAATATAACTTAAATATAAACTATATAAAAAATATTTTGAAAAACAGATTTATTAATGAACTAAAGAAGAAAGTTTCATAAGTCTATAGTCCTTCTCTCTGAAGTGTTTTCTAGAACTAGAGGTCATAGCTTCGTTAGATAACTAGACGAAGACAGATCTGACTATCATTATTGTTCGACACAACACGAAATAATGAAAATATATCATCAACAAGAAGAATCTAAAACTAAAGGCCATCCATGCAATTACTTAAAGTTATATGAAGATTATGAGTTAAAAACTAGTCCTAGTAATAGTTAATATAGCTGTAGCTCCACCCGAATGGCCAGAAATGATACCATAATATGGTATATGACTTGAATATCTGATTACATATACTTCTTACTAACTGATCAATTTTGGATATGCCATAAATGACTACCTGTCATGAAGAATACTAATCTTATATAAAGGACCAACTCTTGAGAACTTAGTGCTCAGAACTTTCTTTCTAATAACAAACCTAATAAGACAAGCATCAAAGATTCAAGTCTCATTCGATAAGGATTTCGGACTTGTAATCAAATTTAAAGTTTGAATCATACAAATTTATGTCATGAAAATTAAGGACGAATTTTTTTCAGCTGCTTATATTTGTCTAGATTTTCATTAAGATGCCTTTGAGTCGACATTTTTCGCTAAATAACATATTTTAGAAAGTTATTGATTGATCTTAGGAATGAATGAACAAGTATTTAGTCAATTAAAATGTTTGAATACTACACATAACAGTTTTAGTAAAGATAATAATGAAAATTATGATAATTTATTATTGGGTAATAATTCAAAAGTTTGAGAGAATTGCAGTCTGTCTACACCTCATAAGCTTAGCTTTTGTGCATCATTTCTGTTAACAGCCAAAAAGCTCTTCGAGATCTCTCAAGGCATATGTCTGTCAGATCTAAAGCCAGATGTTATATAATGCCATTTAGTTTGAGAGAATATCTGAACTTTTCCTTATATTACATCTGATGAAACCTTTGATTTTGTGCAGCAAATGTTTCAGCAAATATTTAGTACTACAAATCGTGATTCTACTTGATTATTGATATGATCAGTGCGAGAATATATGCAACTCTGAAAGTGACACGTTCTCTTTCGCCTATTCTTTCAATAAGTCGTTATCTCTTAGACATGTTCCGCAAAAAAGCTTCATCTAAAATGTATTCAAAGTAATTATTGTAGGCTTAAAGCTAATAGCCATTCACACAAATAGAAATTTATATGAATTGTTATTCAATATGAATGGCAAAGAGCAACTTATTATAAAGATAGATGAACGTTATTTAAAATTTTATTCTAAGTTTCCTTTAATTTTAATGAAAATTTTAATAAATGGTTAAAAAGATCTGCATGGCAACACTCACAAAATTTCTCAAATATTTAGAAAATTCAGCAATAAATCCTTTGAAGCATTCTTAGTTTTTTAATTGATTTCAACTTCATATTGTTTCAGATATGAAATTGTTAGTATTGTTAGTAACAACTTGATATCCAATAAGCTCGTGTCTTTCGCAGAGAAAAAGTATTCATTAGTGATATTTTCAGTAATACGATATCGAATTAAGTAATATTATCGTTATAGTCGTCAAACAGATAACAGATAATAGCTCTCAGAATCAATATTGAAGGAACAATTGTTCGTTCAGTAGTAAACAACCTCATTTTATTGATGTCTTCATGTTAAAGGACTGAAACTAAAAATAATTATTAGGCTCAACTCGAAATATATGACAAAAACTTAGATATAAACGAAATTCCTATTAAATTGCTTTGAAGATTAGAAAATAATGTGAATTCTTTCATGCTATAGCAAAAATTTATTCAATATTTGCATCAAATTATCAAAAATTAGCTTAATTCAGGCTTGTGTTCAGATTTGAATAGGTTCGCTAATTTGCATAGAGTCTGAATACACTTTCTATTGATTTGCATACAGAATAAATCTTCATTCTAATAATAGTTCTTAAGGGTATGAATACATTTGTTTTCACATTTAGATTTGGATCAATATTGTCAAAGAGAATGCAATGTTTGCATATTACATAATTTGGATTATTAGCCAAAATTCGAGATTTTATGAGAATGGAGTTGCTTAAGAGCGTTTCACACTATATCATAATGTCATTTGAATATCTTCTCATTTGTTCCAAATAATTATAGAAACAATGTAACAATTCTCTAATCAGTAAATTATCATAAATTTTTAGATTTTTTTCTAATTAGTTCTTTTTCTTAAATCATGGTCCCTAGGAGTCGCTTCTCGAAATTGATTATTTTTGATGCTCCACAGTTCGCATCTTTAGAGCTATCATAACATTAGATATAAGATCTTATGCAACAAAATTTACATATTTCGCAAAAATCTATAGTTTAACGAAAAACTTTACTGATAGAAAAAAAACAAAGTTGTAGTTGTTATGAACAAAGAATATATATATATATATATAGAGAGAGAGAGAGAGAGAGAGAGATATCTATAAGTTATGTTTATCCCTTGGAATGTCTTGTCATCAATTCAAATGCCTTAAAGGGAAGAAAAAATCATAAGTTTTTTCATTACAACAATGCTGCAAAAAATCTAAAGGAAAAAATATATGACTTCGAGATATATTATAAGCATAAGCATTAAGTAAAAGATCAATCAATTTTTGTGATTTAAAAGTTATCGGCAAAAGATAAAAAATAAAAGAGAAGTGAGTGTAAAATGTGTTGTAAAGGAGGAAAAACAGGAATAAGGAAGAAGTAGAAGCAGAGGAGGAAAAAATAATGCAAGACTTTAAGCTTTTATTTATTTGGAGAAATACTATCAGAGAGAAAATATGAAAAGAAATAAATGATAGAAAAAGATAGAAGAGTTTTTCAGAGGAAAAGCAAGTTTTCAGCACAACAACACAATTTGGAGGAAAGGATGAGTTCGATGGAAAAACTATAAAATTTACTGACATTAAGAGCAAAAATAGTCGTCCCTCTTTCTCGTTCTTCTTGCATACAAACATTATGTTACTATAAATAGTAGTCCTCCTGAGAGTGGTTTTTATATGTATTTTCACTCAAATATCACATTGGTTCAAAACTGACTGAATGGACTGACGAAAATCAATAATGCAATGAGAAGTAAATGAAGGAATAGAGAGAAGAACTAGAATTTCAATCACACTCTGCTGTTTTTCCAATATAATGTTGATCAGTGTCTTCTCATATGTTCCTTGTTGTTGTTTTCCTATTCTTTATTTAGCCCCTCAGCAAAATTAAGTTTACGGAACAAAAGTTTTTCAAATATTAAAAATTTTTTTCGTATCATCAAAAGTTGTCGAACTATTTTATTCTCTCTTTAGGGGAAAATTTTTTTGATTAATAAGTTTTAAAATAGTTTGAGACATCTATTCGGGAATTCAATTTAGCTGGGAATAAAGTATCATCGGTTATAGAATTTTTTATTTCGCGAACAATTGAATTAACGGAATAAGTATCCGATATTTTCGTGTGATAAAAACTTGAATTCAATTCTTCAAAGAATGATATATTAAAAAGTGAAAAGTTAGTGTTTGTACGCATTATACAGAATATATTATATTTATCTTTCTATATAAAGAATATTCTATTCAAAGTTTTTTATATACTGAAACAAATTCAGTTTTTTATACTTTATTTTATTTTATTTTACTCTATAACAGATGGATATTCAATGGCAGATATTCAATACAAATGGGGAATCGATGGTAAAGGATCAGTGGGTTTGGCAGAAAATCTAGAATTACCGCAATTCAAAGTTAAAGGACATAAACAAATGCAAAAAGTGGAAGTTCTTAGCACTGGTAGTATTCAAATATAAAGCGTATATAAAGCGTATATATTGAAAAATATGAACTATCTTTCTGTTTTAAATCGAAATCTGGTTTTATTTTGTGTATAAATTGAAATTCATTCAAAAGACACCATAAAAATACTCTGAAGTGAAGAATATTCTGTTTCGTAGCATTTATTCACTTCAAGCTTATGAATGTCTTGAGAATTTTTGCTTTTGATTTATAGCTTGACTAAACCTAAAATTTGTCGGAAAGAGTGTTTCTACTGTCTGATCAGAACTTTCAAAACATTAATTCGAAGAGCTATTTAAAGCTGTATCTCTTCAACATTTTATATCATTATTACTTTGATTAGCATAAGTGATGCCAAATTAGATATTTTTAAAACCAATTGATGTAATAGCTAACTATATGACTACAACGAATTCGTCAGTAAATCCATTGGGATTACTTAAAGTTCTGCGATGAAAACAAAATGCTATTCCAACCAGTAATTAAATATTTAACATTGATCTCAAGCGATTTGAACTAAATGAGATTAATTTCAGTTAGGATTAAAATCTAAATGATTATTATAGCACTAGATATTTCGTTAAATGTTCTCGTTAGGTAGAATAACATTACAGATTCAATAATAGTTATAATTACCTCTTATTCTGTAAGAGAAAACTATCAAATTGAAAAACAAATTTATTACGAAATGAAATCAGACCCGAAAATCCCATAATAGAAAGTCGAATCTAATTTTTCATTTGAGTGAACCAAATATTTTCGGCTTGTAAATAAGTTCTGTTGAAATAACTCAATTATTTAAGCCTTAATCATAAGATGTTTTTCTTTCAGGTAATTATTCTCGACTGGTGTGCGAAATTGAGTTTGTCCGGTCTATGGGCTATTATTTGATACAAATTTATATTCCTGCAAGTCTTATTGTGATTATTAGCTGGGTGTCATTCTGGCTCCACAGGGTAACATTTTTATTCAAGTTAACAATTTTCCTTAAGATCAATTAATTATATTCATGAAAGGTTCATAACAACCAAATCGTAAATAATTAGTTTATTTTTTCTATCAAAATACTTCATAAAATAGCAATGACTTACAAATAACATATATTATGACAGACTGAAAACATGGGAGCATTCTAATAATGTTCATATTCTTTAATTATAGCCTAGAGAGTGATCAGAAGCTAATTAAAAACGAAAACGAATAATTAATTTGAGGTTTAATCGATATTCAGAATCCATTAGGTTTTAATTTATTCATTGATCGTATGCCAGAAATTATGGGTTCAAAAAACTTTAATTAACACTCAATAAGTATTGAAGTTCTTTAGGAAGTATAAAAAGTAGTGGTAAGCAAACTATAGATACGACTCGTATCACCTGTTGTTAATTGTGTTGTATAAAGCAAAGGCTCAGCAGAGATAAACTTGAGGCTCAGTTTTTCAATTAACTTAATTGCACGACAATTATTATCCCACGAAGAGATTAATATGCCATTGATTGCTTGCGGAAACTTTTGACAACAGTTCCAAACAATTAATTCTGCTATGCTATCAGTATTAGCATAAATAGGCTGTAAAAGTGCATATTTTAAATTACTTTTTTTGATACAGCCAAAACCAACTACTCTTTCATTTTTCTTATTAATATTTTCGACTGCAATGACTGAGAAAGAATCGCTCTCTCTATTAAATAATGAAAGAAACTCTGATCTTTCGAGTCCAGTTATACTCGAATCGTATTTTGAAACTATTGGTAAATCCTTTTCTGCGACTTCTCTGATAGTTATACCGTTAATGTCTTTGACTAATCGCCTCAAGTCTGGTTTTCCGGTCCATATTTGAGCGCTTGCTTCAAATCGTAAATTAAATCCTATTTTTTCGTATTTGTGGATCATATCGTGTACGGCAAATAAACAGATACTTCTGTTTTCGCAGTGTTTAATAACTTGTGTCCAAATAGCTTTACCAATACCAAGGCCTTGATATTGTTTGCGTACGGCATACATACCTATTTGTGACAGTTTGTCACTTATATTAATACCACTACACGTTCCCAGTATTACATCTAAACGAGAAATGATTGATCAAAATTAAATTAATTATGTTTTGTCCACTTGACTAATGTTTCGAAATAAATAACTCTTTAATTGAAGGCGCTATTACTAAAAATGCATACTTTTGTCCACATCTTCTGCTACTAACATTCCATCGCCATCAATTTGAATCATAGTATCGAGGGTTCCGATACCGATAACAAAGTCATTTTCTGTCATTATCTCCAGTACTTCTTTAATATCTTTGTTACACATTTTTCTAACTATATAATTCATTTTGTAAACTTGAGTTATTTCTATATTTCAAATTGAAATAATCAAAATTTGCACTAATAGTATTTGAAATGAAAAGACAGGGCCACTTATAGTTTATCTAATCTCTAACGGATGTCCTTCAAGTTCAATTAAATAAAATTTTCACTCATCGCACAAGGTCTGGAATTCTAGTTTTTTATCCATATATATATATATATATATATATATATATATATGTAAATTCAAATAAAACTGTGATACATAAACACGAAAGTGCAAAATGCTATAGATTCGAACTTGTGACAACTATCGCACGATCAAATTTTGTTACCTTTGACTTTTATGTACGCAAACTGTTTAGGAAATCAAGCTTTGGAATAAGCTCGGAGTTATTTTTCACACTACATAGTTGGAAATCACTTAAAACATTCATATTTGAAATCACTTTTTGTAAAACTTTTCAGATTTTTCTGATGTAGAGTTTGGTTTACTCGTAAGGTTCTATTTATGCCAAATACCGATATTCTGCAAAACCTCCTATCTAAACATAATCTACTTATGAATATTGAATTTTCATAGAATGATCTCATGTGTAAAACTTGATTTGGATGAACTTTTTTTGCATGAAAATTATTGCTCGAACTGATAATGATATGTACTATAACTAGATTTGATTTATGAAAATCATAGTGTAATCAAAATCAGATAATGAAATAATGAAAAAGTAAAACCTAATCTTATATTACATAAAGCTTTTAACGAATTGATTCTATAGAACGCAAGTCCCGCTCGCGTGCAACTAGGAGTCACAACAGTGCTAACAATGACAACATTGATGTCATCAACAAACGCCGCGTTGCCTAAAATATCTTATATTAAGAGTATAGATGTATTCCTTGGTACCTGTTTTGTTATGGTATTCGCAGCACTGCTCGAATATGCGACTGTTGGTTATATGGGTAAAAGGATTGCAATGAGAAAATCTCGTTCTCAGCAATTGGCTAAATTGGTTCAAGAACATAGACAGAGGTGTGTGGCTGCAGCTATTGATAGTGGAATTGAGCCACCGGTCAGAACATCTCTTTATCCAACAATGACAGCCACAATGAATCCATGTATTCCAAGTCCAAGAAATATGACTGCAGTTCCGGTAATTTATAGTTAATTTCGCTAAATATTTGAAAATTTCGATGTAGTAGCGATTAATATTCATTAGTTATGGTATGGTTCATACTAAAAACTATATAAATATGGGATGATCGGAAAGTCCCGTTACAAGAGAAAAAATTTTAATATGTTGCATGCAACTGAAGGTCTTCATTTTATTTATTTCTAATTGGAACACGCGCTTCCAGTAATGTAAAATTTTCTCCCTTGTAAAGGGACTTTCAGATTATACTATACATCTGAACTGTAGGGCGTACTAACAGTACTTTTGGACTAGTATATTTTAGGTTAAACAGTAGTTTCGCGCACCTTGCACAGTTTAACTTGATTCATGTAAAAGCATTATTGAAGTTTAAATTAATTATAGTATAATGTTCTCTATGATCATTATTAATATGGAAATTTTGACATGGTTCAAAGCTCGCACCATACTGAAGAATATATGCAAAATGGCTTTCTTTAGTCTGATTGCAACAATTTAAAGTTCATTCCACATTAATGGGACTTTCCAGAGCACCCGAACTTAGCTGCCATATTTAACAATATTTAGGCTCTTTAGTGTTAACTAAAATCATAGTAAATCATTTTCAGGCAAACCTCTTCGACACTTGGTTCTTTCAGCTGTTATCAATTAACTGCTAAATTTTAAAACTAATTGGATATTTGTTACAACAAATTGAGCTGTACTTTCATAGCTTCACATTCTTATAAACTGGTATTTTCCAGTCGAATGTATTTACTAGAAACTGATTGCTTTATAATCTTTTGCATAGATAAGAATTTAAAATATAGTCTTTAGTTATTCTTTCTATCTATTACTCTGAATAGTAGTATCAGTTTCTGCTCTATTACTATGGTAGTGAATGTTTTAACTTATTTAATGTGTTTGTAATGCCTTTTGGCATATCTATCACTTTCAAATAATCTCTATTTTAAAAGAAAATTCTTAACAGCAAATGGAAAACAGAATTGTTACTCCATTAGACTATAACAACTATATTCTGTATACTATTTAATGTGCTTTTGATACCATCAATTCAAACATGAGAGAATAAGCTGAACCAAAAATAGTTTCGTTATCAGTAATGCCTACCATTTTCAATGTTTGCCATTATATTTAGCTTAACTATTTTCCAAACAGACAATTCTCTCGATATTAGTTAACAGATCACTAGTAAATGGAAATTCCTGAGCACATGAATAGAGTTAATGAGTTCGAATAAAGGGTTGTTTGATTTTATAGCTAACTATTGACTCATTTTGAGTGAATAGCTTCAAGTTTTTTCTCAGTCAATAATAATTTCGTGAATAAACCAAAAATATAATGTGGGATAACATTTCAATACAGTTACAAATGATAGTCGAGGAAAAATTATTGAAACCATTTTAAGATTGGAAAATTCTAACCTGCTCTGCCGGTCAGATGCCTTTAGGAGCATTGCAGTGCTAGCTTTTACCCTTTATTTTTCAAATTCCAAAAATAAAGTTTTGAAAATCCAGATTGCTTTAATAAATTTGTAGCTTGAAATCATTATAAAATCATCCATATGTCAAACATTTTATTTATAAATATTATTTAAAAAAGCGTTTATTTTATTTTGTTTGGTTGCTTTCCATTAGTTAAGGAACTGGGGCTACAATACATTTGAATGAGTTAACTGTTTCTAATCAATAGTATTCAAAAATCAAGTTTTTAAGCTTACTAGTTGTGTCTATTTTCTCTAGAACTAATGAAAATTACTTATAATTGAAATTTTTTGTCAGAAAAAATCGATCACTTCTATATTGTTCTCATAATGCATTTAACATGTTTTTGAATGTTAAATATTTTATGAAAAGTGATCCATATACAGAGAGAGAGAGAGAGAGAGAGAGAGAGAGAGAGAGAGAGAGAGAGAGAGAGAGATGTTTGCATAATTTTAAGGAATAACAAGGACCATAAAAGGTTTGCGTTTGCATAAAATGTAGATAAAGTTTTGCATAACTAATATTTCTTCAATTCTATATTCGATTTTGGAGAATCCTAAATAATTCTGCTTTGTCGAAATAGGAATTTGTTTTAAGCATCATTTCTATCATATACTTATGATATGAAATATAAGTTGTTTGAGGAAAACATGAAAATTCTTTCGAGTGAAGGAAATAATGAATGTATACAATAGAGAAAAGTTTAGAGATTCATTAGAATATGACATTCGATAAGGAATATAAGGAAGTTGAAACGTACGTTATGTACTTGAATAAAAGTCTGAATTTACTTATTTTAAAAATCAATATCAAGTCCTAAATAGTTTCGAATACTTGTATCTTTCAAAGCTCAATACCACGAAAAGCTATAGCTGAAGGAAAGTTCAAGCTTAAGATCGAAACTTGATATAGTAATCATATTTTGATACTATTTTATGTATTAAATATAAAGATCTAGATTTTTATGCATAGAATCTAAACAGAGGCAGCATAATTGCTCATAAAATAAATTCTTATTAGATCACATACTTTGCCGTAGTTAGGAATTTGAGTCGAATGCAGCCACATTTTCACATTCTTATTTAATTTTTCATATTTAAAGTTTTAAGAGAAGTAAAAGCATAATTATTTAGTAACTGCAAACTAGTCGTATATTCAGTAAGCTCCTAAATTTTGCATTAACAGAAAATGCAAACTGTAAATGATTAATGATTATTTGTTTGGGATATGCACCAGAATCGAATAAAGTGTTAGTTCCAGTCTCCTCATCTTCTAAATGGATCAAAAGACTTAAGGGTAAACTTGAGCAGATTGTCTTCAAACAAATTCTCATATAGTCTAATATAACCTGATAAAACATCATAACTTATTTATCATGACTGGCTCAAACAAAATTTATAATACTCAAATGAAGATCTAACCAATCAACTCAAAACTACCCCTTAAACATGTGAATCGTAGATACTGAATAAATAAAATTTTTAGAGTTTGCCCATTCTAATTAGTACTATTTTTGAGGAATTCACTCCGAAATTTTGATATTCAAATGTTTTTTATTATAACTACTCATATTTTTAAGTTAAAGCTTTAAAAAATCAAGCATTAATTCAAAATGAAATCTCTCTGCCAGAAAATTAACAAAAAATTCTTTAATTGCCTTAATTAAAAAATAATACCAGTGAATCTGTATTCGAATTGACAAACTTGAATGATCTAAAAAGCTATGATAGAATCATATCTCTTAATACGGCACTGACTAAGGAGAATCAAATTAAAGATTAAGTTACAGTACATCTGAAATTGACTTTTCTTTTAATCTGTGTCAAATCTTCAATAAAATTCGATATAACTGAATTTTTCATATGTTTGGCCATCAAAATCTAATCTGAATAAAGATGAATACTTCTTTTCTATCTCATAGGAAATACGATATCGTATTTCAGGCACCAAAACACTAGGGAGAACTCCATCACTAAAATCAAAAAGTCAATTAGTGGACGGAGATCTAGAGAGCTGTGACGATAACATCATAACTCCGAGCACGCCGACTGCTCTTACACCATTTCGTGGCCCTAAAAACCCGAATACCTTATTCGGAGTGTGTCCAAGCGATATCGACAAATACTCACGCGTTGTATTTCCAGTTTGTTTTCTCTGCTTTAATTTAATGTATTGGATTATTTATATGCATATCAGCGAATTTCTCACTGATGACCAATTGCTAGACGAATAGAAAATCTATAATTTTCAAAAAATATCTTATAAAAAATTGTGTACATTCAATATAAAAATCATTAATTTATTGATTTAAATTAGATCGATATTACAATATAATGCTCATTAAGCTTACGGTCTGCGTTGGCAAAATATATGAAAAAATTTTCGGACATGTATAACAATGCATGTAATTTTCTATAGTACTTTGACATTCATATAGCATATGGTGCTTTAGCCTGGTCGCCTTTCTTCAAATTAACTTGAATAGTTATTACATGAAACCTTTTTATCTTGTTTTACCTAAGCAAATTCTCAAGATTTAGGTTTCTTTCCACTCATTTTAAGACTTTTAAACCAATTTTTTATGATTCAGCTAAAAAATAGGTGACAGTAATAGAAAAATTCACTGACGCATACATGGCCTGATGTATTTTACATGTATTATACATCATGTAATGTACTGTATATGTATTTGTGCCTACGCTTCTTATAGTCTGTTGAATAGTGTTATTGTACACGAACATTTTTTACTAGGATAAAGTTTGAACAATCAAATGGATTGAGGACCGAATAAGATAGATGTCAAATGCTTAAAAATAAAATTCACTTAGAAAATTATTGCAATATCGACCTAAATAATCAGAGCACGATATCTGTAAACCATTTAAAACTTCTTAATTACTCATTATTACTGTATAATTCAGTCTTATTCGTACTGAAATAAAAAAAGAAAATTGGTTATGTTTTTATGAAATGCATTTTGTAAATGATGTGCAAGAGTTAAATCCCTTTTTGTAACATAAATTCAATCAAATATAAATAACTATTTATTCGTCACTTCATCTCGATTCATGAATTCATATGATTGTAAAACTTAAATAATTATATGAAAAAGTATGTTCTTTGGTTCTTTTATAAATCACTTCGGATATAATGTTAGAAGTTATTGAATGGTAATAAAAGCAAATGATTTCAAATTTTAGTCTTATTTATGATCCCATCAATCATGAAGTTTTGGAAATAGCTTTTATTTATAAGTTTACAAATAAATTATGGACTATACTGAAAATCAGTTCAAAAGTATCAGAAGTGAAGTATTCTCGAAGTTTATGACTAAGGTAGACTAGTTCTACAATTATCAACAATAGCAATAGATTTGCCATCTGTTGAAGTCAAATGCAGTTCAAACTTCGAACAGAATAAGAACCTTATTTCGGATAATTTCTGATTCTCTTCAATAAAGTTCGTCAATGGTTCTCTTCATAGTTATCAATACAATCAAATACAATATGTATTTAATTTTGAACGGACTTAACCTTTCAAATAGAGAAAGATTGTTGTACTAAGTAATAAGTGCACATTTCAGAATTTATAAATTTCTTGAATAGTTTACAGTTTATATCAGCTTATTATATATGAAAACTCAAAAAATTTCTTCTAGCTCGTTTTAAAGTTATTTGTAATAATTTTAATCTTAATGTGGATTTATTCCAACAATCAATTGTTATAACTTTTTAGATATACTAATTTAGATTTTCAGTATTTATCAAAATAAACTTTAGGGCTTGATTTACTAGTTTATTGCTCAATTCTAATT
Organism: Archegozetes longisetosus; assembly: GCA_018873245.2. NCBI lineage: Eukaryota > Metazoa > Arthropoda > Arachnida > Sarcoptiformes > Trhypochthoniidae > Archegozetes > Archegozetes longisetosus. Next base: position 14,415,838 of record JAEMBT020000006.1, on the reverse strand, counting down.
TAGCTGATCAAATAGAAATTTGTTTCTCAAAAACAAACTAATAGTACAAAGTGAATAAATAAATTATTAAAAGCACTTATCTCCGACCATAATTTAGACATAACGCTAAATTTGTTATCAAATTATATTCAATTGAATACAGTATACATGTATTTCTGAATGCTTGCTTGTGAGTGTAGTGAACTATTTTTATTACACCAATGAATTTCCTGCAAAATAATGTTACGTGAAAAAAGTTAACGTTTGCGTGCGATCCTCTATATTATGTAACAGTTGACCGCAAAATTATTGCTTGAATTTGATCATAAGTGTCTCATTTTTCTAACTGACAATTAACAAGTGCTGTAATGTTTTGAGCAGACCTCGAATTTGTGACATTTTTTCATAATGACACTTTCGAAAGATAGGCATTTATTATAAAAGGTCTTTGAGACTTGTGCCAAAATTGAACTTTATGCAAACATATATAATCACTTAATAAATATGCATATAAACTAGAATATTCAATATAAATAAGTGGTTAATTTTGACTTTTTAACAAATTAAACATATGTAATGTATTTATATTGCATCATTTTATGATTGCTTGAACGATTAAGAATATAAGTTGAGTACTGTGTAATTTTTTACCTAAAGCTTTTCGTTACTTTTTAGTAGTACCGTCGACAGATAAAAGTTATGTATTTGTCATCACTAAAAAGATGCAGAAGAGTTGATAAACCTAAGGGCTCAACAACTCATTTAGATCTGTATTACGTTTAGTGATATTAATCAATAAATGAATACTTAAAAAAAGTTTGCAACTCTGATAAAATAGACTTTGACTCATCTTTGTAGTTGAGTCAATGACACATCTGTTACAAAAAGTGATAGCTCGAGAGAGCGGTCCGACTCATCATTAAAATTATTTAAATTGAATCACAGTTAACTGTTGAACTATTTTGATTGAAATAGTTTGATATATCTTATCAGTAACTTTCATTCTATAACTTATGAATATCAAATAAACTGACTTCAGCTACGAATAACATTACTCATATTATGTTTTTTTAATTACTGAGTAATGCTATAATTTGACGCTATAAACTTATAGTTTCAATTTCTGTCTCGTCCCTCTTATCTCATCCAAACGCATCAGAGATTAATCCGGGATCTATGCATAACTTTTTTCGACCGACTGTACGTTATCATTTTCGAAAGTGCCATTAAGGGAAAAAGTGCTACGTACAGTCCGCGAATTAAGTATATCACGTCATCAAATTTCTTGATAAATTTTTAATTATAAATAATAAGATTGTGAAAATTTCACCAATTCAATGTTTTATTATATGTAAAAATTTAGTTTAGTTGAAGAATTTTTTTAATTACGCTAATGAAGAAGTAAAGATTTTGTTGGTTTAGAACATCTTGGATAAGATTATTGGTGACTTCTTAGCTGTTGTTTTTATAATGGATCTCAATGGAAAGATCTTTAGTCAAGTAATAATTTAGTTATAATTATAAAAAAGGTTAAAAAATTTTAAAAATTAAATTTATAATCAAACACTACAATAATTTATCACTATTTTTAAATAAAATGATTAGAATCGATTAAGAAATAAAAAGTTACAGTCGCTACAAATTACTAGATTTGTGGTCTATAGGAAATGCCATTATATCGATCTAGTTTTAATAGGTTTAATCTTTAACGGTCTATAAACTTTTTATTTCTTAATCGATTCTAGTCATACTTATAGTTTTAACTTTTTTAATAGTTATAACTAAATTACTACTTGACTAAAGATCTTCCCATTGAAATCCATTATAAAAACAACAGTTAAGAAGTCACCGACAATCTAATACGAAATGTTCTAAATCAATAAAATCTTTAAACTTATCAAATTTAAAATGTAATTAGTAGTTAAAGACCAATTATTTATAAATATATTTAATTACTTAGCAATTTTATAAAAAGTGCTTAAACTATTTCGCACCTTAGTACTTCTTCATTAGTGAATTAAAAAATTATTTAACTAAACTAAATTTTTACATATAATAAAACATTTAATTCCTGAAATTCTCATAATTTTACTATTTATAATTTAAAAGTTATTAAGAAATTTGGTGACGTGGTATACTTAACTCGCGAACTGTACATTTTACATAATTTTTCTTACCAATCAATACCATTTGTTTCTCTTAATCTGTAAGAAAATAAAATTTTCACTATACTTGAATAAAGTACCAGAGGATAGAAATAGTTAAATGGGCTCAAAATTTTTGCGAGAAGAACTTTCTTCTATAAGCCCGAAATAAATATTTATTTAGTGATTTAATTCAATATTTTAGATTTGACTTAAAATTATTCATGATTTAATACAGCCTTCAGAAAATGAGTTTATAATTTAAAGCCAACTCTTTCGGTGACTCAGTTGCATAGAGTATGACGAATTTTCGAGTTTTTCGATAATTGTTATTATACAATTAAAAACAATGGCATTGATCTTCAAATGAAGTTAGCGACTTCATTATAAATTCAGTTTTCACAGAAAAATAATCCAATTTTCAGTTTTAAAAATATTGATTTACATATTATATTTAACCTTCATAAGTTTACACGCGATTCCTAAGAAACTTGTTACGTGATAGTTTTAATCTATCATTGCAAGTATGCACACTGTCGATTTCATTTTTGCTATTATACAATATATCATAAATTTAAAAATATTTTGAATGAAAATCGAACTTATGCTTAATGAGAATTTTTAAATGACTTACATTTAGTCGCAAAGAATAAAAATATCGCTCTTATTTGTGATTATTTTCAAAAGAAGTAAATACTAATCTAATTCACCCTTAATTCATTGAATTTGTTTAAACGGGACTTTCGAAAGATGAGTTTGAATAAATTCTCATCAAATTAACTTTTATTGTTTTGCACAAATTTTATGCTTAGCGGATATCATATTCGATAGATAACTTTGAGATAAAGCTGTCTGTTTTCGAATTGAGAGCCAATAAAAAGCCAAGAATGAATGAAATAGATGGAACTACAATTACCTCAACTCCAAAATCTGCGACCACTGGTCATAATAAAGTTCAACCTCTGGAGGCTAATAAGAAAGTTGAAGATTTTGAAGTTTCATGGCATAATTTGAGTTATAGTTTGAGGAAAATTCCTTTAACAAAAAGAAGACAAATTCTACAAAATTTGAACGGATATTTCAAAAGTGGTGAAGTAACTGCTATTTTGGGTCCGAGCGGGGCCGGAAAGTCGACTCTACTCGAGATTATTTGCGGTAATAAATGATAGTTTTCTTATTAATTAAGTTTAAGAAAAATCATATAAATAGAATTTACTTAAAACTATACTGAAAAAAGTCAAATATGTCTATGCGTAGGGAGAACGTTAGATCTCTGAATGAAAACCTTGGTCTCAGATACTTTAAATTGCATTTTTCATGAAAATTCATTTGATTTTAACTCAAGTTTATTTCAATATTTAATAGTGCTTACTGATTAATAAAGTGATGGACAAAATTTTGATTGCCTCTTAAAATCTACCATAAGTTAAACACTGACCTTATGTGAAATTCAGAGAAACTGACCTATTAAAGAGCACGTAATAGGCTAGCCTACCCTCATATACATACGCATTTTGATCTTTTCAGTGTAATGAAAAAATATGCTAAAAATAATCATTATTTAAAAGAAATATATATTTTAAGCGAACATTGGCTAACTTTCAAAAAGATTTGTTAATTTATGAGTATAACTAAGTCTAATTTGAATTGTTAACAGGTAGAAGAACTCATGGAGTCACTGGAGATATACGCATTCGTGGCGTACAAGAGATAAAAGTAGGTTTTGTGCCACAAGACAACTATTTGATGGAATCTCTAACAGTTAAAGAAACTTTCGTTTTCGCATCGAGACTAAGAAATGTTAATAATCCGAATGCTGATCACGTAAAAATAGCGCAGAAGCTGATCACTCGCTTTGGACTCGAGACTATTGTCAACACCAGAGCCTCGCGTTGTTCTGGTGGCCAACGGAAACGATTATCAATCGCTTTAGAGGTGTTGTCGAAACCGAATATTTTGATATTAGACGAGCCGACGACTGGTCTGGACAGCCCATCGTGTACTCATGTCATGAATGTCATGAATGAATTGGCTTCTAATAGGAAGAGAGCGATGGCTATCGTGACAACAATACATCAGCCATCGATTGCTATCTTCAATGCTTTTCAACGTGTTTATATATTGACAAGTGACGGCCAATCTCTATATCACGGTATTTATCATTTGATCAAATTATTTTGTTCAATGAAGCATAAACGAATCAACAGCTTTTCAAAAATTTATTAGAAAAAAGGTTTCTTATTTAGTCTTACTCGGAAGCGGCATTTGCTGTAAATTTTTGTTTTTGGTAAGATATGTTTTAAATGATAGGTAATTATTAAAGATTTTAAGTTTTTGGTCTCATAAAGGCTGAAATACAATTTCTGAAACAATAATCAATTCAAATTTAAGAATTACCTCTCAAGTTCTGAGTTTACTATAATTAGCGTTACAGCTATTGCTTGCTGATGTTGGGTCCTAAAAGTTTGAGATTCTATTTGTGGGCAGCGGCCAATTATTGCGTACTAAGTTAAGTGTAACAAAACGGTTAATCATTGGTTTAACGCTTCAAAGCTCCATATTATGTCATAAAATCATATCTATAACGTTCAGATCAGTTAAACCGATCGTTTCGTTCACTCAAAACAATTTGAATCATAACTGTTATGATCACTATGACCCCTGTGGCCATTATGACCTCTGTGACTCAAATTGTTTTGAGTAAATTCATGATTGGTTTGACTGATCTCAACATCATAGAAATCATTTGATGACTAAAAGGCAACTGTAAATATGCTAAACCAATAATTTATTAGATATAGCTTAATTATGCAATAACTGACCACTGCCCCAAACTTTTAGTTACTGAAGTTTCCGTTTTAAGACAGTGTCAGCACCTCCTGGTTGCCGGCAATCGCCGTAACGGAGTTCAGTTCGATTCATGCATGTTTTTACGCAGTCATCAAAATCTTTCTAAATCTGTTAGTGTTCGAATAATTTTAGACAATCTTTTAGAATAATTTATTATAAAATTTTAAATCCAATTAATGTTATTAATGAATTTTATAATGATGCTCAACAAATATATAAAATATAAACCCAAATATCAGAGAATAAAAAATCAATAGCAAATGATTTATTGAAATATTTCGATATTATTTTTGAGAATTATGAATACGAAGAATATTTAGAAATATCTGATAATGGGAATATTCTCCGTATTCATAATTTTAAAAAATAATATCGTCGAAATATTTCAATGAATAATTTGCTATTGATTTTTCATTTTCTGATATTTGGGTTAATTCGTTATATTTTTGATGAGCATATTTATAAAATTCATTAATAATATTGATTGGATTTAACATTTTTTAGTAAAATATTCTAAATAATTGTTTATAATTATTTGAACACTAACAGACTTAGAAAGATTTTGATGACTGCGTAAAAACATGTATGAATAGAACTGAACTTTTATAGTGAACTCAGAACTTGAGAGGGAATTCCTAAATTTGAATTGATTATTATGTTTCAGAAATTGTATTTCAGCCTTTATGAGACCAAAAACTTAAAATCTTTAATAATTACCTATCATTTAAAACATATCTTACCAAAAACAAAAATTTACAGCAAATGCCACTTCTAAGTTAGAAGAAAATATAATGTCTCTTAAGTTGTTTATCCAGCAAACAATTTAATTAAGTAGCCATAAACGTAGCACGCTATGACTGCTTAGTCACGTTACTGTGCACCATATTACCGCGTAAATCAACTTATATCGTAAATTTTAGAGATGGTCACACTTATATTGTGAGAGATCCATTTTCAAATATTACCTCATTCTTAAGATCATAACATTTTACATGTACTCTTACAATATCACAATTATATCTCAATTAATTTGGGAGAAAATCGATTAAAAAATTATAATGGAGTTTATAAGAGAAATCAACCATTCCAAAAAATATTTGAACCCCGCTCCATCTGATTTTTTTCTCGAGCTTTGGTGAGTCAAACTACTATAATAAAAGCTAAATTTTATATGAGACAAGTTGGTTCTAGACCTGGAAGTTAGACTTTGAAAATTAAACGCTAATTTAAATACTGGGTGGACTTTCGGAAATATACCATGTTTTATCAACTTTATATACATTTTCTGAAACAGAATTGAGTGTAGAACTTGAATTTAAAATTTCAGTCTCGGAAACACCCATTTCAAAAGGTAATACCTATTTTTCTCATTTTTCAAAAATCTTTATTTTATCGGGCTCTGAAGTGATCTAGTCGAATATGGTATCGATCGACTCAGCGTCGTGAACCAAATCAAAGCATATAACACGATTGAAATTCTAACTTCATTTTCGAAAGTTAACTCTAATCAGTTAGAAATGGCTAAAATTTTTTTACTGAATGCGTTAGCTATAATAATTAGGGTGACCAAGTGTCCTGCATTTAAGAGTTGTGTCCCACACGCTGTATGCACCCTTTGCGGGACGGAAAATATCACACATTTTAAGATTTATCTTAACAAATTTTCACTATGTTATATTTAATGCAAATAATGTAACTTTATTGTTAACACGTTTCTTATCTTAAAATATGTGGAAGTCTTTAGATAAAGAGTTTTGATCCATTTATCTGATACCTTGTTTTCATTCACATCGTGTGTGACTCTTATAAACTGCAGTTCTCAATCAAGTCTTTAGTTTATATTTCAAACTGTGATTTGTAACTTCAATCAGGTTAACTCTTTAAATATTTTGTAAGGGGCCAAAATTTTTTGTCCCGCATTTAAAAGTTTTTGACTTGGTCACCCTAATAATAATTGATATATATATTTTTCTGAATCATTATCATGGGTAACTTGAGCGTGTGTGGAGTTTGAGCTACAATGACACACTGGTTGGACACACCTGTAAAATAGTTAAAAACTTTTGAAAAGTGAGAAAAGTAGGCATAAATTTTTGAAATGAGTGTTTCCGAGACTGAAATTTTAAATTCAAGTTCTGCACTCAATGTCGTTTCAGAAAATGTATATAAAGTTGAAAAAACATGGTACACTTCCGAAGCATGCAAACAAATATAAACAATATAGGGTTGATCTTCTAGTAGTGCAAAAACTTGTTTGAAATTATGCGAAATTTAAAAGAAGAGTAATTGAACTAGTGGGAGAGACTTATAAGCCAACCCAATACATTACGTTCGACTTCATTAAAGTCAATTATTATGCTCGGAGAAAAATCTTCATAAGATTCATTTGTTCATTACTTTTTTTATTGATGAATGAAAACAAAAGAATTATTAATGACATAATATGATAGTATGATTTTTATTTGTAAAGGTATTTCTACTGTGATCTGCAATTGCTATTAATCAAACAGTCGAAATAGCACTTTGTTTCAATACATGCAATTTTGATTTTTAGGCCAATACAATAAAAAATGATGAAATACAATAGAAAAACTAAAGTTTTACGTTTTAAAACAAAGTGCTATTTCGATTGTTTGATTAATAGCAATTGCAGAAACACAGTACTAATGTCTTACGCGGCAGTGTCGCGGAGGCAGTAATAGGTCTAGTAACCTGTTAAAGAATTACTTCTATTGATCTATTCATTAGTTATAATATAGTCAGAGCTTCTAAACTATTAATTTTTAATGATATTCAATTATAGGCAGTCCAAGCGATATATTACCTACACTTTCAAAAGTCGGGCTGAAATGTGATGAATTCACATCACCGGCTGATTATATGATTGAAATCGCGTCCGGAGACTACGGTGAGAATGCCATCAAAAAACTAGTTTCAGAAGCACAAACTCACGACATCCAGCATCTGATAACAACGGATACTAAAAACTTTCTTCGGCATCAAAGCTAGTCTCTCATCCATTTCGAAAACACTTGGTTATATTATTTGAAAGGTCACAGGTCATATTATATAGAGATCCCTTTATGACAATAATCCGTTTATTCGCCACTCTATTCACTGCAATCAGTCTATCATTACTTTTTGGTAATAAGATCGGAACCGCTTCTGGATGTCTGCCTAGGGAACTGGAATTGTATGCCACTCCCGTCGTAGTGTTGTCGAAAAAGTTCGAAAATGACTTGTATTTAATAATGCAAAATGTTTGTATGTTATTTTTGGGTCTTATGATTGGACTAATTGGTGGTTTGGCTCCAGTTTTACTCAATTTTCCCATCGAAATGCATGTATTCATGAAAGAATATCATAACGGATGGTATTCTTGTATCAGTTATTATATTGCTAAAGTTCTGTCTGATATACCCCTTCAGGTTTGTTTGTTTTTATTGAAAATGACACAAAAAACTTACCTAAAGTTATTCTAAGCTGTGTTAGCCAATATGTTATTGGCAATAATCAGTACTATAGCTTTAAATAGTAGTTAGTAATGTAGGCGTAGTTACAGCAATCAGAAGACAAAAACAGTTAAAACATATGGTTTTTTACTTTTGATCTTTTGAAAAAATTTGGTTTCAAGTTAAATAGTAAAACTATAATTGATGGTCTATTTATAGACAGTATTACCACTTATTTACATCCTAATTATGCACAACAATACTGGACAACCACCAGAATTAACGCGTGAATTGAATCTATTACTGATATCAGTTTTGCTCAGTTTAACGGCGCAGAGCATTGGCGAAAGTGTGTCCGCTATTTGGATGGAAAATCAAAACGCGGCCGTATTTGCGGGTGGATTGCTACCCCTCCCCATGATATTGTTCGGAGGATTTTTGGTCAAGGTCTCTAAAATGCCGAAGTATTTACAGCCACTTTCATGGTTATCGTTCCTAAGATTCGCTTTTGAAGCAATGCTTGTGTCGACTTATGGTTTTGAAAGATGTCATTTTGCTTATAAACAGTTTCTAAAGACAGTTAATGTATCTGCTATCGAGAAACCGCTGTGGGCTGAATATTTGCCTATTATGTTATCATATGTTGATAGAAAGTCTTCACAATCTAATACTGATGACGGAGACACGAATGATGTTACCAGACTTTATTCCATCTTTGGAGGAGGTCTTATTGAAGATGGTCAGAAAATAGATATGAATAAGTCAATGATTCTTACTTATTATGAAATCGATGACAATTACTTTGTCAGAGCCATTGCTATTTTGGCCGGATATATGATTATTCTGAAAATTTTAACTTATTATGTATTAATGGCTAAATTGCACTCTAAAAAGTGAAGCCATCAATCAGTTAATATTAACTTTTATTTCTAAAATTGAGTTCAATGTAATTAATTATTGCAAGTCTCTAATAATTGTCATTAAGGGACGCAATAACATAATGTGTTTATTACATTGAAAAGATATACAGTATGTCTTACATTATTAGTTATTTGATTTCTTATAGATTTAAGTCGAAATGATTTTAATTAATTTGAGTTTTGCAGTATTTCATAGATTTTTAAACCAATTAAACGTCATTTAACTATTGAATAGTTTTGGACTTTACAAACTTTATCAACTTGATCGTGATCTTTGATTAATCCTACTTTCGATGATTACATTTCTGCGAACAAAATGATGATAATCGCCAATCAATACGGTCGGAGCTTTCGTTGATTTTCTGCGATTTATCTAAAATTAGAAAAAAAATCAATAGATTTGAAGTTCAGTAGAAAAACAATATCTTTAATACTTCTTTCTTAGAATACTTGTAGACATAAAGAATAAACTTAAGCAAATAGTCATAAAGTGTAATGAAGGATAAACCGAGCCATAACGATAATAAACCTCCCAAATTAGCCAAGAAGTCGATTAAAGTCATTCTCGGTCTATAGATATATATGATCTGATCGTCAGATTTAAAGAAAATTCTGATTACTGTGTTATTATCAGATTTCTCAAAGTATTGATAGCCATCGGACAGAGAACTGACTAATTCATAGTCAAAGATCACTTGATCACAATTTGGCAAGCATTCCGTTTGGCATCGTTCGACAGCATTGGCAACAAAACCACTCCGATGTTCTTCGAGAAAGTTACACATCTTATAGTTATCATCAGTTGTGTTATGAAATAACGGAACCATATTTAGAACGCATTGTTTGTTCGTTTTGAAAGCATTCTTAAAGCATTCATAGATACATAATTCGTGAGACCATCTCTTCTCATAGTGAATGCATTTAGTCTGATAGGGATATGACAATCGCTTCATGACTTTCTTACTGAAAAATAGATTGTATACGAGGCCTTTGCTAATAGAGGCCTTCATTTGATTTCTCCATAAGGAGTATTCATTCGGCACATAATTTGATGAATGAATTGAAATGAATAGTTGAAAATTGTCTGAAACATTCATAAGTGAATGGCATTCAATTATTCGGTTATATAAATTGTATTGACATCACTATATTTTAGCCAAAATATGGCATTTTTCACTGGTTATTCATTTATTGTTTGAATGGTTCAGAAATTCAAATCAAAATTCAATGGGAATACTAGTGTTATAATTATTGTTAAACGTGCAATCTCATAATGCATCGGTTAATATATACTAATTAATTGAGATGAAGGTGCATTCAAGAATGCATCCTACGTTATATACATTTATCTCCTCTCAAAGTGTTTGTTTGACAGATACTTACCCATCAGTGTCTTGCCAAGTGTTTCAAAGTTATAAATATGTTCTCCTATGTTTAATAAAACCATTTGTTTAAAATCATTATTAAAATTAGTTTTACTCCAAACTCCATTCTTCAGAGATTGATCCAATGAATCATTTTGGGTTCTATTATTGAGTCTGATCTCACTAAAAAATGTGAGACACTCAAAACTGTTTGTTCTACTTCTAACCAATGTGTTCATTTGTTCACATTTATGCCCCTTATCGGACCAATCGATTCCATAATCAAAAAAACAATCGATTTCCGGTAAAAAATAGTAGTTTGATGAAAATTGTGTTATGTTTAAGAAATGTTTTTGATAAATCTCTATGAAGTCTTCAGTGATTTTCTTGAGAAACTCAGATTTACTTTTGGTTTCCTTCAGCTTTTTATCTATAGTTTCATTGAAAGAGGAATTCGTTCGCATTATATTTCGTGCATCGAGTTCATAATACAAATTAGAAAAACAAACACTTATTGACGGATAATTATATGATTCAGAATGACTTATTTCAATATCTACTGAAGTTTCATATTTGAGATAAGTTATAAACAAACTGCTAGTCTGGTATAATAAAAGCGATACACTAATTGATATAATAATTGATTTAACGAATGATTTTGTGTTAAGTTTGACTTTGATTGACTGACTTAACATCTTGGTAAAACCTAACTCAGCTAAAAAACTTTTTCAGGTGTTGTAAACACGACTTAGCACTCGAATCTCATTTATACACTTTCTGATTGAAGTTTAGCATTTTATCTAAGAAAATCAAAATATTGAAAGATAATTAATAAACATTTATTCTAGAAACAGTCAGAAATGAATCATTTGATAGCTCAATACTATTTAGATTGACGTCAAAATCGACTTCAATCTTCAAATTAATGTTTGAGGGAAACTTTGGTAAGATAGCTGAAAATCAATGTTGTTACAGGAACTTATTGATAATATATTAAATTGTCAAAGTATTTACATATATTAATATGCATATATCAAAAATAAGTCGTTTCATTAGCAAATGTCACAACAATATGATAATATTTAATAAAATAAAAATGAAATTTCTTCTTATTTGAAATAGTTCTTAATTAATAGCTTTGAATTGTGCAAAGATTTTTCTCAGGCATCAAAGTAGAAAGGTCGGTTTCAATGAGTGAGTGGGCGGAGCATTCTGATGGGCCTCAAATGTTCCCCTCTGATGACACACTTAAAAAAATATTTAAAAATTGATCACCAATAGTCTAGGCGATATGAATTTTTTAGTGATTTTCTTCATAATGGGCCCTATGAAGAAAAATCAAACTTTGAAAATTAATTTTTAAAAACAGTATAATTTTTACTTTCTTGAAAATTGGTTCAAAGGAAGAGTATGAAAGGTAGATATTTTTGGAAAAATCTCAAGTGGGCTAGACAACCGGAAGTACCTCAAAATGGTAATTGAGCTATTAACTTTGAATCTAAATGGAAATCAAACTTAGTGTTCAAACTGTAATCGAATTTCTTCTTAAAAAGTAATTTTGATATTCTATAAAGCATTTATATCTATAAATTGGCTCCATTAAAATTAATTTAATTCAACTTATAAAATAATGAGTTTTTCAAACCCTATCAAATGAATCCTCGACAGCTCAGTGGATTGAGGGCCTGGATTTAACCTCGAGGGTCCGGGCTCGATTCCGACCTGCTCCAAAAAAAGTTGTTGTTTTCGCTCACATGATGCGACAGATTCAAAGTTAATAGTTCAATTACCATTTTGAGGTACTTCCGGTTGTTTAGCCCACTTGAGATTTTCCAAAAATATCTACCTTTCATACTCTTCCTTTGAACCAATTTTCAAGAGAATAAAAATTATACTTTTATAAAATTAATTTTCAAAGTTTGACTTTTCTCCACACAGCCCATTATGAAGAAAATCACTAAAAAATTCATATCGCCTAGACTATTGATGATAGAATTTTTTAATATTTTTTTAATGCGTCATCAGATGGGGAACATTTAAGGCCCATCAGAATGCTCCGCCCACTCACTCATTGAAACCGACCTTTCTACTTTGAAGCAACTAATTAGATACAGAATTTGAGGGTCAAAATTACTCCAAAAATAATCTACTTTGAGAGACAAATTTTCTCGAAAATATATTTTTTTTCTTGAAAATTGAAAATTTTCAGCCAAATTATTCGAATCAAATCTTATTTTCTGACATTTATTGACATTTAAACTTGAAAATTAACGATAAAAATAAGATATTTATCAATAAAACACTTGTGATTTTGCTTTATAAAAATTTGAATAGATATTTTTAAAAAGATCAACTTCAGGGCTAGGAATCAACCATTTTTCAATTTTGCTTTGGAAGATTCGATCAAAAAGCAATTCTGTTGCAAATTGCACTAAGCCTTTGTCGATCATAATTTAAGGGTTAACTTAAATTCATATTGTTGAGCAGAGAGTTGGCGTTCGTTATAATGAGTTTTCCTTGTAGCTGCTATTCACTCATTGCAGCGACATTTACTCTCTGAACTGGACTGAACTTTGTTGACACCGAATGTATGCAGCTCTAAAAACTGCATATAAGAAGTGTCTCCAAACACTTTGAGCCCAGTTGCCTTTTGGCATTTGCTCTTCTCACGAGTAGTCCTCCCGATTGTCATAACCAAACATTTACAAACATAATACCGCTTGCGTTTGGCAATAAATATCGCAATAGCGCTACAATACTAGGCTAATCTGAAATTTAGATGAATAAAAATACTTTGACGGTGTCTATTTTCTGTGATTTCAGCCTTTTCAAAGCACGGTATTCAGAAAAGTATCTTTTGAACAAAATTTATAGATGGGGTATATACTTGTGTGCGAAGTATTGATAGAAAATGATTGCACCTAACTTAATACAGCGCAACTTCCTCATAGAATTGAGTCAAACTATTTGGGTGGCAAAAGGAAAAGATCTCATTATTTTAAAGTATATGTGAATTTTCAATTCGAAAATGACAATTTGCTAAGTAAAAATCAAAATCAATTATAGCTGTTAAAAGAGCTATTTAAGTCACTTTTGAAAAGTTTCATAATCTGAATTTGAAAGGCAAATATTTAAATTTAAATTATTTACTTATAAAAATGACTTTGATAGTAGATCACTAAATCCTTATATCAAAAATTGAAATTGATCTAATATTATGACGTGCCCTAAGGAAACTAAGCTTTATTATTACAGTTTCTAAAGAAGTTTAAGCACTCAAGACTTGTATTTTGATTAGAATTTAAAATTTCTTACGATGTTCAATTTTTTCCCACTTTTCTATTCATATAACTCATGGATTTCTACGAAAAATTAATTTATACATTATTAATATCTAACATTATTTGAACGTGTTCAAGTCAATTTTAGATCTGCCACCCAAATAGCTCTTTAGGCCTATATGGGTGGCAATTGTCGCTAAATAACATTAGCTCAGTTAATTCATTCATAAATGAGTCTTTAGAAACCTCAGTCATCAATGAGTTCAACCAGTAAATAAGCTTTAACAAACACAAATTAATAGTTCAATTTTTATTAACTAATCAAAGTGATAATCACTATAATTAGAATACTTCATAAACTATAATACAGTTGTTCCATATAACCTTTTAATGCAGTACATTTGAGTACAGGTTTAATTTTGTTAAGATAATTCTTTCCTGAATACCACTACATCTGAAATGAAACTCAATTTGCGATGACATAAAAATTGGTGGACTACAGTCAATATTAATGACTAACTTTTCCTACAATACACAGTTGCAATTAATGCATCATTTTAATCAATGTCAGCAAAATTTTTTCAAATAAATAAAGCCGAGGAAAGTTTCGACGTACCTGTACAGTCAATAATTATGATGAAAAACGAGTGGTCGCAGTTGACGTTTATTTTTCAATCGATTGTCTTCAAGAATGAACATTTAGTTTATTATTGAGAAAATCACATCTTATACCAATGTGATGGCATACTTTAAGGAAATGGAAGACTTGAGTCCTTATTTACTAAATGAAAAATCAAAAAAACTTCGTGTGAAAAATCCATCGAATAACTGTTATTCTAATGAAGGTTTGCAAATCGAAGCAATAGAGAACTCAAATGAAGAGAAAATGATGGATAATCCAGGTTGTAGTACTGGTGTCGACATCAATAAAAACCAAACTATTGCTTGTGAAGGAAACCTCGAGAGAAATGAATCAAAAAAGGATTCATTTGCTCTTTCATGGATTAATTTGTCCCTCAAAGAGAAGAAAAACTTCTTCGATAAAAGACAAACTTTTATTCTCAATCAATTATATGGTAGAAGCTTAAGAAATAATTTGAAAACAATATTTATGATCGTAATTAAATTTCAGGTGATGTGTATTTCGGTGAGGTAACTGCTATTATGGGAGCAAAAAGTTGTGGTAAGACATTGTTGCTCGAATGCATATTCAGTGGATATAATAGGGAGGGTTTAAGTGCAACCACAAAATTTGTTATCAATAAGGCTGAAAAGATCAGACCATGTTTTATATCGAAAGATATTAAGCAACATCTGATTATCGATTTGACTGTAAAGGAATGTCTTATGTTTGCAACAAAATTGAAAAACAGAGATAAAGCTATCGATGCTCAAGTCTGCTCTAAAATTGTTCAGCTTTTGGTTAATTCATTTACGCTGAACGACTGTCTCAATACGACGATCGCTAAATGTGATTACAGCTCAATCAAAAGATTAATTATAGCTATGGAGTTGTCAGCAATCAACTTACCGAACATGATTTGCTTTGATGAGCCATTGGATGGTTTGGATCTGGAATCCGGAGAAGAGGTGTGAAAATCGAGTCTTATCCTGAAAAGTTTGTTATGATTTTCTAACATATTTTCAAATATTAAAATAGTTGATCAAATGTTTGAAATGTTTGGCACTTAATGAAAACATGGCTATAATTACAACTATTTCTGTGCCTAACTCTCGAATAATGTCAGTGCTCGATAAGGTGTATGTCTTATCAAAGAGTGGTCGCTGTTTATACTCAGGAAATCCTGGAAAACTTGGCGATCGTTTGAATGAATGTGGAGTAGAATGCGATCGATTGCATGCACCGATTGAAATACTATTAAAGTATTCAACGATTAAGAATGAAAAATATCGCGATCTAATGGTACCTAAAATGGGGTTGTGAAAAATGGCATTTTTTATCTTAAATTTATTTGATATATGTTTGGATTTTCTTAAGGGTCAACAAGGATCTAACGACCGAAAGTATGAACAAGTATTAGAGTTGATGCGTAAAACATATAAAGACATGACTCATATAAAAGGATTCAGTAAGAATTTTATCAATTATTCAAATGGAAATTATCGTAGTCTTGACCCAAAAGATATTTGGTTTCTACTAATTCGATGCATAAGATATTATTTGATAAAAAGACGAAATTTTATGGTTTTCAAGATTACTTTAGTTCTGGTTCCAGTTTTCATATTGAATGAACTGTTTGGAAAAAATATCGGAAGTGATGGAAATTGTTTAGAAGATATGAACGCACTTAGTGGTCTAAATAGAAATAATAGATCAATAAATATGAACTTTGGCTTATCTTCAGCTGAAAAAAATATAAGATACTTATTTTTCACTATAAACTATTTATTTCTCATACATTTGTGGACAATATTTTCTGATTTTCGATCAGAGCTGAAGGTTTGTTACAATAATTTAAGAGAATTGGGTTCGGGTAAAGGAGGACTACCCCCAATATTATTGCGTATTCTTACTAAGCACTCAAAAATAAGTAGAAATTACATTCAAATGACATTCATATCTAGTTTTCGAGATATCCAACTTTAAAGTTGGAATTTTATTGAAATAACCACCTAAAATATCAATAACTCAAGAGTGGAAAGCGTTGGAGAGGTGGGATTTCCACAAAAATTAATGGTAAACCCAAGCTATTATGTACGTGATTATGAACTCATTAAACGATTTTAACTCATATTTATTTGAATCTCAATTTACACATTATAGTAAATTTATTTTCGATACTATATTTATAGATTTAATTTCTGAATAAAAACTTCTTCATATTCGATTGCAGTATGACTGATTCGGCTTTCGAAAAAGATTAGTGTCTCGATCTTTTGTGGTCGAGGTTAAATTTTTCAACATATGACTCTGAAGTTGACATCTATGATAGCTCTTGGTTCACTAATTTTAGTGAAAATCGCACTACTTCAGCACCTTCCACTTTTGAGTTATCACTGGTAGGGCTTTAGAACTATGGTAGCAATAAAATTTTCCAAATTTTAAATGTCTTATTTATAAAAAGGACCTCAGTATACTTGACTAATATGAGATACAATTAACTTGAACCTTTCGCCATATGTTAATCCATTAAAGCTATCTATGCTTTTGATAGTCTATCGAGATACTCATTTATAGGGATTTTTAATACTGCTACCATGATACTAAAGTCTTACCTTATCGCTTTTTGAGTATTTTTTTGAGTAAATTCTAACTTTGAAGTAGAATACCTAGTGTTGAAAAATTTCTAGAAGCTTTTTGAGAAATTTTCTTGAAATCATCTTTTTACAACACTACGAATGACTCGAAAACCAAAGATCGCAAATCATTTGAATGTAGTTTTGCTCGTTTTTAAGTACTTAAAAAGAGTATGGAAGTAGTGCTTTCTTTACTCTGGCAGAAAATTGTTGTCCAACTGAAAAGTTTCTTTTATTAGATATTTCTCACTGAACACCGAAACAACTACTACTCAACCGGTTCTTACCTTTTAGGAAAAGCGTTGTTTGAAATATTATATTTGGTAATTTTTTCATACGTTTACTGTTGGCTTTTATATTACGGGACATCACAACCAGAGTTGGATCATTGGTACCAACCAGTTTATGACATACCAGAGAGATTTGCTTTATTTTGGCTAATCACAACGTTAGGGTCTCTAACAACAAAATTATTGTTTAAGTTAATATCAGTTTGCTTTCTAGATAACTTTCGTGAAAAATACGTTGTGTTTGTGATTATTTGCATAGCTTTTAATCTATTTTCTGGGTTTTTAGTATTGACAAGTGAACTGAACAAAATTGTGAAATTCTTTACTAACTTATCAATTCACAAACTAATGTTTGAATCAATACTCGGAATACTTTACGGTCGGAATCGATGCCCGACAGGATCAATAGTTTTGGCTAGATATGGAATAAGTGAAAACGACTTGTGGCCTAATATTTCGTGGCTGTTGTCTCAAATAATAGTTTATAACATTTTATTATTCATTGCTATTTGGATGAAGACTAAACCTCTGTTACTAATGAAGTTGAAATTGAAGGAAAATTAATAAAATCAAATATTTTAGAAGGCGAAAACAATATTCGCAGTAAAGCCTGTCTAACTCGGATATGCAATTAAACAGTTTTGAAGAGGCTAAATAAATTCATAAAAAAATCAAGACTTAGTTTTTATTACTACATATGAAAAGTTCTTATAATTAACTTTTTATTGACTCATACCAAACGAATACTGATAATCTTTTGTACAAAGTTCAATATTTTCTGGAACTCTACAAAAATCTATTGACACAGAGTATGATGAATAATAGAAGTAAAAAATTACAATATGTTCATCATAAGTATAATGGTTACACGACAAATCATAAACATGTTATGAAGCTGGAACTGGAAAATTGTCTTCCATCCTCGCTTCCAACCTCATCTAAATCATTGTCACATCTTTTAAACTAAAGGATGAAAAAGCCCTGCATTGTAGATAATTTGAAGCATCAGAAGAAATTAATGCAGCTGCAGAGTCCTCTCCATGAATGACCAGTCAAGTATGGTGTTGGAATTGAAGATTCGATAAATCGACGGGATAAATACACTAAAGCCACCGGCGATTATTTTGAGCACTAAAACCTTCACCTATATATATTTAAAGTTATTTATCTGTGTCTTCTATATAACGGTTAAAACAAATGAATTGCAAGAACTTTTCAAATAACCCAAGTATCGTTTCAGAAGCACTTAACTGTGTCCAAGTTAGTCAGGCTATCTGTATACTGAGATTTATATCAAATTTAAACCAATATAATACGGTCACAATACCAATGGAAATTTATTATTCTGAATTAGAATTCAACTTCTACTACTTTCATGGTTTAGTGTGTTGTGGGCTCAGTTATGAGTCGAACACGAGCCGTGTCTGACCATGAGTCTAAGATTTGACCCTTAAAATGAGTATATAAGAAATGCATGTTTTGTATTTTGTGCGGTATTGATAGCATTCGCATGCCTTATAAGTTTTCTTGTCGTAAAGAAGTTTCTGTGCTTTTATTTAAATAAAATAATTAGAGGGTGTGATTGCAAGTTTCATTCAATATACTCAAGTACTTCAAATGTTTCAACTTTAATAAATGACTCATTTTGTTATCTTTTGTTGGATCAATAAATGTTTTGAAAATTTGAAATAATTTCACTTAAGCTTAAGCAAATTGATGAAATTCTGTAAGTCAATTGATTTTTATCTTAATTATTCTGATTGAGTTATTACAGTTTAAAAGTATACATCAAAAGTATTCTAGATATTTATTGTTTAGCGTGTAAGTAGAGAACGGTTTCGTACGATCGTCAGAACACGTAAATCGGCTCCTTATCGAGTAGGCCTAAGTTAAGTTGGTTTGTGTATTTTCGAGTGAACCAGAAAATGAATGAGCAAAACTAAGACTGATTTAGCAAAATTAGATACTTTCGAACAAAATATTCGCCAAACGACTTGATAGTTTTTAACTAATTTAGAGGCAGAATCGCATCAAATTGTAATAATTATTAGTTTAAAATTTGTTGTAGGAATTTGATCAGAATTGATGCATTTATTTGATTTTTAATCTATTTTCAGCCTAAGCATGATCGTTTACATTTCTAAAGCCATTGAAAATGAAGTAAATTAAAGCATGAAATAACATATGTAGACTTCTCCAAAGAGGTGGTGTTCGAGCGAAATTTCTCAATTTAGGAAAAACACTTTCAAAACGTTCAAAATGCGTCGCTTAATTCAAAATCAAAAATTAATTTATTTAAAGTTATCACTTGAATTATTAATCAGAAAAGTTAGAGCGTACTGTCACATTTATTTCTGTGACGAGGGATCATCTATACACGAAAGACCCGATCTGTGTGTGTGTGTCCAAGTTGTACGAATTGGAATCGGGGGACCTCAATGTAAGATCCCAATCCGTTGTTACTTATAATTCTATCAGAGAGTCTAGTAGGACTCGATAGAATGTGCTTTAGTAGAGAATTAAGTTATAACTTACTTTTAATATAAACCTTCTTTTATTAATACAAATATATAACGATACAATAGTAGTTATTCACTATTACTTTTCTTACATACCATACAGTACAAAGTAAGAGAGTTTTCTTACATACTTTACAGTACGAAGTAAGAAATAAGACTGTTCTTAATAAGAAATCACCTCTGCTTTTATACTCTTTTTGATGTCCTAAACTTACTATATTTAGCTCAATGGAAAATATTATTTTTACATCAAAATACTTGCAATTTAGGTAAACAATACATAGTCAATTGGAAATTTACCTGTACTGTAACTAAAAACTTAGGACACCTAAAAGATTTAACCACTATTTTTACTTTAAGATACGTTTACTTTATTATTATCATATCAAAAATAGATTAATATTTTACTCTTAAAACGAAGAAAACAAACTAAATAAACATAAAAACTAAATAACATTTTTCTATTTCACAGTACATTAACATTTACATATTGTGTATTCTTGTAAAGTACTTGTCAAACTGAGTCCAACGATACTATACTTAGAGATCTAGTATGTAGGAGAACAAAATTGGGCCTAGAATCCTAGGGTCTCATTTGGGGAGTGAATGGCATGTACCGCTGACTGTCTCGATGAGAACTTTTCAAAAATTTATATCGATTCCCAAAAATTTCTGGCACTTCGTGACTCCTTGTGAGTTAAAAGTAACTTTTACTTTCACACTTGGATCATATATTAAAACTTCTGTATATTATTATGTAAAATTCAAACTATCTTTAAAAATAAGAATCCAGAACAACCTCATAACGCATCAAAACTTTTCTTTGGAACTCCACATATGAACAAGATTTTGAAGATATATTTTCGCTAATAGGGCTTATGATGCGAATAAATCAATTTCTGATTTTCAAATTCAACCACTTTTTAATTCATAGGTATTCATCTCTTTATTCATGTCAACTCTCGAAATATGAGATAAGACGACACAATTTTATCCAATCACTTAAATATCTTGAGATATTTTAT
This sequence comes from Archegozetes longisetosus, assembly GCA_018873245.2. Lineage (NCBI taxonomy): Eukaryota > Metazoa > Arthropoda > Arachnida > Sarcoptiformes > Trhypochthoniidae > Archegozetes > Archegozetes longisetosus. The sequence continues at coordinate 14,394,756 of JAEMBT020000006.1, read as the reverse complement.
AGGGAGAGAAACCCATAGAATGTCTATTAATAATAAATAGCTAGGTTCCATGGCAGTTCAGCGCACGAAGATTCAGCCAACACAATTCAGCGCATTCAGCGCATATAAAATTCTAAAACCATTATTAAAACTCGTATTCAAATATGCTATAAATAATTAAAATGAAAGGTTATGGGCAATAGCCCTAAGATAATCTATGATAGGGATTGCTCCAAACTTAACAACAATCTTTTTAAATTGGTGGCAGCGTCCCGATACTTCCTTTTCGCTTGTGGTTCACCTCCTGAAAGAAACTGTTCAACTTGTAATTGACGAAAGCTCTGATCTTCCTTAAGATCATCACCTCACTCTAGCAATAATCGATTAGCTACTCCGGTATCACCATCGAGTGATGAAAGTTAGAGAATTAACTTATATATAAAGCATTTCTTGTTCAAAATACAAAGCGTTTCAGCTTTCAAAATAATTGAAAGAACCAAAATATATATTTGTTGCGCTTAGCTTTTGTGCGCTGAATTGTCTCTGCGCTTTACTTGTGTGCACTAAATTGTGTTGGCTGAATCTTAATGCGCTGAATTTTCTGCGCTGAACTGGCCTGATACGAATAGCTACCTGTGTATATTAGAGAATTTTGTTCCCTTTTCTATGTACTGTCATGAAAAAGATATTAAGTAAACATAATTCATGAACAGATCCACAAAAGTAACGCCAATTGATAATTGATCATATGTTAAGATATTGATGGATCTAATAAGGCTATAATGTGGAAAATAAATTTAGGGAGAAGCGAAAATTTAAGCGAATAAAAATTAATATATGGATAAAATCATATTTAGCAATACCTTGGTAGTAAATTATTATTCATTTAAAAAAAATAATTTTTTCTATTGTTACCACTCGTCCAATCCCGACTTTAGGTGGATTCGCCCGACTTGAAAAAGATTGTTGTTGGAACACTTTGATTTATGTATTTCAAGTCAGTTTTCAACATAAAAGTTTTAAAATGATTAATAATTTGAGAATGAGACTCATATTTTGAAGCTAATATTAAATTATTTATGCTTCCATGACAATTGGGGGTAGAGGTGCGCATCTATGAAATTTTTTGCATCCGCGCCCGCCTGCCCGCCCGCACCCGCAGTGGAAAAATGCGGGTCACCCGCGAAAAGAAAATAACCACAAAAAAATTATTTTAATTAAATCGAATATAAACACAAATATCAACTATGATTAAGTATAAAATCAATATTCTGTAAAATAGTATCAAAATTTTATCTTATAAGTAACGGTTTATCAAGTTTTTCTGGATCTATTGAAGATCTTCTGTCATTTAAGGGTAATTCAACGTAATTTAATCTTGCTTAGTGGAGAGATTAGTTACTTGTATAGTTAAAATTCTTTTTGAAATAACGTTTAGTTTAGGAAATCTGTCCTTATTTTCATCCTGAAATTTCAACAAACCATGAGTACAGTTGAAATTACTTTGTAGATCGTCATAACCTCTATAATACTAGTGTTATAGGTTTTGTTAATAATCAATGAAATTAAGCACGATATGATAGATATTCGTTCATGATATTAGAATCTTGTGTTATTGACGTAATGGTTGTTGTCGAATAATTATCTCGTTAACCATTGAATTAAGAGTTTCAATTGCAGATTATTTTAGGTGTGGGCGTGAAAGAAAAGAATTTGCAAACCTGCGGGTGCGAGTGTAAAATGCGCACCTCTAATTGGGGGCAACGATTTTTGAGCTGTAAGAGTGAGTTTGACATCCCCTTCATCTACTACTTGTTTAGCGTTATATCACTGGATTAGTATATATAATTTTGTTCCGTATATGTTTATTCCGATGCCAAGTAGAACAGAGGAAACTTACGAATACGTCTTTAGTGTAATTAAGAACTTTCGTCCTTTATTATCTATTATGACCAGGGCAAGTATTTTTCGGGAGTTTAGAAAACTTCATTTTCAATCGTAATACAACAAAAATAGTTAAGAGCGAGAAATCAAGAAAAGCCTTAGCATAATGACCTAAGAAAATGTATAAATATCTCTAAAATTGAATTAATCATAATTGAAAGTATTAGAATCTGATTGAAGAAAGTGAAATTTTATTTTGACTCAATGTTTCTCGAACTTATTAGGATAAAAAATATAAGTCTTTTACTTATGACTAATAGTTGACTAATTTTTTGTTTATTTTAATAGCGTTTTGATTGAAAAGTTTGATAGCATAATGGTATGAATTTGAAGTTTAAATGTTTTGTTATATTTTTCACTCGTCAGTCTAATAATATTTTATCTTATATCGATGTTTAAGAGTTGAAAAAGGGAACCCTTAAACTTATCAATTAATAAGTTCTTTTATTCATAAACAGTAAAAATTGTTTTATTATGTGTGCCCCTCATTGCTAAGGCTTCTCTTCATTTCTCGCGTTCAATTGTTTTCTTTCTTCAAATGTATTAAACTGTATTAACAGTTCTTCAAAAATTTATTGTAATATAATTAGGTTGGTCTCCAAGTTTTCAGGTGAAAAACACTGTCGATCTTCTGTCAAAAGATTTTTATACACAGTGAAAGGCGCTCGATATCCACGGATAACATAGGCGCATATTCTCTGTTCAAACGATGCTCGTTACTAAATATTTTTTAAAAGCTTTATCAAGATAATGAGTTTTCGATTACAGTTTTGATCAATTTTTTAATATTTTCGTTATATTTGCAAGTCAAAATGAGATAAAACTTTTAAAACTTTGAAAAATCTCACATTTTAAAACAAAACGTTCTAAATCGGGAGAAACTCACGAGAAGCTTAAAATCGGGAAAATCGGGACTTTCAAACTATTTTATAGAAGCCCGAAGTGACCACAAATACTTTAATATAAAATTCCCGAATAATTTTAGGAAAAATTATCGGAATTTCCCGATAAATACTTGCCCTGCTCATAACTATCTTCAATTTAAACTAACGGCAGAACCTATAAAATGCTGTGAAACTGCATCTTTCTGAAGTTTGAATTTAATATTATTTCAATGATAGTCAGAAAACTAACCATTATTTGAAATACTGACTTTCTTTCATAAATTTATTAGAGCCAATTTAATTATGATTTTAGATTATTAAGTAGTTTGAAGCTAAATATTTATGAAAAAATTTTGACTTCAACTGAAACATGTGACTTCTGTAAGCTAAAGATTCATTTCAAGATTCAAAACGTATTTAAATCAACATCCAATTCAAAGAATCATTATTTTAATACAATTCTAAAATATAAGGTTTCAAGTCATGAGGACTCTGATTAAGACATTAATCAAAATGACTACATGTACATTCTTTGACAAAACTAACTGACCCGATTTTTTGGGGTTTTCAAGTACCCTTTATTTTGATGCGTGTACTCACGAACGAATAGTACACAAAGCAGATATTTCACAATATTGAGAAGTTGAAGGATTAGCGTCAAAGATAAATTTAGCTAGAAAGTATAATTTTAAATACTTTCTTGTGAATCAACCCACTCTCTTCTGCTTCCAAATATGTCTTAGACTAAAACATTTTCTCGATTGAAAATTATAAATAAAATTCTAAAATATGAACAAAACCAAAATTTATTTCTACTCATTCAGCTTATATTTCAATGTAAATAATTCGAACACGATCTGAGTGTGGTAGGTAAACATACTTATTTTGATTAACAAACCAGGAAATTGTTGTTTTGTCGGTTAAACTTGAAAATTCATAGTTAACTACGTTCAATCAGAATGGACTTTAAATGTTTATATTATTACACACATCATATAGTACTAGTGATGTATAGCTTAAGACTAAGACTAAAACAAATGAAATTTCTTTCTATAAAATTAAGACTAAGACAAAGTCAGAAGTTTAGATACAAATACTGTCATTTAATCTATTAGAAATGATTCATTTTTTGAAGTTTTCAATTATAAAACCATTTGTAAAGAACTAGATAAACAATTGCACTTCTGTTGCAATACTTTTTAATAGTGAATGTCTTTGCGCTTAGTTTTGTTTTGTTGGTCTATTGATCATTTTATGAAACATGTTAGACAGTAAAAAATTTCAAAATGTTATTATAGATGCTATAAAGAGATAACTAGCACAAGTAGTTAGACTAAGACTAAGAAAACGAAAATTTTTCACTATAAAACTAAGACTAAGACAAGACAAACTAAAATCTCTAAGCTATACACCACTATATAGTACTCGCGCAGTATTAAGAACCAACTTCCTTTAAAAGGTTAAAAACTTATTGATTAGTGTCAATCCTATGATAAAAGTTAAAATAGCCATTAATTCAACAAATTAATTAATTAATTAATACCACTAATTGAGCATTACATAACGGTTATATAAATTGATCATAGTATAAATTTAGATACCTATTACATTTGAAACTTAACACTCAATGTTTCCGTTTTGATTCTGATCAGAAACTTTAGATATAGTCCCATTTTCACAATCGAGTAGAATCGTATCTCCTGTTTTGAACACTTGAGTTGCACCAGTGGCTCCAACGAGACACGGTAGTCCGTATTCTCGAGCAATGACAGCACCGTGTGATACGAATCCACCAATTTCTGTGACGATACCACTAATCATAGGAAAATAAGGAGACCATCCGATGTCTGTACTGTATGTTACCAGAATATCTCCAGGCTATCATTATTCAAAATATTTTTCATATTAATGATTTGATATCTTTTTTGAAAAATTTCGTACCTTGATATGGACAGCATCCTCTAAATTGGGTGCGACACATACTCTCGCGGCTACCTTTCCTAAACTAACTGGAGTTCCTTTTATTATTTGATCGTCACTCAAACTCAAATCATTGTATTGAAGAAGCTGAAAGAGAAATAGAACCAGTTTTTAGTTTTGCTTTCTTAATCCGTTATATAAAGAATAGCTTACATTTCTTGGCTGAAAATCATATCCTTTAACGATTTCATCGAACTTCCAATCTTCCATTTTAAAATAGAGTTTCTTTCTTTGTTTAGCTTTGGTTATCAAAAGTGGATTTCGAGTCTTAAAATATTGATCGATCTCATAAATAGTCATATGGAATATCAAATCCAGTTCAGGAATGAGTCCCTCTGAATGCATTCGATCTGCTAATTTCCACATTGATTGTCGAGCCAAGTCGACTGCGTAGATCATTATAGATTTAGTTTCTTCTCTCATTGCAACGGCACGTCTCGCAAGTGGTAAAACAATGTATTTCAATAAGAACTTTCGATGAAAGTTAAGAGGAGTTTTAAGAGAATCAATGATTTGTGATGTAGAAGTCTTATCGTGTGCCTTATAAGCAGATGCATCGCCGGCAAGCATTGTCTTGAATTAAAGAAAATCATTCGAAGTGAAAAACGAATTGTGTCTATCGATCAATTGCTAATCGATATATACCTTAAGTGATTTAATAATAGGAATAGGATTGTCTCTCCAAACTTTATTCAAAGTATCGTACTCTTTATAGCCTCTGTGTCCATGCTTTCTAATGAATTCTTTGAAATTTTCACCACTTTTAGTATTGAACGATACAAGATATCTTAAGGCTTCCTCGTTACTGAGTTCGCGAAACTTTTGTGGATCTTCAATAGATTGTGCCAATTTTCTCAATGCTGAAGGAACGTCAGCACTCACTAATGATCCGCATTGAGACATCAAATATGCGAAGTCAGCAAACATATGTGGATCTATTACAAAACAGAATCAAATTTTATGGCTATTTGATTAGAGTTATTAAGTATTCTTTGTTTACTATCTTTTTCTTGAGATAAAAGTGAAATTATATAGTGATTAAACATTGAAGAGGCAGATGTTGTTTTGAAGTGAGTCATTCCATCCTAAAAGAATTTAAATTAGTAAGATGTATTAAGGTGTCCCATTCAACGTGACGTGTGGCGGCGTGTCTTGGGGCTTCAGGGTGGATTTGGTCGTTGCCTTAGATTTATTTGATTCTTGTTTTGTGAAACGATTCTTCTACCGGCATTTTCGGATCAATTGTGGACAGACAGGAATTAGTCAATTTTGTTTTTGATGAACTTCTTTGCTCATAATAACTAACAGTATTGACTAACTCCTGCCTGTTCGTAACTAGTCCAAAGATCCGGGTTGATGTTTTATTCGCGGGATGGGAGACAGTGGATGTGGATACAAGGTGGCGACCGGTTCTGTTTTACGGTTTCCAGGAAGCGTTGCCATAGGTCTGCATCATTTTAAATGGGATACCCTAACATTTAACTTTTTATGTTTTGCCTTACTTTCATTACACAATAAGATTTGCGACATATATCGACAAACATTTCGTTAGAAGTTGAATAGTTCTTATCCAAAACATATCTTTCATTATGAATCATATTTCTATAGCGATCAACAAAATATTGCGGATAAATCATATACGGAGATAAATAGAATTCTCTCCAAAATCTAGCTTTCAATGAATCACTTTCTGAAACATCACAATCTTCTCTGATATCTGGATCTGTAATCTCGTGGCCAAATATTGATAAAATCATACCTTTTGTATAATTCGACTCGTTTTTTGACATTTTAAAAAACTCGGACTAAAAAATATAGTATCATTATTATTATTATAAAATTGCATGATCAAATAGTTTACATTTTTTAAATTGAAGAACATATGATTGTAAACTCGTCCAAAATCTGAAGCAACATAAGGACAATAAAACTGAAGAGGTAGTCCTTCAGTATCGTGTAAATCAGTTATAAAGATTGGCATCCACAAATTCATAAAAATGTCGAATTTATATGAGAAGAACATCCTGGCATCACTTCTCCAACATTGGCTTTGGATAAGTATTCTCTTTCGGCAGGAAGTCCAACGTCTAACTCATGCATTAATTCGAATTCAGTAAAATTTGAATCCAAATTAGTGACAGGTCTCGATTGAAGAATGAATATTCGATCATTCTTTATACCCCATTCAATGTCACGAACACTACCGTAAAACTTTTGTATCTGAAATTATGTCAAAATTTCATTCGAAAGATACAGAGTTTTAGACTAATTCTCGAAAACTTAAGCATCTTATGTTATCAGTATAGCGAGTCATACCTTCAAAGCAATATTTGCTAGTCTTATTGCATTCTCATCACTAATACAGCACTTATTTTGATTTCGACTACTCATCTCAACTGTTCCATCCTCTGAGTCATTAACTTTAATACATTTAGCTTTCGATCCGATAGAAATTGATTTGATTCCTTCAATTGTTCGACTATCAAAAGAATTATTTGTTATATTGACCTGAACTGTGATAGTATCAGGTTCCGCTAAGGCGGACACAACACTTTCTCCAATTCCATAATTCGCAGTAATAATGATTTCTCGTTCGTCACCAGTCAATGGATCACAAGTAAACAAAACTCCAGCACAATCACAATCAACCATTTCCTGAATCACAACAGCCATCATCGAATCAATATCTTGTCCGTAACCACGTTTATATTCAACAGCAACAAATTCAAACTGAGACGACCAGCACTTCATAACAGATGAATAAATAGCTTCCAATCCCTTCACTCCCAAATAAGTGGTCATCTGTCCGGCTGCTGACATCTCATCGGAATCTTCTCCTGAAGCCGATGACCGGATAGCGAATAGCTTGTTATTTAATTCAACTTCACCATAGATTGACTCAAGATATGAACGAATTTGATCTTTTATTTGATTTGGTGAATGCGTTGACTTAATAACGTTGACCACATTCTCACATTCTTTCTTCAGTTCATCGGTTTTACTGATTATAGGCAAATAAATAAAAATATAAGAGTTTTAGGATAAGAATCTGATAAATTTTCTGAAATTCATATACAATGATTAACTGAATATACCTGACAAGAGTTTTCAATTTTTTAATAGTGTCTGAGATTTGTTTATTACTGTCAATCATCAGTTCATATGCATTGCAGGTAACTATTATTCCGTTTGGAACTTCGAATGCTTCTGATTTGTCAGGTCTCTTACTCAGAATATGAAGTGAAGCCAATGATGAACCCTTTCTTCCAGATACGAATACATTTTCAGTTCGTTGATCAGTGAGTGGTAACACTAATTCACTTGTTTTATCACTACATGGGAAATGTATCTCACATTTTGGTGCTTTAAATTTGATTGTTTCGCTTTCATTCATATACACAGCTCTGCCCTCGTGTCCATTAATTGTGATTTCGAGTATATTTTTATTGAGTCTTCCTTTGCTGACCGTCACATTGAAAACTTTACCGCAAGAGGACAGAGAAAAGTTGAACTCATTTTCCAATGATTGAGTGGTCAGATCAATATCAGTGAGAAATTCAATCGGAAATATGAGTGTTTTTCCCCAATAAGCGAATCCATAGCGATAGCTGTGAACAAAAGATATACTCGAAGTTATCGAAACTCATTTATATTTTCATATCACTTGAATAATTAACTTTATTTTGAACATAGCATTGAATTTCTTAATCAATTTGGATATGATTAAAGACATGTCATTTCCTTAAACGGTTTTTGTGACTAAAAGTTAGACGAGTTTATGAAAATACATTTAAGGAAACTTTGACTTTCATACCTGACTTCGTTTGACTTATCGACAACTGATCCGATATGAAATATCCATCCTTTCTATAAACAAAATATAAGAATTGACATGTTAAATCTCAAGAATTCAGTTTAATTACAAGTAATGATTCTTTATCAGTTCAGTGCGAGTATGTAAATCACTTTTATATTAATCTTATGTCTGATAAGGACTTGATAATGCCCACATGTTTCTTGCATTGTTTAGAAGCACTTTCTTAAAAGAGCGACTATTTACATCTAGTTTCAAGTGTTTATCTCTTATAGTAAAACCGTTATAACTACGTTTTAGGTGCGAACACTTCAAATGATCGCTCTGTATTAATCCAATATCTGGTAATATCGAGATACTCTTCATATACATTTCTTGTAAGTATGGCCTTCTTTAGAGGCATTTTCTTGAAAGAACGATTATTTTCATTCAATTTCATACCTTTGAGTAACCAAATAATCGTCGAACTTGTCTATTAGTTTGGTCCTCATATTTTTTGCTTTTATTTCCCCACAAGAAAACCTTTTCTTCGGGATCATTATTCAATTGAATCGTTCCTTCATTTGTCCGAACTGTTCAAACCTGTCCTCAAACTCGACCTCTTTTACAGTATTAGAATTTTTTGCAATTTCTTCACTTATGAATTGTTGATTGTGATCGTTTTGAAGATCGAAAACATTTGAAATGGCAATCCATAAGATTCTGAATTTAACGAAAACTAATTCATTTGAACCATTTTTATGTAGGTATCCTCGAAATTTAATCCTTAGTCGACGGAATGGGTTCAGAATTTCTAATGAAATGCCTGGAGCTCTATATTGGTGTTCGTTTAAGTCATATGGAATGAGATTGAGTTCATTCATGAAATAAGTGTTTCCCTTTCCATCTTCGAAAGTAAAATCAACATTAATAGCAGAAGTGTTTGTATTTTGTGGTCTCCAATTCAACCGCAAATGCAATGCTTGACCCCAAGAATTCAGTCCTATTATACTGACGTCTTCGTTCTTATACTTGATTTGAGAAAACATTTAAAATACAGAGTTCTTCCAAATAATTTAGAATCAATAAAAATATTAAGGGTTTCAAAAATAAGCAAGTATCTAACAACTGATAAGAAGTTATTGAGTTTTGTTTAAGAATAATAAAGTTTCATCTTAAATATTGGGGCTCGTTTTTCCTTCAAGAGGGTTTTAATGATAAAATTTCATTTAACTGCTTTCGGTATAGAAAACTAGAGAATATAAATTTATCTAATATGGAAATAAAAAATGACTTCGATTTTTGAATAAAGAGATTTTCAATTCTTTCAAAAAAAGGATTCAAACAATAAAATTAATTCTGACCTGATTCGGTAGTTCAAGCTCATACTCTTTGTCATTTGGCAATAGACCGACTTTCTTCAAATCATTGAGTGCTCGCGGATCAAAAAAGTCAAATCTTTTTTAATGATGATGGGCTTTTTTGAAAAATATTGCTTCAATTTCGAATTCAAATACCCAAATATATTAACATTTATTTGGATGTTCAAAACTTTTTGTATAAGGAATGCAATTGGCAAAGATATTAGAGAACCCATTATTATGCAAAACACGACTGAGAAAAACTACGAGAACAACCAAAATTGTTATAGTTTTATACCAATGACTGACTGATGACAACTTATTTGCTGAACTTTGCCAAAATGAAGATTAATTACTTATCTATGATGAGTGCAAGTGAAGCTTTAACTACAAGAAGAGCCTCTTCTCGACTTTCAAATATGAAAAGGGCTTCTTAATAATGATAAACCAAAACTTGACATTCAGTATTAAGTTTTAGTCACTTAGCTTCATTGACTAATCGAACATTTTTTAATTTGTGTCTTACTCTTATGACTAAAACATCAAAACGTATACACCAAGACATACATTCATATAAGTTTTGATTCAGTTAATTTTTGAACTTCTAACTAATAGTAAAATAATATAAATACTTTTTTTTAAAGAGGTTTAGGTTTAAGGCTAGAACACTAAAAGGTATACATTAAGACATATACACATAAAACTTTTTATTTCATTTAATTATTCAACTGTTCATAAATGTCAAAATGATATAGAGGTAAGTAGTAGTTCATAAGTCTTACTGTAAAAAGTAGATCTTAACTACAATAACAACATGAATAATAACATGTGAACGATTTATATACTTTACTAGTGATTATTAGTGCTAACTCTCACTCATATCAATCTGTACTGAAGTAAAGCTAAAAGTTTGATACGTATATCAAGAAACGATTTGTTCTGAACTTTTAATAATTGCAATTGCCTCTCAATTCAAAAGTAGTTTTCAATGCTTTTTATATGCATAATCATAAACCTAAGGCTCTTCTTCAAAAAAAATATATTCATATAGAGATAAGACTTTAATAAGTCTTATCGTGAAAAGTTTCAACTGTATAAAAACTAAAATAATATAACTTATGAATGATTTATATACTATACAAATGATTATTAGGGTAAACTTTCATTCATATCAAACTCTACTGAAATGAAGCTAAAAGTTTGATAAAGATATCAAAAGTTGGATTAATTCTAAACTCTTAATAACCTCATCTCTCTTACAATTTAAAAGTAGTCTTCAATGCTTCTTATACTAATAATCTTAAGCTTAAGGCTCAGATTCAAAAAATTATTGAATGACTAAAGCGCTAAATGTGATATATATAGGCCTTTTTGACACTTAGAGATTGGGAAGAGGTTTCTCTTGCAGTTAAAGCTTCAAATGTTCGCCAGAGCTGCACCACTTATCAGAGAGTGTATAACACGGGTTTTTATTACCAAAAAAGACTTCAGAGATAATGCCTTAATTTCATTTGATATGCCATAAGTCTACAATACTGTTACCACTGAAGGGCACTTCAACCATCGCAAAGTAATTTTCGTTTGATTACTAAATAGTCGATTAAGCATTTATGAAAGATTTTATTTGTATGACTGCTTTAAGATATGAAACAACGTATTTGATTATATATTTGATCTTTTATAATAATTAAATTTTGATAGTAGAGGTCAAGTATAACCAGGCTGACCACCTCAGTTCGGGTCACTTGCGTGAGATTTTGATACAAAGGGGGGAGTAAGCGATTTTTTTCGATGAAATTGCCGAGATAAATCAATTTTAAACTTAAGTTACATAAAACTTTTAGTGCTGAGAATTACATCAATTACTAGCGAATAATTAACTTTATTTGAAGTGTACTTTTATTAGATTTTGCACCTTTTAATTGAAATTCTTTGAAATGTAATCAGCGAACTCAATGCTAGACTTTATTTAGATTCCTGCTCTAATCAAATCAATAGTTATTTGACTTCTATCGGCATCCTGTTATTTCTTCATTTGAACACAATTCATACAGATCTGAGATAATACACTCTAAACTCTTTAATTTGACTTATGATTAGTTTTGTTTGAATTTGTCTTTTCCTTATTTGAGATATTTTGCTTGCAATTGCAATTTTATATCTATTAAACTTTTACGCATACATTTTTGAAAGAAAACTTCAGATCCACTTACTTTCGACAGCTTTAAAATTTACATAAAAGTATTTTGCTTTACAGTTTATCGTTTAGTATTTTTAATTTTTTCATGTCATTCTATGATACAAATCGAAATTATCCGTTTAGAAATTGGTTTCTAATATATATTTTAAAATTTAAATAAATTTGCTAAATGCGGGAGACGTGAGTCAGCCCCTGATGCGTGAGAGGTGGTCAGCCTGAGTATAACAGTATTTGGCACTTAATGTGTTCTCATATGCTTATGGAAAAGAACACCGCGACGTAATCTCTGAAAAAAACTACAAATGAGTGAGCCAATCATTTATTGGCTTGATTGATAAGTTTCTAGACTGACTAGTTTTTAGTAATTTTTTTCAGTGATTTTTCAACAAATCATTCAAATATGAACGGAATGATGATGATTGACCTGACTCATCTGTTCCCACCACTTGCCAAAGATTTTATGCATTCCATTTTGTCAATTCTCAAAAATTACCAAAATAGTGACACCCGACACAAACCTCCACACGTAAAAATTATTGCGCACAATTTGATGCGCTCTTCCAGTTGATACTCTAAAATGTTCAGCTAAATGCCTGTCCCAGTAATTCGAGTCCCGCATTCAGAGGACTTCAACTGTAGGCTTGGATCTATTCGTATCCACCACCGATAACCTCTTGAGCGAAAATCTGATCAATCGAGTCAGGCAGTAAGCAGAGTTAGTGGATTGTTTAAAGGAAAAAAAGCATCAAGTTATGAGCAGTATTCTTCAAATGGCGATGGTTTATGTCAAAAAAGTCCCTTTCACCGATCATTTCTTTCATTTTTCAATGGCGATAGAGAAATTTAAAAATTTCTTTGGTAAGTGGCAGGAACAGACTGGTCAGGTCAATCATCATCATTTAGGTCATAATTGAATTATTTGCTGAGAAATCTCTGAAAAAAATTACTGAAAACTAGTCAGTCTAGAAACTTATCAATCAAGCCAATATATATTTATCTCATTTATTCTGAATGTTATGACCGTTTGTTTGAACCTGATTTGACTTTGAATCATTAATAGACTTATGCTTGATGTTCGATATTTAACATTGAAATTTGCTTCACTCAATAAACTATATATTTGTAATTTCTTCAGAGATTACGCCGCGGCGTCCCTTTCCATGAGCGTATGAGAACACATTAACTGCCAAATACAGTTATACTTAGTAGAGGTTATGTATGAGGAAACTTGTACACAATTTTACGCTTCAGAGTATTTTTATTCTTCAATAGTAGTCATTTAATAACAACTTAGTTGAAAATTCAATATTGTTGGAGACTGTACTCTATTTTTGATGTCTTAAAACAATGTTTGAATTGGTACTTAATGTTTCCATACTTCAAGTTCCAAATACAATTAAGTTTTAATTTAATGAGTTGTAGAATTAAATATTAAAGCTAATCAAAGGAGGATTCGGTGGCCCCATAGAAAATTCCCTTGAGACACCGATTTCTTTGAAATTTTTTATTCAAAAAGAACACTAAAAAAGAATATATGTTTGTGCTTATCACTTTGAGATTGGACACGCCTGAGCGCTGCAGAAAATTCCAGAAGTTTGAAATTTCAAATTTTTATTGTAAGAAACCCGTTAGAGATATTTTGAAAATTTTTTCACTAAAACTTAAAGTTTGAATACAAGTTTATGAGGAAAAAAATCATCATAAAATTTTCATTATTAAGAAAGTTATAAAGATAATAAAATTTCAAAATTTTATTTATACATGTTACCCCGAAAGGGCTAGCTTGGGAATTTTTCCTTAAAAACAACTTTATCTAAAGAAGCTTTGGTTAAAAGGAAAAGCTAGCTATTTTGGGGTAATATGTTGAAAAAATACAAAAACCAAAAATTCAATTTTTATTCTTTTTCAAATTATTTTGAATATGTTTAAAATAATTAATGTTAAAAAATTTAAACCTCATTATTTTATAATAATTATAGAAATTTTATTAAGTTTTGAAATCATATTTATTACATACTGCTTGAATAAACTTTAGTCAGGTTCTCAAAAAAGGTATTAAAGGAGGAGTAGGAATAAGCAATCTGATAGACCGATTTTGATCAAACTCAGTATACTTATACTGATATGTTTATAATTATATTTACACGTACACGATTGCGAATACATTATACCGGTTAGTTTTTTTCAATATTATTTTTGCACATAGAGTCCCCAAAAGTTTTTTTGTTGTTTTATGTAGGTGAGATGTTACTCTATAATCACATAGAAAAAAATCTTTGGGGACTATGGGCAAAGATAGTGGAAAATTTCAAAATTTTCACTTTTTCATGAAATATATTTGTACGTATAGTACTGGTTTTGAAATGTTCACATATTGTTTAGAATCAATTTTCACTCATATTTGCGTTGGTTTGGTGTTTCTATCTTGTCCCGTTTCGCTGAAATAAAGTTTTCCGCATTTTAGATTATAACACTTTAATTCTCGCGCGAGGCGCGGAATCGAGTCAAACCTTTGGTCAAACTTAATAGTTGGACATGGACTATAACTATATTGAATTTGATCAAAATCACTCGATCGGCAAGTTTTCAGTGCTTATTCCTACCTCTCCTTTATCTAAGGTTCATCAGTCAAGAGTGTCAACTTTGCAATGAAATATGCTGAGTTTGAAACTTCTTTACATAGATATTTTTTCAAGCTTCCTTATTAATCTTTTCATTAATTAAAATTTTTTCATTTGCAAAAAATCATATTCTTTTTCATTTTTATTCATCTAAAATTCGATTTTTCACATCTTTTTTGTTAATGTTTTTAAAAAATTGCACAAAAAACAACAAATACGATAAAACTCAATTTTTTTGCATTATAAATGAGTTCAATTGGTTTTTTCCCTATGTTTTAAAAAAAATTATTTTATCCATTTTTGAGGGGAAGGGTCAATGTTATAATGGAATCCTCCTTTAACCTGCATTCAACATGATCCGTTTCATTTAGAAAACTGTAAACATTTAAACTTTAAACTAGCGAAGAGCATTGATCTGGAATCTTGAGCTTCAATTCGAACTTCCATAAGCGCAGTCCAGAATTCTTGATCCTAGAGCTGAACTGCTGAGCTTAAGTTAAAAATTAAATATCATTAGTCTTTATAACAAGTATTTATTTCAAGTTATAATGAAGCATTATTGCATAAAATGCATTTTTTTGCATTTAATGTCTTATTATTTAATTTAATAAAGAAATAATTTCAATTCTACTTTTGAGCTTCTGAGAGTACTTCGATATCGGTATCACTTATTATCAATGATTGTGAGTATTCTCATTGTATTTCACTTTCTTGTGAACAAATTCTGATAACCGTTTCAAATAACAATTTTCTCTTATTTTGAACAATTTTCAAAAATTATTTGAGATTATCTTAATTTCGAGAATATAGAGATTTAAGTAGTGAATAGAAATAATATTACTTTCAAGGCGTAAAGCATCCCTAATTCTCTTTTCAAATAAATAGTTATTGCATTAAATTTCAGTTTAAAGTGAAATTTATTTTGAAAACAATGAATCACAATTCAGGAATACATCTTATCATCGAATTCAATGGATGTAACTTGATACCTATTCTGCCAACACATGAGAAGCAGTTCAATATTCATTACTGTTTTACAGTTAGTACTGTTTTGGTTTTATTAAGTAAATAGATCTGAGATGAGCTGAGCTGAGCTGAGCTTGAGTTTGATTTTGAGTTGAGCTGCGCTTCTTTATCATACCCTGAGCTTCAAGCTTGAGCTTATGAGCTCGAAGACAGCTAAAATCGGCTTCAAGCGCAGTTCACTTCGCAGTTAGGTTATAGTCAAGAAGAACTCCATGTGAGAAGTCAATATGAGGTCAAAGGCGTTTCACAAATCAAACTGAATGTCTTACGCTAAATCAGTTTCAAATTAATCATATTTTTGTTAGAATCTATGATTGATTTGAATGAGTCTTTATTTCTAAATAAATTATTTCTTCTATTGACAAAAGATAATTTGATTTTCTCCATATCGAAGCATTTAACTGTTAGAATACTGATCCTACAGAAGGAGCTACAATTCTACTCAAGAGTGAATTTGACTTACAATCTTCGAAGATAGTTTTTATCAAAACTTAAATTTTTATTATGCTAATTATTGACCGATAATTTATTTGAGTAGTCCACAACGAAGTTATCTGGTTTGCTATTGAAAGCATGCCTTATTAATTAGAATGAGTTAATTCAAAATCTAATCTTCAATTTATTGCTTTCCAGTTACGTTACAGTAAGTAATTGATTCTACGGCTCAATAATGAGTTATCGGTCAATAATAAACAGGGGTGGCATAAACATGTAAATGGCATTTTTGCCCAAAAAGGAATATTTAACTTTTTCGCGATATAAAAACATGATTGCACGAAATGAAATATTATAATTTTAAAGGAAAGCTTAAATTGTCTACATTGATTCATATTATAGTATTTTGTCTGAATCAATCATTAAACTTCAAAACAGGACATTCTTCTTAGTGATTCTTTAGAAGTTTTATCGAAAATTGAAATAGCATTGAGATCTTCTAAAGGTAAATCTGCAAAATCAGTTCTTCAAAAATTTTATGAAGTACTGGACAAAAATCTTAATATAAAACACTTAAAATCATCTCTGAATTGTTAAACGTAGAGAATTTATCACTGGAAGAGTTGATTAATAACTTAAAAGCAGATATTTTAAGTATGCAATAGTAACTTAATATGATGTTTTGAGATCCTTCTGTGAGCATGAAAGTATATTAAAAACGATTACTAAAATGTTTAGTAGGATAGACTAAAATTTACAAGTCAAAACTTACATGTATGTTGTAGTTAAATGCAACAAGAATAATTTCTAATTGTATTTATTAAATATACTTTGTACCAGATTAATTTTCTTTTTTGTATTCTTTCAAATGCATATTTAAGCGCACATTTTGCAAGTTTTTAAGGTATATTCATATACATACTTATGAAAAATAATCTCATATTTTTGCCACCTCTTATAATAAGTCTAATGGATATTCTGATTTTGATAAAGACTTTTGAAAGATTATAAGTCTTATCAAACTCGCTGTTCGGCTCAATTTCAAGCCTTTTCGGCAGGATCTGTACGCATTTTTACAAATTCAGATAAATAAGACTTGTAGAAATATAAGCTGTATCGAAATACTGAGCCACTCGTGTTTGTCACAGATCCATTTGAAATTCAAATTTTCATGAGACTTTCGTCATAAAAATCATCAAAGCTTGTAAGTAATGAGAGCTAATTTCATTTATTTTTTGCATATCTATTTCCATTTCTACTTCATTTTTATTCTATTCAACAAATAACCGTAGATAGGACGAAGTCAGCACTAATGAATTGATATTTAATCAGGATTATAAAATTCAAATTATTTTTAGTTTGTTGGAGTAGGGCATCATTTTTTAAAGAACAACTCATGAGTAAATTTTTGAATCAAAAATTCTGATTATATTATTCATGAGATAATGATCTCAATTATTACAAAATTTTAACAAGTAATAAATTTTCAAATTTAGCGATTTAGTTTGAATTAAGCTCTTTTCTCATATTCAGACCTTAATGCTTTCAGAAAATTCTCTTCAATTTTAAGCTGAAATAAAAGGTTTGAAATAGTTTTATTTACTTTATAAGTCTGAAGCGTTTGATCATTACATATTTGATTAAGATAAAAATTATTGAGTATTATCCAACAATATATTTTAATAAATGAATTTTCAAGAGTATAGGTCATGTATATATTGATTGATAGTTAAAAAGTATAATCGATTATAAAGTTCTTGTGATTAATAGAGAATATTAATATAAGTTTAGTTTAAACAAATATCAATTGAACCGAATTATTGAAACACTAATATAGAATTTCTCTTAAGCATTGGGGTCTGAATATGAATTTGTCAAAAGACAATAAACTCTCATATAAAGTTTCAAACATTTAAATTGTTCGAAATAAGTGATTTAGAGATGGTCGACACGATTTATTCGGAATTAAAATATCATTCTTGTTAGTTTGCTCACACTTAAATTGAACTCTAATTTCAAAAGCATTCTATTTCGATTAAAAAAGTTAATCTGTTCATTATTTTAGATAAACGTCAATTTATCCAGCTGTGGCAAGTCAAACTTTGCAAAACTATTCAATTATCAAGAAAATCATCTAGATTTTATTCGCTATTGAATCCTTAATCAACATTTTGATGACATTACTTTTAGAAATGTTTGTCCAACTGAATCAATTCATACATATTATTGCTACGCAATTAAGCAATCATTTAATCAATATAGGATGAGGTGTTCAATTCAATCAAACAGATTTATGCAAAATTTTTATTCAAATTGAATTTTTTTAGATGAACATTTTATCTTTGTAAGAATATTCTTCTCCTAAATTATTTATTATATTCTTAAACAAAATATTTTTGGTAAAAATTTGAGAATTGAAATCTTTCAAACTCGTATCGCTGTAGTTTTCATTGGTATAAATACTTCGAAAACAAGGATCAATATATAATTACAATACAAAAATCAGTTCATTTTCTTTAAAAACAAAGATATTTGCAATAAGCCTTAATTACTTTCTTGTTAAGGATATGTCACTTTGATAATCATGAAAGTCTGCCATTGATTCACATTGTATTAAATAGTTATGGCATGATTGCATTTCTTTACAATTGGATATATTATTCTAGCAAATCAATTTTTTGATTTAAGATATTACATTTATGCAATGTTTGATATAGATGGACAGTTTGATAATTATAAACACTCATAACATGGAAACAAAAATCAATATTTAATAATAAAATGGTGTTTAAATTCAACGAAAGAAAATATGAAATTTAGATATTATTTCAAACCGATTTTGAGAAAGATTTATTCAGCTCATCTTTGAATCTGTAACAAGTTTAATTAAAACGAATCATATTAGTTTTACTGTACTCTTAATTGTCTTCTCGTTAGACTCAATTCCATATATTGATTGTCTTGAAGAAACAAAAGTTGGAAGTAGGTCAAAAGCTGTCACTATTTTCAGGATTCCAATTAAGGATTTCAAGAAAGCCTATAACTGAAAATATTTTTTAAAGTTTTGCTTTGTTTTATTGATGCCTCTAATAAGTGTCTCTCTCATAATATTAATCCATATCTCGACACTAATGCTTGAAAACAGCTTTAGTTGGCTTAAAAAGATTCTATCTATAATTGACTTGTCATTTCATTTTAAAGTATTTAATAAGATACGTAATTCAAATTTATTTCGAGAAAACTAGTGCATTGACTGAGAAAGGAACACGTGACTTAGAATACCATCAGATGCAAGTATTGGTAGAATGATTGTATTGAATCAGATATTACTCCGTTTTAATCTAAAAGTCTTCGAGGTGTACAATCGACGCGTTCGGACCAAAGAAAGTGGAAATGAAGAAAATATTCACCTATAATATTCGAACTGTTGGTAAGCAGGCAGGGACATTCAAAGTATGTCTTAAACTAAGCTTTCAAGGGAACCGATCAATCGCTAAGATTCCGATTTCAAAAATACTCTTACAACATGAATGTCATGTCACGACATCTTCAAAAAATATAGTTAAAAATGCTGATCACTATCGACGTACAAGTTATTCTCTTTTGAAAATCTGTTTCTCAATGAGTAACTGAAATGAGATAATAATCAAATATAAAGAAAAAATTCGGAAAATTATTTTATTAAAATTCAATCAGACTTGCGGACAGACCCGTCGGCCCACAGGTTTGGAAATATTTATTGTCTGGAAATTCAGACTTAGCAACGAATTTCCAAACAATAAATGTTGTTATATTATATTACATTACTTTTGCGGTCATTTCGCACAAGTGAACAGATCTGTCGACTGACTTCTGACCACGATGCAAATGTCAGTTACAAAAATTATAAGAAAAACAAAATTCTAAAATACTACAAAAACTCATACGTATGTCACATACTTCCAGTTCATATCAAATTAAAAATAATGCAACAATGCTCATATTATATGAATTCTTTTGATAATTAATAGATTGCGCAATAGATTAACTACGCAATAGATTGCATTTCTACTAATTTCAATGTTCTAAAGTGGTTTTTGTTCCTTTAGTTTTTTAATGGAAAGAATGAACATAATCTTAGTGATAACCTATTATTATAATAGGTTTTCAAACAGGAATAACTTGTACGTCTCTAGCGGTCAGCATTTTTAATTATATATTTCGAAGATGTCATGACATGACATTTATGTTGTAAAAATATTTTTGGAATCAGAATCTTAGCGATTGATCGGTTCCCTTGTTAACATAAAATTGAAATTTATTTCCTGTTATTATTTTCTAGAACTGTTTCAGAAGTACGATCAATTAGTTGTAAAGGAATTAAAACTTAATATAAAGAACTTTTTTACAAATTACTTTTCTGAAAATTTCTAATTTAAAATAAAAAATATTCAAAATTATTCCTGATTACAAAATTCTATTCAACTGTTGTTTGCCGTCTCTCCAAATGAAATCACTAATCTTTTGTGAATAACCCTATTTGACATAATTCAAATTGTGGATGCAATACAATTTTCATTAGTATTCTATTCATAAGTAAAAAAGCAGAACTGTTAGATTTCAAGAAATTATGTGGTTAAATATCAGCTAATGTTTAAAAATTCAAGGATGTGTTCGAATTCGTGTTTTGTATAGATATGGTACCTGTCCAGCCTTAGTCTCAAACTTGAGATTTAAAACTTCCAGCTTTGATAAAGATCTAAAAAATTCAATTTTTCTTCTGAAATCGATAAACTGGATGTAATCGTATTTAAAATGTTGAGGCATTCGACCAAAAAACATGATTCCGATCAGTGAATTAAGCCATATATAGATCTTTTTCAAAAGAATATAAATTAATTGTTGAAACCAAACAAATAATCTAATAATTTTTCTCGAATTCATTAATCAGATTGTCTGGAACAAAATAGTAGGAAGATTAAAGATTTTTAGGAAAAATTTTGAAAAAATATAAGGATTCCTCTTGAATTGCTTTTAATGAGCTTTGAACTGAGATAGTTTTGGCATCTCCAGTTTTATATAGGAGTGTATCAAAATTAACTTATAATCTAGATTTTGACCAAGTTCCAGTATTCAGAGCAGATTCTTTTATCTTTGAGCGACTATTGCGCAATGTATTGATTATTCCATTAAAGTTGCTTTATCAATACATGCGTTAAATGTTCATTCTTTGACTACTTATTAAATACAAGGGTCAAGTGATTAAATATTTTCTTTGAATGAAAAATACCTTTCAATTAATTGTTAAACAAAACGTGACAGCTGTATAACTATATGAGAACAATTAAAAATGATTAATAAAACTTTTAAGTATGACGTCTACTTCTAATCAAAAGTCGATTCCTTATAAAACCATTGATTTTAATAGCTTTAAAATCAGATGACTAGTTAGTCATCGGAGTTATATCAAATTAATTAATTAATCTTTATTCATAAATAATTGAATATCAAAAGATGACTCGATCATTGGTTATATTAGTCGTAATAGTAATATCTTCGGTCAATCTGTCTAAAGGAGATCAATGTAAGGGACCCTTAAATAATGGACTAAAATATGGACAAATTTGCCAAAAGCATTTAGAGGAAGCCTGTAAGAGTAAGTATTTGCTGTGTTAGATTAATTGAACAAAACATTATTGACTAACTCCAAGTTCAGAGGCAAAAGGAGACTTTAGGTATCATCTATTAGTTACAGTCCATTGCAAAAATTTAAATACATGTAGTGTTTATTGAACAATTTTCAAACTATTTAAGATAAATAAATAAAATTTCGTTTTTTATTATTGTTTCATATACTTAATTAGTTTGAAAGTTATTCAATAAAAACTACATGTATTTAAACTTTTACAATGGACTGTGCATTACGCTGACATAGGGTAAGGGACCAAGAACTAACTGCAATGAAAGAGTAAGGAGAAGAGCGAAAGTTGTATTTTTTAAGACTATATATAATTTGAAAATTCAGAAAATCTAAGTGAAATTTAACAAAATATGAGAGAAATTTTTAAAAAATCCAAGATTGAGTGTTGTACCGTTGCTTGTATTGTAGTGAATCACATCCTGCGATAATAATTTGTTGAGTTTTAAAGTGTGGTAACAAGAGTTCGAAAACTCCTCATCTATTACTTCAAAATAATAAAATTCAACACATTATTAAACTTAAACAAAAAATTTTAATTTTAATTTGAGTTCCATTCGCAACAACCAAAGCGGTGATACGGCACTAAAGCCAAAATTTGAAAAAATTCTATTAAAAATTAGTAGCAAACGGCTTAGCAAACAAAAGTGTAACATAGGGGGATGGAGTGTCTCAAAAGGTGGTTTTAGAATGACTTAATCTCCGAATGATAGTTTAACATAAATTTAATTCAAAAATAAACTTAACTGAAATTTTTGGCATTAAATGAATTTATGTAATTACAAAAAAGGCTTGAACCATTCATACTCGAAATGATCAGATTTATATGTAAATTGTTATAAATTTTTTCACACTATGATCAATTTGTTTTCTAAACATCTAGAAGCAAATGGGAAACCACTTTCTAAAAGCTTCATGACAAATTCGTTGGCGTGTTTAGATAAACATTTGTTTCCTTGTATTAAAGTGAGAACTATTTTAAATTCATTTTTAAGACATTATTTCGGTCAAGTCTTAAAGATGGAAAAATACTTAATCAATAAATTTCGAAGTTTTTTGCAAAAAGGATTTATTTTCAAATTAAATAGAGTGGAGCTCCGGCAATCAACAGTTTGGTTGACAAGTGTGTGAAAAATAAAAATATTCTAACGGCAGAAAATTTATGTAGTTCTACAAAACAAACTGAAGTAATTATTTATGATAAGATCGGCTTTAAATTGAATGTACTCATTAAATTTTTCCATTTGTTAGGTCATTGATTGTTGTAAAGCAGGGTTTGAGAAAGATAAGAAGAATATTATGAAGCAGGTGGGCTCGATTTGTGGTACGTTAAAAGATTTTGAAGTAAGTAAAACTTCTAATGAGTTTATGATCTATTCATTCAAATTCAATATGACTGATTTATTTGATTTTTCAGGGATGTTTTGGTTCAGAAGTAAAAAAAATGAAATAAGAATCAGATTCTGAATTAATCTTGTTTAATAATCCTCCAAAATTTGATTCGTATCCACAAATGTAGTCTAGTAATTGTCCAAAAATGATTTAATAGAAAGATAATCAATCAAATATTTTATTATGAAATAAAAGAATATTATTTGAATTTTAATAAAGATGAAACAATCACTCTTCTTTGAGATTATTTGATTAATTCATATCAAATTAAGTGTTGAGTAAACTTTAAACCTAAAATCTTGATTTCAAGATATTGTGGTCTCGTTTCAAGTCTAGAAACAAATTCGACCGAAATTGGTTAATAATTGAGGATTCAAATGTAGAATGCAAGTCAGAATAACTTTGATAGCTCTAACTCATTTACTTATTAATCAACTCAAAGGTTAGACAACGAATAGACCGAGTACTCTCACATCATCACGAGATTTATATAATTCATTTCTGACCATTTTTCGATTTTAAAGATTGAGAATTTGAATCGAAAGACACATTGGTATGACAAACTTTTTTGGTCAGATATGTTTTATTATATTTTTTTCGAAAATCCTGCAAAGTTTTAGTTGAATTATCAATGCTTATTTGTCAACATTTCAGTGACCATGATTTTTAACAATAATTTGTTTAATCATGAATTGCTACTAATCACCACCATGCCAGGCGATGGGGCACAGAAAGTGGCGCGGAAGCATATACCTAACTAGCAATTCTAATACTATTAAATATCTGAGTGTAAAATTGAGTTCAACTTGAATCTCTAAGTATGAGTTGAGTTGATTTCGTTGTAGATCTAATTATTAAGCTTTAATTAAAGTAAAACTGTCTCAATTCTAGTTGTTACTCTGCATTATTTCGGTCGAACCTAAAATTAGTGCACCACCATACATATTGTGACTGACCATTCTCGATTCTCAATTCTTAATTACCTGCAATTAAGCACTGCTACTAACGGCGACAAGTATAACGAAGAAAATTGAATGGTTAATTCTAATCTAATGTGTTATAGAATTGTGTATTTGAAAATTAAAAATAACTTAAACTATGTTAGTTAAATCACAGAATAAGTATTTTTTCGCTTAATTAAATATTTTTTTACTGTGAGAAGTTGTTTTAGTTTCACTGATCACACGATGTATTTCTACATATCTGCTCGAATCAAAATCTATTTATTTAATTATCATAATTATTCCGACGATTGTTTCAACATTCAATTCATTACTACATTGTCATTATCGTTAAAAAATATAATTGATTGTTGCATTCAACATTTTTTATTATTAAGCAGATCAATAAAAATTTCGATATCATTAACATTTCATTAAATAGTTAAGCAACATTTTTCAAGAGCCACAAAAATTTATAAAAGTTGATCACAAATAACATAAACCGACATATAGTAGCAGAATATATAACGGATAAAATGAAATTGTTTTTAGCAAACGGTGTCTTGTCACTATATACTTATTATTTTATTTTAGTGATCTCTGGAGGTTCGGTCGCTGCTCTAGACAATAGCTCTGATACTTCTGAGGAAGTTATATCTGTACCAGAATGTCCATATGAGAAAGGAGAAGATGGCAATTATATTTGCGTCGAGCCTAAAAGCGGTGGAGCTATACCTAAATTGATGCAATGCGCCAATAAAATGAGAGCTGAATTTGGAAGTATTTGTAAAAGTATGCTTTCTGTCTAATTTTCTCAGCTTCTTTCCGAGAACTCTAATAAACTGCAAATCAAAGTTAGTCATTAAATCCGTCGAATAGATTGAAACTTAATACTAAAATTTCATTGTTTGATAAGTTTACGCTTAATGTGTAAACTCTTTGAGAGTTTGCTTCTAACTAGTTTTAAAGATTATGTAATTCTTTCAATTTTTATTGAATATTTTTTGTTTGTGATGGCTTACCTGAAGACAAGCCAAGTAAGGAAACGCTCGCAAAAATTAAAGCCCAATGTGTCGATGTATGCATAATGCCATGCGCTCCGGTATGTCATTCAATCATATAAGCAATAGTTTTAAATACCTTTCAAAGTTTTTTGATCAGTAATTTTTTCAATCCAATAAAATAAAAAATAGTCGGATATGAGTGGTCTAATGATGGAATGTGTCAAACTTGAAGATATTAGTGATCCAGATATGCTCAGTATGGACGTCTTTTGCGATGAAAAGAGGCAAAAAGAGGTACCTCATTGCAATTAATTGAACTCTAGTCCGAAAAGTTCATAAGTTATTCATTTAACCTTAAAATAGACCAAACAATGTGGAACAAGATTGTTCAAAGAGAAAAAGCAACAACTTATGGGAATGTTTAATAAGAAGATTCATGTTTTGTGCAAACTGTGCACCACTTTTCACGTAAGTATTAAGAGCCTTATTTTTGTAAGATCTCTTCATTGCAAGTTAAATAAAAATCGGTTAATACTAATGAGAACTTCAATCAATTTGTGTTTGATTTGATAGAGTTGTTTAAAAAGAATCATATCTGAAGCACCTACTAAAAATTGAAAATATATGGAATCCGGTCTAATGTTTTAGTGCATAAACTTGTAATTACAGAATTTTCATAATTTTTATCTCTACTAAACCAAAATAATCTAACAATTTTGAAAATATTCAAATAAAAATATTTAACAGCATTTTTGAATTATTTTACGTGAAATTTTAGAAAAATCGGATATTTTCTTAGAAAAGATACAGTAACTTAATACAAATTTTATTGAAGTGCTTTTATTGAACGACAGGTTTATAAGGAATAAGTTTCTCAAACGAGAAAAAACATTTTGAATATAAAACTAATAAAATGAAATCCGCTAAAAATTGAACTATAAAAAGGACTTTTCTACTAAGTGTGTAGTGTTTGATTCTTGAATAACAGAAATCTCAACGATTAAAAAGAGCTCAATTACAAGTGGAGTGCATTTAGTGTTTGGAATTAATAGTCACTTAGAATTAGCTAAGAATCAGTCATAATAAATTGCAATAAAAATATTATGAAACATCGAAAGCCTTTAAAAATGAATAAGTTGTTTAGCTTGAAAAAGTTTCTATGGAAGCATATAATAGTGTTTAAAATGGTTATGATATTGATTATGAAGTTATGTAATATGGATATAAATAACATGTTATCATACAATTATTTGATTATTCATTTTATAAATATTGTTATTCAATAAAAATGCCCAAAAAATATTGAGTACCAAAACTTTTAACAAATACAAACAATTCAATAAGCCTTACAGTTATTTATAGGAAGAATGAATGGATTTTAAGCTAATGTTCAATTGAAAGATATGCTAACAATGAAATTAACCATTAAAAGTAGTTATACCTTAAATGTTACCTTATTTTATACAATTGAGACAAATTACACTTTTGAATATAACATACAACTCAAATACTTTACAATAAATAAGACATTAAAAAATTTATACACTGTTTCGGTTTAAATAAATTAAAAAGAAAATTGAGACCAAAAAACAAAATTCAAATTTAAAACTTTTAGACTATTGTTTTGTACGCTTAATGTTCGCCTTATGTAAGCTTTAATTTGCAATTTATTGCTGACAAAATCTAATGAATGTTTACTTGTATTCATACTAAAGATAAAATCTTGGATGTTCACATTAACTTTCACGATATTTATACTTTCTTCAATTCAATAATTTGTTCGTTTCTTTTGGATATGCTTTTCATGAGTAACAATAAGTAGGAAAAAATATTTTGAGAAAACTTTGTTTAAATAAAATCTTATTTAGATGAAAAGCAGACAAACAAAATGAAATCCGTATAAAACATATTCTAATAATTAATAGATACAAAAAATAGAGTAAATAAATATGAAATAAGTTAATTAAATGATGAATTGATTATAAATTAATAAGTAATGAATGAAAATGAAATAAATAATCAAGAGATTGGTTTAAGACCAAATTATACTTATGATAATAGACTATCATTAATATTATTAGAATTGAGATGAGATGAAACACTTTCACCACAATCTTCAGTATCACTTATATTATGTTCGCTTAAACTGGAAGTACTATTGATTATTGGTTTAGTTTTACTACATTTGTCATCATTGGCTTCAACGTTATCACTTATAGGTTTTCTATGAGTGCGCTTATGCCGTAAAAAATTGAAATTACGGTCTGATTGATACGAACATCCGGGATGTTCGCACTTAAATACCTGTCTTCTGATTGGTGGCGGTCGAGGTCGCGATCGGTTACGATCTCGTGATCGAGGCTTCGAGAGACGGGACTTTAGTATTGGTGTCATTGATGAGGATTCTTCTGATAGTAGTTCCAACTTTTTATTCAATTCTAACGTGAATTTGTTTTCGTTTTCTTGAACTATGTCTGCTATTAATCAAACAACAATTTCATGAGAACTACAAGTTTGAAAGCCATTAAAGTAATAACAGTTTGAATAATTACATGTAGGGCTTCATTAAAATAATTGTTACTTTTAGAAAATATCTATATCTAAAACGATAATTAAAGTGAGAAAGACTTCAAGTATAATTGTTTTATAAATAAATATTTGAAACCAAACTTATTTCTGAGTATATCTTCTTTCAAATGATTAAAGAATGAGAAAACTACTGAAGAATCGATCGGATAGACCAGAAACTTACCCTTACTAGTAATAATATTGCAATAAAACCCATTATTAGTCTCGTTATCACTACGATTGTGATTAACTAAACTCTTCAAAGAAGTAAACGCATCACTTTCTCGACCAGTAGTACAGCAAATGTTTTCAACGGCTTCAAAGTCTTCATCTTCTCTATCATAGACTCCTTCCTCAACATCTTCATCGTCACCAACAGCTGAATCATTACTCTTGGAATCATCACCAAAGCTAAACATAAGTTTAGACTTATCTCTTCTCCAGAACAGATCATAACCGTTACTGTTGTTATTAACCAGTTTATTACTAATGATATTATTATTGATATTATTATTACTATTAGTTTGATTATCAATTAATTCCAAATCTAAGTCTAGTATCCTCTGAGCTGTTAGACACCAATCATCGTATTGTTCCAATCGATTATCACTCAAGAAATGATGAGAAAATTGATGGTAATTGCCATCAATTCCTTCCAACTGATGGTATCTTCGCTGCCATTGTTTTAGGTATAGTTCTGCTTCACTCTGAAGCCAACGAACTTCCACTTTCTTCGACTTCTGCTGATATTTGACCGCCGAAGAAGTCACTGTTTTCGAAGAAACACCAGATTTTTGCCATTTTTTGCTATTCATTTTAGTCGCCATTTAACTTTCAAGACTTTATTGTCTTTTATGTGAACTAAATATCAATTACTATTGGTTTGTGATTAGAATAAATAATTAATAAATACGTTATTAATTGATTTTATTATAAATCTTTCTTACAAAACATTTAATTATTATTATTTTGTTTTTATTTTTTGTTTACTTTTTTATTATTTAATGACTTAAGAGTCGATAATAAACCGATATCTTCAATAGACATATAAACAGCTGTCAAACTGTCACGTGACATAAGACTGAGTTTGCGCTCATTTTAATCAGTTTTAAGATTTTTAGCCACAATTGCTACAAAATTTTCATCAGTTTTCATCAGTCTTTATTAACCATTAAATGTAGACAATTAGTTAGCTGTATTTTTTTCTATTTTACAATTGAGACGATTTTTCGAACATTTTAATTTTTTTCTCTAAACTTTTATTCATATTATTTGATATGTATTTATATCTGAGTTATACTCGATGTTCGAGTTTGTTTACGTAACCAGTTTTGAAGTTTGATTTTGAGCGCTAATTTTGAATTTTCATATTGTATTAAATAAAATTGTCTTAACTACTGAAACGCTGTAATTCTAATGAATCTGTCCTAAAAGAAATAAATAAAAATGACAGCTTACAAACAATATTTCTTATTAATCACATTACCTGCAGTTTTCATGAACACTACTTGAGGCTCAAATGTGACAACTAAATTGCCGGTATATGAAGGAGTGCGTGTTTGGGTCTCAAATTTGAACAATTAGAACTTAGCTACACTAAAGTTCCATCGGCTAAGTCTAGTTACAATCTAAAATAGAAGATTACGAGTTTTCAATTTCTGAAATGTCACGCTTAACTTAAGTGTTATTTGTGAATAAGGCTGTATATCATAAGTGCCGATAGTCCTTAAACTCATAATTTTTTGCTATTTTTCTCTAATATTACACATCGACCAGATGCAACTTATGAATAAAGTTTAAAATGAATCAAAGAAAATATTGTTGCTTAATCATTATGTTTTGTTCAAAAATATGTATAATATCTAAATTGTTCTTTTCAATAAGAGAGACAGTTTTTATTTACAAAAATTATTTATTAACCAACTATTGCTGTGATCAAAAAATAACTTCTGAAACTCTATCAAAAGTTATAAACAATAAGATTGAAAGAGTTAAGCTTTGTTTTAAAAAATAATAGACAACATTTTCAACATATGCTAAGAAGTATCGAACTCTTTATCAAGCACTAATTTTATAACATTAAATTTGATTATTAGAAGTTTGTTTGAAGACATCAAATTTTGAATCGATGAGTAATTTATCTGAAATCTGATTAAAATACAGAAATGTTAAAGCTTTAACTGTAAAATTTGAGTTAAACGCAAATGATATTCTGATTTATAAAATAAATGACTGTTCAGCTCATAAATTTTTCATTTACTTTGAACCATGTCTTAGGAACTTAAAAAAAAGTTGAATACAAAATTTATATGAAGCCCGTTTTTGAAGAAATGCCTTAGCGAATAGTTCTTTTACTATGTATTAAAAATATGTACAATTAAATGAAACAGAAACGATGCAATGAAAAAAGGTTTAATTTTTAGGGTTCAAATCTTAAAGCGAAGCAGCTGATATACTGAAGTCATACACAACTTTTGCCCGTCAAAAATGTTGATTAGTAACTAATACTTTGTGCTCAGTCAATACTATGATATTCTTAGTCATTATTTATTTAATTATACATAAACTTTGAACATTCAAAATTTTGTCATCTTTTTTCCTCTAGTTATTCATATTTTAGTGCTTTATAATCAGTACATTATTTTTAACTGTAGAAAAGTAAAACACTGCTTCGTTTTTGTTTCCTTTGATTGTACTTTCTATATTGAGTTCAGTATAACAAGATTTTCAATGCATAGTAAAAGACCTACTCGCTAAGGTATTTCTTCAAAAACAGGCTTCATATTGTTGATAAATCTAAGCAGCCGTTGTATAACAATTTTTTCTGTACAGTTCAGAACACCGAAGTGATGCATAGCTATGAGAAAAGCATGATTGCCATGTCACCCTGCCCTGATCTGCTCTATCAATTATATGACAGAACTTATAACAGAAACGTTAAAAATCCTGCTGACAGTAAACCAGCCAATAGCCTCTGCAACAATAATATCGTCGATAAATTTAATAAGACTTCGTTGCAATTACGAAAGTGTATTTAACAATTGGTTCGCTTCTATTTTTCGAGAGTTGAACTTCTTTTAGAAAATCGATGAATACTCTTGTTTATATTAAGATATTGAAAATGATGACATTTTCATCATTAGATCTTTTACTCACCCTCAAAGTTAGTAACGCTTACGATCGTTTGCTCTCGACATTCAAAAAAGTGATTATTAATTGAAAAACCTTATTAAAAATGAGAATTGTGAGCGTTAATGATCGGTTGACTGAAGTATTTTTAAAAAGACTTCTCTTTAAAAATTTGTATCAGAAAATAAATGTAACTGAAAATCAAAGTTGTTTAGCAAATATTGACCTAATTTATTGAATTAATTCAGCTGAACGTGAATTAGTTCAGGACAATTCAAGAAAAGTTTACGGAAATCCTTCAAGTCTGATATGAGACTCTTTTTCTTCCAATCAATTGTGTGAAATGTGATTTGGATTTAAGCCAACTTTCAATTTTCAGTGCCTTTTAAATGATTAGAAATAAGTTTTAAGCAGCTTCACCGTAACTTATTATAAGAACCAATGTTTTCGAAAAATATCTGTAAATGTTTTCATTATATAAGTCTAACCATAAATTAACATAAATTTTATAATTATCAAGAAAATAATTAAAATCGATTTTTTGTCAGCTTTTTTTATCTTTATGTAAAATTAATTTTGCAGACATCGGAATCTTTTCGATGATTATTGTTATTCTATTTTTGTTATTCGGTTTGAAGCTAACAATAAAAATGAAAATAACTCTGAGAAATAGACACTGTTTTATTGTTTGAATTTTTTTTCAATTTTTATGCTCAATAAGCCTGTGACTCAATTATCAGTTGTATTGATAGATAATTTGGGGAATTAGGTAATGAGTATTTGCTTTATTAGACCATGATTCGCAATAAATACTTAAAAGCTGCGAACATTTTCACCACTGAGACAAGAAATGTTTGTCACTTTATAGTTCAATAATGATTAGACTGAGAATTGACTCGAATTTCGTGACTATTTTCACAACCACTGGTTAGAAATCAGTGGTTTACAGTTAAACTAATTTATGTAATCAAGTGAAAATAGAGTTATATCATATTATAGATAAAAAAAATTAGTTAAATTACCGTTCGCATAAAGTTTTTTTAAATATACTTGAACTATAACAAATCATATGAAGCATAACTTAATTAATAAAATTAATTTTAGTCTTATATGTAAACTAAATAATTAATACTATTGTGTCTCAAATTAATAATTAGTCAAGCTGTATTTTAAGATTCCTAATAGTTCAGGTCAGCATATAGACAGCCAACTTTGTTCGTTTTCAGCTCATGAGACAATTATTGTCTTCATCACACTTTAAGTCTCATCAAGTTATTGATGCGAAGCAGATTCAATAGTTTATAAGGAGACTAATGAATGTTTAGCACATCTCAATGTATTTTGTGACGTACTTGTGTTCAATAATAAAGGAAAGGTTTTTCGAAGTTTTAAAACTTAAATGCTCAAAATTCAATTTCTGATGTCATATACATAATGCCGAACCGTCTTTTTCTGTTAATGAGTTATTTCTTAATACTTATGACATTTCATCCAAGATTTCCGTCTTCTTATTGAACTAAGAAATGTTGTAATTTTCATGATAAAAACAATCTATCAAAGAGTATGGAATAGCGGTCGACACTTGGAGACTCGCGGACCAGATCCAACCCAGCCATTGATTTTATTTGACCAGCCGAGGCTTCTCGAAATGTAACTAATGAGCATTTTCGCAGAGAAAATATTGGAATTTTGTATTAATTGAGAAAATTGCTTTTGAAAGCTTTAAGGCATTTCGATTAAGCCAATACAATGCAATGTAAATATTTTCATGAATTGCCAACAAATGAATATTTTACTTCAATTTTCTAACTGCTTGGCTCGATAATTACCTAGACACATTGAATCTAATCTGCGAGACGGGGTTGACTGACAACGACTGATATGAACATTCTCTCAACAAACCACATTTAAGAAATAGTTAATAAGTTTACGAAACACATTTTTCAGGAAAATCTTTTTAGAATTTTGTAATACTTATATTGTAAGATGTTGACAGCAAAATCAAATTTAGCAAACTTATCCGTCAAAGTATTACATTTAATATTGCGTCAGTAGTGCCATCAATGGTTTCGAAATCTAAATTTTACGTTTTAATAGTAAACAAATTTTCATACTATTGTCAATTAGATTCTTATAGAAAATGTTATTCAAATATTTCCGCTAATTATATTCAGTCTAATTGATAAGCACAATTTAAGCAATAACTTGAAAGAGTTGTAACTTAAGTGACAATTTTTATATTCGCAAAACTGACTTCAACTCAAGTAAAAACTGAGGGTTCATTTTTCTATTAAAAATCCATAAGACTTAGTGGTAACTTCAAGTTACGCCACAAGTGATTAAAGTTAGCCCTCATTGAAGCCATACTTTCACTAAATTTGAAGTGTTATTTGTGAATAAGACTAGTTATACGATTTGTCAATCCAGCCTCAACTGTAATTCCCTTTGAAATTGACTCAAATTGAAAATATCAAATTTTATTTCCACTGTCGTTTTGATTCATACAAAACATTTTTGATAAACTTCATGATTATATAATTTTATGAAAATTTGTCTTTCAATAATTTTGCTCTTATAGCAATTGATTTTCTTCTCTTAATATAAGATTGTCTGTAGAAATCATAGAACATGTAGAAAAATAAAGGATTCTGTCCAACGCAAAAGTAAAACCAACCCATAGGATAATCAGTTTGCTTGCAAAATAAGACAATACCATAAGTGCCACATATAATAAATTGCAAAATCTGAAGTTGTGTTATGTATCTTTTCCACCACAGATACTTCTGGACATAAGGTCCGAAAGCAGACAAAGCATAGTATCCATACATTATAACATGAATGGCTGTATTAAGTACTACAAACATACGGATAATTGGTATCATAACGTTATATTTAAATGATACCCAACAAAGTATGGGAACCACTGTGTGATGATATAAGTGTAGAGTTGTTATCTGTGATCCTTTTTTTTCTCAATACAAAGAATACTGTATCCAATAGGTCTACGAATCGAGTCAACATGAAATACCAACCTTTAAAATTAGAAATAGATTAAAACCTAAGAGTTTCCAAAATATTTTAAAGCAGAGACTATTGCTCAGGAAATTGTTTTTTTATAGGAAATGATCGGTTAAACTTCGAAGTTTCGAAGAATAAAGCTTCGAAATATAAAGTTATGAATAGCAACGTTTCGAAAGACCTGATTTGAAGCCCTAACAGGATGATAAACTCATCTTATTTTTAATAGATATATTACTTTCAAATACTTAGTGGGAAACCAGCAATCAAAAGGGCAACACTCCCTCAGTGTTCCTACAGTGAGTTAGTATATAACTTTCGGTAAATAAGTGCAAATTTGTTTAAAAAAAATTTGAGAACTTACCATAAAATTATCTTGAAATATTATATGTTAAATATTAATGAAATAAAAATATTAATCGCTCTCATCAACAAATCTCATTTTAATGTCATAAAACTCAGTATCTTTAGTCAAACTATACGATTTTTTACAATTTTCACATTAGAATATATATCATATTTTACTGTTTCGCTTAAAACGCGAATATGACTTTATCTATACTTAAAAAATCAATTATAAAATTTTAAGTCATATAATTTAAATAATAACTGTACAGTGGATACAATTTGTTTCAATTATTTCTGAAACTAATTTTTTATAACATATCCCAAGCCATCAATAGTCAGACCCGTCATATTGTTTATGAAATGTGTATATGTCCGATAAGGTTAGTTTTTCAATTGGTATATTCATTAAAATTTATTTTAAAATATTTTTGTTAATAGCTATCGTATATCTAAGATAGTGAAATATTTCGTGTGATTTGATTTCATGCATTAATTCCCAGAGGATATGAACCTACTTTTATTTTTATTTGTAACCGAAAGTGTATTGCAAGATAAGACATTGTAGGAACACTGAGGAAGTGTTGTCATCAAAAGAGTAAAGTAATAAAATAACGGTTGTAAACATAGCGAAAATTATGAAACCTTTATATAATATATGGATAGGAATAGAATGGCTTAAAAATGCCGAAATTCAATATTATGGAACATGAATAATGAATTTTGATCTATTTAATATTTGAAAATATTGAGTCTCAAAGTTTAGTTTATTTTATATAAAGAAGATTGAAATCTTTTTTCTGAGAAAAAGTTGGGAGATAGCTTTCGGAACTTAATTCTTTGAACTATACTCTTCGAATCTTTGTTTTATGAAGCTGGGAAGTGATCCCAAATGATCAAATCCTTGATTCTATAATCTAGTGCTTATAATAGTCCTTTCCTAAACGCTTGCATCAAAGTTCAGATATACAGTCAAATTTTTGAGTCGAAGCTCTAACGTGTAACTTTAACTTTCAAACTTCTTCAAATATTTTATTTCAGTTTGCACTTCACAATATTAAAAAAGTTCTCTTGTGAATATGGCTGAATAACAAATAGATGATCATTTTCATTTTTAAACTTCTAACATTGTACTTATACCTCACATTAAAAATATATGATTTTGAACCAATCAGTTTCAAATTGTTAGCGAAAATTGTTTGTAAAGCCTAAGTTTTATTTTAGTCTTATTGCGAATACTAACCCAAAGAGAGGTACCATAAAGTTTGTGGTGATTTATCATCTCTTGATGGATAATTGAAGTCAAGAAATATTTTTCCATAATCGATCGAAATTACTGCCCAGTAAAAACCAAATGCATTTGCACATACCATAAATGTATTGTAAAATATTATTGTCTTTTTCAGATCAAATGACTCTCTGTATTGCGTAAAAAATTAAGAATGAGTATTAAAAATTTGCAGCAAATCCATCTAAATCTAAATTGAGTGATTAAAGAAGTTAAATAAACAAAATTAAACTAATTAGAACTGAATCAAATGCATTGTCCAGGTTCTATAGAAATAAATTTGTACTCAAAATAGTTTGAGTTTCATCATATTACATCACTTCACCAGATTTTCTCACAAAAAATTAAATCAATTATTGAAAATCATACTCGAGATTCAATTTTGACTAAAGTTAAAGCCTAAAACATCTATAAGCACTACCGTACGCAAGCATTGTTAGTACATTTAAATTTCAACAATCGAGGATAAGCCTATTTCTCGTTTTTTACAACCTCATCAATAGAATGAATTACATCTAAAGAGTTGTGATTAAATAACTTGAATGATAACTACTTGTATTGAAAATATACCTCTTGCTCATATAAATTGGTAAAATAACTCTGGTGAGAACTAGATATGATGTCATATACAACAATATCTTCCAAATGCCACCACTTATAAAGAGCCAATGATTAACACGTGGGTCTCCGATATCGTCCCAATACTGATCCAAATAATACCACATCTTTTCAATGTATGACATCGTTAATCACTTAATTGTACGAAATATAAAACCAGAAACAAATTGATGTTTACTGTTCGAATGATGCTCACAAAGATTCTTCTATCAGAGTGAAAGAATGAACAATAATTGTATGTATATATCGCAAACGTTCTTAGACAAAATATGGCTAAATAGTTGTTCATAATTTGCTAACTCTTCACGTCATTGAAGTCCTTGTTCGTTATAATTAATCCTAACAATAAAGCTTCCTCTATAGTCACCATTTTGTAGTATAAAAACATAAGGAAAGATTTTCCTACGCTAGTAACTGACCATGTAAGACTTAAAAGAACTGATTATCCTTATCTCTATTGTTAGACATTGATCATAAGGTTTTCAACTTACAGGACATAAGTAAAGCTTCAACTTCTATCCTAAGAATTTTGAAAATTGTTCACTCTTTAGCGTAAAGATTTAGCATGTTCTGCTTACGAGATTATTTTTGGATATATTCATTTGAAATCGATAAATCAATATAAATTTAAAACCAAAATTGAAAAAATGATTAACTGAATTTTTAGGCCTGCGTTTTATCATTTTTCTCAAATTACGTATTCGTAGAGTTTACGCTTACGAAGTTCTTAAAATAAGAAAATTTGCTGTCTTGCGAAAAACCTTAAGATTTTCGCAAACGTAAACCTTGAGAACAGGATCTTTAAATCTATATACTATTTTTGAATGTGAGACAGACTCTTTGCGTATACTAAACTTGATATGCATTTTTATTTTATACAATTTAAATCTAATTCTTTGTCAACACATATATTGCATCTCAATTTATTATCTTTTGAATACAGATCTTCAAATTGATTAGCTTTTAGTTTTATGTTTCGGTTTAACTTTTCATTCATTTAATTTATTTGTCTTAATTTTGTATCGCATTGATTTTTTATCTTTCTGTTGATTTTTTAAGATTTCTCAAGACTTTTCTTCTCCAAAGATGATTAAGAAACAAATTATCATTTAAATCAATTAAAACTTCTTCAGATATTTATATTATAATTAACTAGAAACAATTAGAGGATAAATGAGGGTTTATCTCAATATATTAATAAGTTTCATAAATTATACTTTAGAGCAGTGGTTCCTAAACTTTTTTTCTCGCGGACTACCTGAAAGTCTAATTCATGCTTTTTAAAGTACTAAAAGTGATCATTAATAAATCTGACGCTACTACCCACCTCTAACAGTTTTTTTTAAATAGTTGTGCGATCCTTATCCTTATGAGAAAGTTTCGCGACCATCTTTTGGGTCCTACTATTTGGGAACCCTCGCTTTAGAGAACTTTTTCTGATATGAGATATAGTTTGTTTTTTTTCTACAAATTGATTTATATTATAATATAAATTAGGCCTTAACACTATGTTTTTATATTGATATTAATTAGAATAAATATGAATGTAAATTAAAGGAGTTGTCAGGACTTTATACTAAAAAGTGCCTAAAAGTTTACAGGGTACGAAATTATGTTTGTCCCCCTCCAAAGCAAAAACGGGTTTCGTATTCGGATTCTAGGCATAAAAATACATTAAAATTGCTTGTTTAAAAATTCAAGACTAAATTAAACCGTGAATTAAATTTCAATAAAAATAGATTTTATGGAAAAGCGTTTTGAATAAAAGAAAAGTATCTGTTAGTGAAAGAAAGACTAGTTAGTAGTTATATTCGTGTAAATCAGTGGTGTACAAGCATTTTTACCATGAGAACTACTTGTGTTTTCAAAATGTGAGGCGATCGACTTTTAATAATCTTAAAATATATATTAAATCTGAGATTTTTTGCATATTAACACGTAATTAAATTGTTTTAATAACAAAAAGAAATAAAACTTAATTTGATGATTTACACTAGATAATTTTATATTACCGTATTATCTGGCTTAATATTGCATGCAATAGCGTCAAATTCCTGATAAGGGGTGCAATGCTATTGAGAAATCATTGCATGAGATATCGATAAAACAAAAACCATTGAATATGACTTAGTATTGCGTTCAACATTAAGCCAAATAATACGCCAATGTAATTTGATAATATTGTATAGTAAAATCAATGTTGCAAAGCTATTAATTGATCAAGAAGTTTCGCAATTTTCTACTTTTTAAAATCAGAATTAAAATATCTGAAGTATACTTTAAGAAAAGAAGGGTTTAATTGAGTGCTATACAGATTAACTAAGGCCTTGTTGCAGGCAAGTCATTCAAGTTTATAAAGTCATAGGCTTTCATTATTATACTTTTATCAAAAAATATGCGCTCTTTGTGTTCACTTCACTTTTGCAAATTGTGCATCGCTTTACCATTCTTCTGGAAGTCTGATATAGCAGGGTTTTCACGAATCATATTATATTTTATCATAGAGTAAAAGAATAGAGTACTCACTCTACGGGCAAAAAAGGACCGAAATTCCAAGCCTCTGCAGCCATCTAATGCTCAATTTTACGCTTACAACTCATGTGATATATGTGCGTTAAACATAAGTTGTGTAAGTTTTGCCAAAAAAACAAAGAAAGAAAATATTTTAGAAAAGATAAGATTACCTGGGCTCGAATAGTATCTCCCTTTACCTATTAATGGATAACTTTACTGCTTAACTTTTAAGAGTCATGTAGGATGTTGTGCTCTTCATGCTATGATATTACTTTGCATTAATGATGTTTCCCTACCAAGGGGCATGTCAAAATGGCCTAAGAAACACCACAGATCATACAGAATTACGACCTAGCAAGGAACAAAAATAAATTTGTTAATCGACGAATTCTTCCCAGAGTTATGCAAACAAACCAAGTCGGTTTTGATAGTAATGAAGCAGGCTAGCAGTTTCAGCCAGAGCCACCTTCCCGCGTTGTCGACGGGCAACAGGTCTCGTGAGAGGCCTGGCTAAGCGCTCCGGGTCGCATTATTCCGGCATGGCATCCGCTAGCGGCAGGAGGTCCTGGGTGATATCCCCAAGACGAATAAAGTCTGCGCTGAAGTCTTAGGCAGAGGATCTCCACTGACAAGTTGGCAACAGTCACCCTCTCGGGCATCAAGCCTATCGGAAGTGGCTTCCGGGCTTCAGGAGTATGGCTACCGGTTTAGAAAATAAATGCACCGGATGCGGTTCTTAGGAAAAAGACAAATATGTCACTCTCCAGTGCAGGTAAGGCTGACCTCTTAGCCTTTATCCAAAAGTAAGGCTAGCCCTCTTGGCAAAGCGAGGTCGGCCTCTGAAACATTCGAGATTCAAGTGGTTCAACATACGGGGCCACTTGGTCTCAGCTCTCTTGGGATCTCAGCTGAAGAGCCCTTGCTCCTTCTAGCGCGAGTAGTGGATATATGGCGAGGCTGAAACAGTACGAATTCGTACTTTTCATACTCCTCTAAAATCATTAAAAAAAAAGTAGTTTTCATATCGTTTTAACATGGAATTTAAGGTAAAAACTTCGGAAAATCACCTAAAACTATTGTAATTTGCTATTAATATTCTGGGGCACTACGAGCGCGTACTTTTCGTACTCATCTAAAGTTCATGAAAATAGCAGATTTTTATCAAATAAAACGAAAAAACTCACAAAAATAGTCAATATTAAGCCTATAATAAATAAATAAAAAGCTGAAACACTACAAGGGGTGCGATCTCCTACTCCCAAAAATCATGAAAAAACCATTAAAAATTTAACTTTTCGCATCGTTTTGTATGGAATTTAAGCTAAAATATTACAAAAAGTCGTCTAAAACTATCAAATTTACTACTAATTTCCTGAGACAACACGATTCGTACCCTCTAAAAACTCAAGAAAAAAGCAGAATTTCCATGAATAAAACGATAAAACCTCACAAGAAATGATGAATAATCACCTAAAATGAAGGAAAAACACATCCAGTATCTTTGAGCCAAAAAACTACGCTTTCGTACTTTTATTTTACTTTTCCATTTTTAGTAATATTTGTTTTTTTCATCACAAGTATGTTCTTTAGGAGCCGTAAAAGTTAATAATTTTAATCAAAAGTAGTCACAATAAACAGAAACTACAAAGTAACAATCATAAAATAAGTAGCGTTTTTACAACACATACTCATTGATTTAAAGCATATGAAAATTGAAAGGATTTAGATGCTTTAAGAAAAAACTAACTATACACTACTCATAAAAATTAGCATATGTGGTTAATTGAAATTATAGATATATTTAGTATATTTAGTTATTTAAGAAATAAGCTTCATATTCATGTTTACGAAAATTGAAATCGTTGTGAAGATCAAACAGATCCAATGAACCTAAAAAGAAAATTTCAAATACATAAGTCCGTATTTTATTAATTATTTTAGAACGATTACATTAATCTCCTAAATACTAAAATATGAAAGCTTAAGACTGAAAGACCCTGAAAAGTTAATTTACCGCTCTTTTAACACTGCTAACCATAAGTTTAGTTAATTATTTAATCTAAAAACATTGATTTTATATCAATATTAATAACAATATCCTCAAATTAATATTAAAGTACAATTAATGAAATCGATTATACTCTAAATTGTCTGTAAAGCCTAATCTAACTTTTTCATATAAATTAAAACATCTGATAGAACAAACCTATAGCTTAGAAACTAAAATTTGAAAATTTTTCATGTTTATTTAGACCAAGAATAATTATTCTTAAAACTTAAAGAAATTTTTAAATATGACACTAATTTTTAAATTTATATTTTCCGGAAAACTTTATGCTCATTCAAGAATTATATCGAAAAGCTTTACCTACTTGTACATAATATTGATCATATCGATTTATCTAACATTTGGATGATATTGAAAACTTTAATAATCAATAGCAATATCAATTCCGAATGTTGGTGATTCACCACTCACTACCCAGAGTAAATCTTTCACTGCTTCTAATCGTGTCTCAGCTATGCCAATATATTGATGGTGGCTTTCAATTGACTCTTGTATTTCCTCAATAATTTTTTTAGCTTCATTAATATCATCTGGATTTCCATCTAATATATAACCAATCGCGAGATTAATTCTTGCAGTATTACGCATCTCCTCCAGCCTTGAAAAAAGAGGCATTTCCTCAGCATCATCTTTGTATTTCTGAGCAATATCGCTACGATCACTAATAAACATCCAATCAACAAATCGATGTAGGAAATTTTTTCTAGATTTAATTCGCAACTCTTTAATGCGGTCATCAAGTTTATTAGCTTCATCTTCGAGTTTCTTGCTCATTACCCCCATCAAAACATTGGATCCATTGTCTTTTAGCTTTCTGGTTGTTATTCCATTAACTTTTATTTTCCCACTATTTAAAACTTCACCAATCAAAT
Source organism: Archegozetes longisetosus (assembly GCA_018873245.2). Classification (NCBI taxonomy): domain Eukaryota; kingdom Metazoa; phylum Arthropoda; class Arachnida; order Sarcoptiformes; family Trhypochthoniidae; genus Archegozetes; species Archegozetes longisetosus. Next base: position 14,353,099 of record JAEMBT020000006.1, on the reverse strand, counting down.
TTAGTAAAAAGGCAATACCATCTGGTCTAAAACCATGGTTTAAAAGTGTTTTTATTATATGCTCAGGATTGATGGGAGGTCCAAAACGCTCTAATTTTATAAGACTTTTGTCACCACTATATTTTTTAGAGAGTTCTTCGATAAATTTTTGATGCTCTCCTTTACTTTATCATAAGCAATTAATGCTTGTTTTATGATTTCATTAAGCGCTTCACGAGTCTTTGGTTCATTTAAAAGTTGAACCCCTTTTTTCGATAAACGATAGCCACCTAATACCCCGAGCATAAGGATGCCTCTTCCTGTAAATACTCCAACAAAAGAAACTCCTACCGATCCTCCAGCCAATGCAGTATAAAATCCAGGGTGTGCATAAAAAACATATGCATTGGCTACTAAGTCGCTTACTCCATAAGTTACAATTAATCCACCACGAAGTTTATGTGAATTAGCACGCTCTTTAGCACGCAAAATCTCTTCTTTATTTGTTTCCCAGCAGACCACTTTACGATTCGCTTCGAGCATTAACTCATTACTTATTTTTTTAAATCATCTTTAATCGAATTGTTAATAGCTTCTATCTCATGAAACGTATATTCATCATCCAAAGTTTTATATTTTACTAAGGCATGGAAATTGTTCGAACCATTTTTTATTTTAATTCCTGTGTTTAATTGAAAATTGTTTCTGCTTTCATTAGGATTAACATTATTGATTTTATCAAATATTGCTTTCGCTTCGTATAAATCCTGTCGAGTACATCTACTAGAATTTTGATATATCAAATTAATAGAGGATAAAGCATATAACTGAGCTTCGAGAAATTGGTCGGAGATATATAAGGATAATGCCATATATCCTCGTAATTTTATTTGACTTTTGAGCTGTTTGTCTTTATCAGCATGTTTACAAGCTGCGTGATATTCTTTATAAGCTAATTGTCCATTAGAAATACTAGCGCTCTTAAGTTCTTCAGAAGAAATTTCTCTGAGATCTTCTTTTTTCAAAAGTTTTAATTTGTCCCATTGTGATTTATGCGCATTACGGTAATCAATTTCAATTTTCCAAAATTCATTTCCCTTTTCCTCGTATAATATCAGACGATCCATTTTTGAGGAAGAAAATAAGCTCTCTTTAATTTCTAAAATACATTTAAATAGCTCAACACCTATATTTTTACATCAATCTTGAGTTACGGTAGGAATATTAATATTACTAGTTTTATCAGGATGGAAATTCAAAGAGAGTTTTTTGTAACGTTTATTAATATCTTCTTCCGTAAGCACATTACTGAATAAGATTTCCTTTTTAACAGGACTATTCAGAATATATCGCATGAATTCCATTCTTCTTGAATCAGTTACTTTACTAGCCAAGTCTTTTAAACAAAATAAAATATATAACTGCTCATTCAGATAAGTCATCCACTCAGCTATTAAACTATCAACCATATTAACTAAGGTGTAATGACATTTAACAACATATTCATAGTCTTCAAAGGTTATTAGTATATTATTAAACTGTTTGAAAATCTGCTTGATATTTTCAATAATCTCGTCACTTAAAAACTCTTGAAGCGCTTTTATAATTTCTTGTATATATCTTTCATCAGCATTAGCAGTTAGATGGAAGCTACCTAATTTATCTTCAGAACTGGTCATTTTTGATTTAAAAATTTCTTCTCTATAATTAGGTTTGATTCTTTAGTGAAATCATGAAAAAGTAATTAGTATTTGCAAAATTTGAGACACAAATTACGTTAGTTTCTTTCAAATTTTCCACTTGGTATATTGAGTTAATATAAAATGCACATACAATTTTCCCGTAATTCAATATCAGTTTATTAAATAATTAAAATACTTTATATAACTGATATTGTTATTGAATTTATAAACACTTACTTTCACTTAATAATAAAAGAGGAATGGGATGTCTTCAAAGTCATGAGTTGAATAATAAAAATGGTATAAAGTTTTGATATTTATAGAATAGTTTTTAAGAACTCAACTACAGTTTTGTAAAGTTAGTTATTAAAGTGAAATGTATCGTCTTTTTAGTATAATTATAGGCTAATAAAGTTATATTATCATCAAAGTGGTATATATATAAAGTCTAGATATTGATAGAAGAGAGTTATTAAGATTTTTATTGGTCCCAGGGCCACAGATAATGACAATTGAACCGTTATTCTCAACAAATGCACTTTTGAAGTTTTGGAAATTAAAAACCTTTTAAGTCTCATTTCATTTTGTTCGCAAATGTATAGTTTTTACTATTAGTCAAAGAAAATTTGTTTTCTATCAAAATTTTTATCGTATGATTAGAGTATAATTTTTTATCAAATTTTTTCTCTTATTTCTTATAAACATTTAATTTTCCTCTTAATGAATGAATGTATCATCAATTTATAAGCTATTCATTTAACTTTAGTGTTTGGATCAGAAACTTAAAAAATTACACTTTAATTATGTAATAAAAACTTTGATAGAGAAAAAATTTTCTTTGACTAATAGTAAAAGCTATACATTTGAAGAGCTTAATGCAAAAGGGAAAATTCTCTCAATTTTGGGTGAAAATAAAGGCTTTGATGACTATTAACATTATAGGTTCGAAGTGTTTGACTATTGCATATTTAATTGGGGGGTATGCTTTAGAATAGAGCCACCTCAGAATCGTAATAAAATCGAGCCCTTTAGGGGTTTTCGACGCCGTAGAATCCATTTCTGGCGGTCCCAGATGTCGGAAATCAATATTTCATGTGCAACAAAAATGTCGAATTTCCGACTTCCGGTTCTACTTTTCACACCTTTTCTGCCATTTTTCGTGTTCCCCGTGGCCGGCTGGCCCGTTAAAGCTGTTTTCGATAAACTAGACACTAATCTTGTCACATAAAAATTGCTCAATTAGCTCATTTCGAGTCTAACTCTAGTCGGAGATGGATGTAAGGCCCAAAGCCGCCAAAACATCAAAACTACAGCCCGTTCGCCGAACCCAGTGGATACCGCGTGGAGGTAGGGTTGAATTTTATCCACCTTGGTCAGTTTTTTTCACCGGGACGACCTTGCCTACCTGAGGCCTTGAAAAAAGGCCGATTTAGCGCCGTACGCTTCAGTAACGCGCATGCAGAGCCCTGAGCTACTGGATCATCTCTGCGAATGGATCGGCACTGCTACGTTTCACGTCACGTTGACAAAAATATTCACAGAGATGGTTACCCAGGGTCTCTTTCGGCACGCCACCTCGGCAAATACGGCACTTCATTGCACGCCAGGACAACTCGATGCGCTGGGTGTTCGCCCAGGTGTCAGGGCCGACGAAGTGGCACGAGTGGCTAACCGTGAGGTGATTTAATCCTCGGGCATCCAGTTCACCATAGGATTTCCAGCAGTCCGTCATTACCGTCGTTCCTGCCTCAACATGTTTGACCAATCATGGCCAATAATGTCGCGGCGTCCCGACGGTTCCCGGACACACCTTAATCTTAAGATCCCCGGTGTGGACATCAATGATGCCCAACACCCAGGTTCCCTGGACCAGACGCCCACGATTATATTTTCGGCGGCCGATATGGCCTCATCGACCTCGACCATCGAACCCGCGCCACCCATCTTGCCGTCATTCACCCGAGCGTTAACCCATTGGACGCAGGCGTCTCGGCAGGTCTCATACCAGCTGGCGACTGTGGCCGATGACACTTGGCTGTCGCCTATGCTGGTCTCGCGAATTGCACTCTCGTAAGAGAAGCCATGAATGAAACAGTAAATGAGGAGAAGGGACTGTCCTAAGGACAGTCTCGACTCCTCGAATACCGTCCCGCTCACAAGAGAGACCTCCTTGGAGCACTTGCGATACTGTCACCGCATGCCCACAGCAGTGTCAGCCCGCTTGCTTGAAAGTGTCATATCTCTACGACGCGTCGAGCAAGCACGAGTCTCGGGCAAGAGCCCGACTCGCTGGCACCACTGCAGACAAGCTTCGGGCTCGTCCATGCCACATTCACGCACCAATCTTCTGATGTTGTACACGCCGTCCATCCCCGACTTGAGCTAGACTAGAAATGACCTAATACAGCAGTTTTCAGTGACAGGGCCTGTGTCGTATTTATCGGTAATGCCTCAGATCGGTCCGGTCACATCAAAAGAAAGTCGAGAGGACCGAATAGAGTTCGAAAAGTCGAACCGGAAGTATTGATTTCCGACATCTGGGACCGCCGGAAATGGATTCTACGGCGTCGAAAACCCCTAGAAAACCCGATTTGAAGACGATCCGGAGGTGGACCTATTCTAAAGTTTACCTGCATTATACAGTATTTCTCACTTCAATTTGTATTCATTGCATTGCTACTTGTGTACTTAATTTTATACTTATGAAAACCGATTGCTTATCTCAAAACTATTTGTGTTAATCTCATTGCTACTTGTAGTTTGAAAGTATATCTTACTTATTGCACAAAACACATTTGATTTCATTTGTTTATAGAACAATTTAAGTTTAAATCAAATTATTTTCAATTTTTATCATTGAAATTGAAGATATAACACAATCAATAGCTTCTAATATCAACACAAGAAAGCAAAAATTAGCAATGAAATTAGAAAGCTGATTGTTGCAAAAATGAACAGTGGATCAAAAGCTAAAGAAGTGGCCGAAATGTTCGAAGTTAAAGAGTTTGCCGTTAATTGTGTGTTTTGCCACCTTTTCACATATCGCAATAAAGTTTTGAATTACAAATAGCTTTGCGAAAGGTACAAATAGCTCTGAGAAGAGCTACTGGTTCGACAGGGTTTAGGGTTTAAATTACAAATAACAATGCAATGGATCCAAATTGAACTGAAAAACACTGTAATTAAAAATACTTTACACACAATATTATCTTATGCATTAAATCTATATTAAAATACTTCAAACTAATTGTTCGCACTATAGTCAGAAAACGTTTGATTGAAAATATGGGAATTTATTCAGTTATTTATCAATAAGTTTATAACGAACGTATAACTAAATAGCAGAAACTTTTAATACATAATGAAAAAATTGTTATTAAACTATACAGTAGTCACAATAATCAATGAATTTGGGAAAAAGCAGTTTACTAGCTTAACTTTGAGAAAATTAATCTTTATTCAATGATATACGAATTAGATTAAAATCCTTTAATGCTACAAAACTGATGAGAGTCCGCAGTAAACCTATCGAGAAAATGCCATGAAGTCGGTGGTTAAGATTGTTTCATAATTCTATGTTTGCTTGAGATATGCCGTTTTCTAGGATTGAGCCTCAACTGTAGTATGAGCCCAGTTTTGGACGATTAGGATGAGTATATGGCTAATTCGAAAATACCGCAACCTTTTCAATCTAATTGCTCAATTCAAAAACTCATTATTAGATGTCGCCATATTTTTGGGTTCCACTTTCCAACATGAGCTTGAAGCAACTACAAGTCGTACCATTGATATTTTGCAAGTTAAAAACTTATTTGATCATTTGAGTCAAAATGAAGCATTTACTGGAAGAGGTACAGTTGTATCAGAACAAAATTTTCTAATGAATTACTTATAGGCGGTTAAAATTCCTTAATTCATTAAAAACGCTAAGTGCGTAATATCAGAGAAATATAAGTTTTTTAAAAGTTCAATCAAAGCCAAAACTGTCTAACTTTGAGTGAATATAAAGTCAATAATGACTAATATTTAAGAAATGATCAGCAAAGAGCAGATTTTTGAAGTTCAATCAGAGCCAAACTCTACTACTTTGAATGAAAATAAGTCTATTATGATTAATATGTACGAAATGACTGACAAAAAAGCATTTAATCACTTCATAATCAGCTATTTATAAACATCTCTTGCAATAAAATAGAAGTTAATTATTGATAGGGGAGAAGTTTTATTTGGCTTAAGTTAATTCACTTTATTAAGTTGAAATTTAATTCCTAAAATGTTAACTTTTTTTTCACTGGAAGAATTTATTCTGATACAATTGTACGCTTTAAGATATTTAAATAACGAATGGACAATATCATATACAATAACAATATCGATATTATTGAAAGCCCTTTTGATAAATCGAGATTTTTCGCTCACTTAATATAGAAGGATTACTTCAATATTTAAAAGATGTATCTTGAAGTTTCAAAAACCTATTAGTCTGAGTCAAGGTATGAGGTTAATTCTCATTATCAATTTAGGCATGATTCTGAACAATGACAAAAAGTTTAATACATTTGCATGCATTAGTCAGTTAATGACAAAATGATACAAAAAATTATAATAACTTTCTGTAAATAAAGGGTCAAAACTTAGAATTTGTTTTGATTATCATCAGTAATGATTCAGAATTGCATAAGTTTTCTCAAAACAAATTCTAAGTTTTGACCCTTATACCCTTGAACTTATTTACAGAAAGTTATACTTTTGCGTTCAAAGTTTTATTACTTTATTAGTTTATTAAATTTTTCCCCTGTTCTGCATGTCTTGTATTGGTTATCATCATTTTTTAAACGCTCAGTTTGACAAAGACTTTTATTCCTTATAGTACGTCAATTTCAACTTAATTTTTCATTCTAATATCCTTTTATGCATAAAGTAGTTAGAAATTGAATATTATATTAAATGAATTATCGTGGCAAGTTAGAAATGTTGGCATAACGATACATGATTTCTCTTAGTTATGTGTCATCTTATCACGATCTAGCGTAAAATATTAGCTCATTAATGTTTGCGGAGGTCAATCGAAATCATTTATGATTCGAATACATACAATGCTGACAATTTAGCAACTATTTTAAAGCTATTTTTCGCTTAATATTAAATCATATAAGTTCGATTTATATTATAATATCTGGTTATATCTTGTAATTTTAGTTGAATTTGTTTCCTCGTCTATTGTTGTTTGGCAAGATGAGGCTCAAATAAAAGATATGAACACAAGGAAAATCCAATGAGTTATTCCAAGGATTTTTAAAAACAATATTAATAGACTGAAAACTCCAATTTCCCATCTTTTTATTAACAAGTGAAGTTTTATTTGTTGAACGCACTAACTTCATAAGGCAAACGCTATTGAAATGGTTTTTATTGAGTACGTGCGCGTTAAACAATATATCAGTATTTTAAGCATTTGTAAACTTATGACAAAAGCATCGAGTACGAAAGTTGCATTAGAATCAAAAACATTGACTATTCTGAGATTAATTGTGTAAGTTTGAAAGAAGAATGAGAGGAAAATCTTTTCTTTAAGGAATGTATATGTTTATTGTGAAAGGACATAATCTTTCAGGAAAGTTAAAAATAGGATAAATTATATAGAATATATAAATATGACAACTAATCGTGAAAACATATTCCACAAGTTTTAGTCAGTGAATAAAGACTTAATGGCTCAATGAGTTATTAAACAATAGAAATATACGTCAGTAATAGTTTATTTTTGAATACTTGATTACTCCTCAACTTTTCTGTTGCTCACTCTTCATCTATTGTCTAATATCTCGAAAACTTGGAAACGAACGACAACGAAAAATGTCAGCATTCGGTCAAACTTTGATATCGATTTTCATGTTTTTCGTCAAAGTTGTCGTTCAGTCTTATACTTTAATAACTTTACCAATTTACTATTTCGTTCAAAAACCTAATAAAACACTAGAACTAGCTTCGGCTCAAAGATCACGTCAACTCAATTCTGAGGACCCATACTCTCCATGGGTTCGAATCGGTGGAAGGCCTGATCATGTGATAGCGACTTGCAAGACGATGGCTGAATGCATCCAGTTGGTAAGAAGAATGTTTCCACCTGACAGACCGGCAATTGGTTATAGAAAAATAATTCAAGAAGAAGTGGTTACAGATCATAATGGAAAGGAAGTCAGAGTTGATGGAAAAGTGTTGAGAAAGTTTCGGTTAAGCGATTATCAGTGGATGACATATGGACAAATTTTTGAAAAAAGTGATCTCATCAGCAAAGGATTGTTAGTCAATGGCCTTAAGCGTGAAGATAGGGTTGTTGTACTGTCTGAAACATGTGCCGATAATGTTATTTTTGCGATATCTATAGTGAATGTAGGGTTAGTCACTGTTGGTGTGTTCGCAACTCTCGGAGATGATGGTAAGCATTAAGTTTAGTGCTGAAGATAGCTAAAAATGAGTCAAAATTATGAAGATTCAGAAAAATTTCTATTTGTTATTTTTTTAGGCATTGTTTTCGCCATCAACGAAACGGAGGCTCAATATATTTATACAACATATGACTTATTGCCAAAAGTTTGTGGTCTATTATCTCGTTGTCCAAAATTAACAACTATTATATACGTTGACTCACAAATACCACTGAATGACAACAATAACAGATGCGAATTTCCTAAAAATATTAAACTTTTGTCTATTTCTAAACTAATAACCGATGGAATGCAAGCACCAGATAGTTTACAAGGAGTTCCATTAGGAGTGGATGACATACCTATCATTGGCTATACCTCTGGAACAACTGGACCACCAAAGGGAGTCTTTGCAACGACAACCCAGGGCATGGAGGCAGGTCTTGCGACTTTGCCGGCTGTCGAAAAGTTTATGAAGGATCCTGAAAGACATATATATGTCGCTTATTTACCACAAGCACATGTATTGGAGGCATCTATCGAATTGATTGCATTTCTTGGAGGCTGCAAAATAGGTTTTGCGACTCCTTTCACTCTGAATGAGTCGGCGCCTGGTTTGGCCGACGGAGAGGTTTGCGACCTAAAACTACTTAAACCTACGATTATGACAACAGTTCCACTTGTTTTGGAAAGAATGAGAAAAGAAATGTATGATAAATTGTCGAATAGGACACCAGTTTCTACTGCATTATTTGATTATTTGATTGATTATAAGATTGAGTGGACCCAAAAAGGTATTAAATATTAACATCAATCGTGCTGTCGACTAACTAAAACTAATAATTACTAATTAATGTAATGATGAAAGGTTACGACTGTCCACTTATCAATATGGTGTTGTGCCCTAAAGTCAGAGAACAATTTGGTGGAAAATTGGAACACATGATAGTCGGTGGAGCACCGCTTTCACCACAATTACAAGCGTTAATTAAGGCATCATTAAATGTAACACTTGCTCAAGGATTCGGTGCAACTGAAACGTTAGGTTAGACCAGAAAACAATGTTTGAAAAACAAAATAGTTTCTAAAATACAACTTTTAGGTGCCGTTCTTTGTATGGATGACAATGATCTGTCTTACGGTAGATGTGGCGCACCATTAAGTGGAATACAAATTAAGTAATATTTAGAATCTATAAAAATTATACTTAGACTGATTTTCGGTTTCTGAAACTTTTCAGACTAGTTCACTGGGAAGAAGGAGGATATAAAGCAACTGATAAGCCGAATCCAAGAGGAGAACTCGTTGCCGGCGGTTATAATATTGCGAGCGGTTATTATAATAATCACAAATTGACTGAACAATCGTTTAAATTAGAAGAAAATGGCATGAGATGGTTCTTTACTGGAGACATTTGTGAAGTATTTCCTGATGGAACCTTTAAAATAATCGACAGGAAAAAAAGATTTAATAAAGTTGGCGAACGGCGAATACTTCTCATTAGGAAAAGTGAGTCCGAAAAAAAGTTTCTGTCAACAAATATTTTGGATTTGAATCTTATTTTTCTCTTCTAATTTTTTCATAGATTGAATCTGTGCTTAAGAACTGTTCATATGTTGATAATATTTGTATAATTGGTGACGCGTTTGTTAATTATTTGGTGGCTTTAGTTATGCCTAACATTAAAGCTTTGAATTCATTGTCGAATAAGTTAGGATTAAATGATTTACCATTAGAGCAAATATGTTGTAACAGTGACGTCGTTGAAACGGTTCACGAGTCTATTAAGGAAATCGGTTTTAGGCATAAGTTGAAACGCAGCGAAATACCAGTAAAGATAACTATTTGTCACGAAGAATGGACTCCCGACAATGGAGTTCTCACAGCAGCCATGAAACTAAAGAGGAGTGTTATTGCATCAAAGTATAAATCAGATATTGAAAGAATGTTTGGCAAAACTTAAAATAGTTTGATCCTTGAAACTGATTTTTATAAAAATTCTATTTAAAGGCTTCATTGAATAACATTTTTCTAAAACTGATTTTGTAAAATAACTAATACTGTATGTTATCCGCATTATTATATCACTTATTCAATTCACGATTAGTTTGAGCGAAGGTCTACAAAGGGTTGGATCGACTTTAAGATCAACAGAAAGGATTGTAAATTTGATCTAAGCGAGTCGGGTAGGTTCGGGACCAGCAGAAGAATCAAAACATTGGTTATGACAATTATTCTTCGGTGAAGATACCGAAGATATAAATGATAATAATGATGGTTAAACTTGAGCTTAAAATAGACTATTGCTCTAACTAATACTTATATTAATATTGCAATATTAAACCTTGAATCGAGATTTGTTGGATAAGTATTTCAAGGCTTATAACTTAATCAACTTCAATTAATCAATTGAATATTTTAGAAAGTCAGTCAGATGTGTTTTGATAAATTCTTAGTTCAAGAGCAAGGCTAGATTTCTTCAAGTGTTTAAGTTGAACTTAATCAAACTGCGAGGCATTAGTTCTTATGGTAGTTCCTCAGTCAGTCAAAGCTGATGTGAATCTGCTCTATTCTGCCATTAATTAATTGTATTAAAATATTTAAAAAAAGTTGAGAAACACAAACGATATAGTGGCATTACAAGTGAAGCGCTTGAGCTCAATCAGAGCCTTCACTAGAATTCAAATATGAGTGATTGATTGAAACGCAGACAATTCATTTTATTTTATTTAACGGATAATAGAAATGGATTTGGCTTTCAGACAGTTTCTGTGAAGATAAACGTGAAAATAATTGGTAAAAAGCATTTTTAGGCCAACTTTGCCCATGAAATAATTCTGTCATTACTAAAATTGCAATTTCTACTCTCATCAATGCAATATTGAAAAGTTAGTCAAGTCTTTATAACATTGACTGCTTGTGGGTTTGAAACCAAATCAATGTCAATTATTCCATTGTAGTCTTCATTTGACAATCAGAAATTTTCTCTTTCTTTGCAACCTAATTCGTGAGCTTTTATTAAAATTGATTTTCTCCATAAACTCTCTTCAGAAATAAACATGAATTGAAAAGAGAAATTTCCAAGCAATCTTTTCAAAGGTTTGATTAAACCTTTGAAGAAGTTCAAAAAATTGATTTGAAAGTTTATAAGAATTAAAACACATAATATTTTAATATTTACAAATTTTATTGAGAATTCCAAAAAATTGAAAAATAAAATAAATATCTTAGACTAAGTCAAGTATTATGACAAATATTTAGAGAGTTTGACATCTCACATACTTCATTTTGCAATTGATTGACTATTTCTCGTTAATTAATCACACAAAAATTAACGTATGACAGGATTAAATAGCAACACAAACAAATATTAATTATAAACGAATGGCATTCATTTGGCTTCGTGAACTAATTTTTGCGCTTCCTTCATGTGCGGCTCAAATATCTTCAAATATTTTTCGACTTCATCATCAGTGAAACCATACTGAGCCCCCAATTCTGCCACAGATTTACAGCCTTCAGGAGCTTTCGTGAAGTCTACATCTGCTTCTCCGCCTAAATATCTCGGTAGCTGATCTATAGGTATATGATTTTTAATTTCATCCCCATTTGCAAACCTGATAATCTTCTGATGATTTCCGATCCATAACTTGGCTATAGCCCACAGGGGACGCAAAAGTCGAGGCAAATTATAAACAATACAATATCTCATTCCATAGGGATAGTAGCTTTTAAGAACATTAATTAAAAACTGTAAGAAGTCCATGTCTGCGTTTGAAAAGCCTACACCTGTCAGATCGAAAACCAGTGCATAACCCTTTTCGCCGGATTCTTGATCAACACGATTTATAACTCCGACCACAAACTGACGAAAATATTCCATAAGTTGAGGAACTTTTTTGTGTACTTTAACTCTCATGTAAATCATAGTACGCCCTGATTCGTCCGACCCGTACGGAAATATCGCGCCCACGCTCACAAACTCTTTTGGCAAGTCGCATTCTGATCTTGTGTTGACCCCGAATTCTTTTCGCCACTGAAGAGCAGTATCTAGGTGCTCAACAGCTTTACCAATGTCTTGTCGATGATATTTAATGTACCTCAATGTCTCCCAATCGTCGTTCTTAACTCTTTCGACATCAACTTCATCATATTTTTCAGGCTCATTATTGTAGCGGTCGAGGAATTGCTGGCGGACTTCGGGTATAAGTTGTCGGACGTCTTCGGAAGGCATCTTTGGCTCAGTTTTTGAGTTATCTTTTTCTTACAATTCATGAAAGGTTTATCAAATTTTGATTTGATTTTTTGCACTCAAAAATGTTTGAATAGATTTCAGAAAAATTATAAAACTGTTATTAAGATTAAATGAACTTAACAGAAAATCAATCAAACTTTATAACTAAATAAAAGTTTGACTATAAACTAATTCACAAAGTCAAATTTTTGGCTTATAAGAAAAGTATCGAGAAGAAGCGGTTGATGATATGAGAAGCACTTCAAAACACGATTTAATTGCAAATAGAAAGTGTGATATAGTTTTATTTATGAATAAACCAAACAAAGTGATCATGGGGAACCGGTTTGGGGCTCACGATAGGTAGGGGATAACCCAAAGAATTCACGCAATAGTCTGACGGTTTTTACATTATAGTTATTCAAAAGAATTACATTTACATCAGTTTTTTCACTTTCACTAACATTGAGTTAACTTATTTTTATCTGACAGGACCTGATTTTTCTGAGAACATACGCTAACCTTTTGTCAAATACCACGCTATCCATGAAATTGTATTAAACTTCAAAAAGTTTTCCTATTATTTGACACACATTCTGATGGATCTGCTTGAAATAACATTAATTTCAAATTTGGTCAATAGGCATTTCGTCAGGTGAGTGCTACATAGTCGTATCTTCAATGTTATTTGGATTGGAGATAAACCTTTATAGCACTTGCCCAACAATATATTGTATGTCAAGCACTACAATAATTATTTTTTCTCAAAAATCTAGTCTAAATTCTTATATGATTACTCTTTTCTGTACACTTTGTTTGTGCTAATTTTCATTATTTGAATAAAAATGTATTTTTCCTCATACAGTAAGCAAACAATACATACGTCAATGGACTGTAAACGTAAATCTATTAAATAAGTAATTGAAGCAAACATTTTTATTAAGCTTTCCAACTAAATGACAACATTTTTTATAGCATGAAATTTAAATGATCTAACATCGTTTTGGCATTCGAAAACCCTCGTAGAACGGGTGTTACAGACAACTATATTATATTTATTTAAATTGCCAAACTTAACAACTGAGAGACTTACGTCATACTTGCGTCAAAAGTGTTTCATAATAGCAACTTATCGAGAAAAACTTTTTAATTGCTTGAAAAATCCTTGAGAAAACTTTCTTGTTTCTTTACTGGTTTTTATATTTAATTGAACGAAAACCCAACACATTGAAAATACACAAAACTTCAACGAAAACATGATTTGCAAATTTGAAAAACAATTTGATTAGGTAATAGAAAATAATTATTTAAATAATATGCTCATAGCTAATTAATTATAAAAATCTAAAAAATTACAAAAAATGATTACAAAAAGTCGTTAAATAATATAAAATGATTTTACACTTTACTATCGCATTTGATTGCGGACTTTTTGGACTCATTCTTAATAGTCTTAAACAGTGCATCAATATCTGATCTGTGTTTTTCCATAATAGCGTTTCTCTTGAGTTTCATGGCAGCTGTAAGCAGACCATTATCTGGTGACCACTCCTGATGGCAAACTTTTATCGTAGTGGGGATTTCAGTGCGATGCAGTTTCTGGTTAATGGCAGTTTCAACTATCGACTTGTGAATTGTTTTCAAAACATCGTTATTGACGCAAATCTGCTGTAATGGCGTGCTATCAGGTATTCTTAACTCTTTGCACAATACAGTTAATGACTTCAAGTTAGGAATTACTAACGCAACCAAACTGTTTACGATAGCGTCACCGCAGACACAGATATTATCAATGTATGGACTGTTCTTAAGCGCTGCTTCGATCTAAATGGAAAAAAATATATTTTTATAGAAATATTAAAAACTTGAAATATTGAAAACATATTTTTCAAGATTGTCTCGACCTTCAAGTTTCAACTATACTACTTTGAAGTTAAAGTTCATAAAACTTATTTTACGTATCGATTAATTGGACGAGATTGAGATAATCGCACTGTTTTTATCAATAAAATTAATATTGCCTTTCCTCAGCTAATAATAACTGGTTTTATTTGGAATACTTGTTTTTAGAAAATGTCATTATTATAATTACTTGTATATTGAAGTTGTTTTTTTTAAAAGTATTAAACTTGTAAGGTATTGAGTAATTTGCCACTCAAGTCTATAAGAAGGACTAGACTACAAGTATATCCATTTTTCAATGTTAAGAGAAAATTTTGGAAATTTTCCTTAACTCTTGATCCATTCAATCGATTGTGTGTTACTAACAAATAGTATTGTTAATTTTTTTATGACATATTTACGATAAAATTCTAATTATTATAAGTATCTATTTTAAGTACAACCTTTAAGAGCAAACTTAAAACTGACAAAAGTGTATATAAAGCCGTGAAATAGGTTATAAAATTAAATTACAAAAAACATTTCAGTCTTAATAAGCTTTGACGTTGCTTAACGGTCTCAATTAAATAAATTAATAAAATTAACATCACTTGAAAAAAAAGATCGCTCAATCTATATAAATAAATACAGGAAAGTAAGTAAATTTACTAGAGTGCAAAATATACTCTAAGCGACAGCGTAAAACTGTCTCATTAAGATTAATTACTTTCATCGGAATGAACTTCTGAACCGATGCTGTAGGAAAAATCAAGCAAAAATTATCATTGACTTCGACATCAATAAACGTATAAAGTGATTATTATGAGATCATTTTAGTTTTGATTGACGTGACATTATTTGAACAATAGTTTCGAAATCTATTAGTTATCAAACGCTTTCAAATTATGAGTGATTTAAAGGATTTAATGTCTATAAAGCTATTTTCATTTAGTTTTCAATGATAAAAATGAAAATTTTATGTCAGCTAATTTTTTACTTTCATGGTTTATCCATCAAACTTTTGCAAAGTGCTCGTTATCTTTGAGAAACTAATCAGCTTTTCATAAATATGAACTGATTTGAATAAAAATTTGTACCCGAAAACTTTTCATTAGTTGTCAAATTACTAATACCTTAATAAGATTTTGAAATTGAACTGAATCGGCTTTTCAAATCGTCAGAGGAAAAAAGTTTAGATTAACTCTTAAAACCTTTTCAGAAACCGCATTAAGCGTGAGTTGTAACAGAAAAATACTTACTTTCCCCAACGAAATAAACTCTCCATTGGCTAATTTGATTAAGTCTTTTTTCCTATCAATTATCTTGAAGGTTCCGTCAGGGAAAATCTCAGCGATATCTCCAGTTAGAAACCATCGCAAACCATTTTCATCAACTCTAAAACTCTGCTGATTCAATGAGTCTAAATTGTAGTATCCATTCGAGACCATTTTTCCTCCGACCGAAATCTCTCCTCTTGGATGAGGCTTATCATCAACCCGATAACCGCCTTCTTCCCAATTGATCAACTTGATCTTAACACCATTTAGCGGTCCTCCGACACGACCAAATGATAGATCCTTGAAGTCCATGCATAGAACTGTAACCAACATTCAATATTAAAAAGGTAAGAGGAACAATTGATATTGACTCGCAAAATTGAACTAATTTTTTACTACCTGCACCGCATGTTTCGGTAGTCCCGTAGCCGTGAATTAAAGTGACATTTACTGCACACTTGATTAATGACTGTAATTGTGGTGATAGTGGAGCGCTTCCAACTACCATGTATTCTAATTTTCCTCCTAGTTGTTGCCGAACTTTACCACATAGAAGCTTGTTCACGATTGGAGTGTCGTATCCTTTCAACATAAAATTAAAAATCAAATGATAACTAATGAACAAGTCTCTTCACAGGACGTAAAACTTAAAATCCATTCATTCTTAATTTGAGTTAAAAGTGATTTGAAATAAATATTATATCATCCAGTTTTGTGTTTTTCAAAAAACTATTCATTCGAATGATTCAAAATTTCAAAAATCTTTTGCTAATTTAAGTCAATATGAATTTGATATTCCCTGAAATCTCGATAGTCTTGAAGATTATAATAGGGTCAACTTCAATTGATTAAGCTGTCAATATCTAGTGAAACATACGGCAAAAGTTAATTCTGTAATTGAGCTTGAATCTTTTTGACCCAAAATATGTGTGAAATGTCTAACAAATTAAGCTTTTAATGCCCTGTAACAATTCTCAGTCTAAGCTCGTCATCAGGTGATTAATTTAAAATTAGTGTACTAATTATTAGAATATTTTTTCAATCGTTCATTACTATAATTGAGATGAATGTGATTTAATTATAAATTTCTAAAAGCCATTAAAAAGAGTTTAATTTTGAGATCATGTTTCAATGCTTCAAATAATTCTTTTCAATTAACATAATTTAGTACCTTTTTGAATCCAATAAGATTTATAATCAATTAAATAGTTAAATATATCAGTAGAGACTGGAGTTCTGGCTGCTAGTTTCGCATACATTTCTTTTCTAATACGATCTAAAACCAAAGGAACAGTAGTCATTATAGTTGGTCGAAGTAGTTGTATATCACAAGTAGTGCCGTCGGCTAAACCGGGTGCCGACTCATTTAGAGTGAAAGGAGTCGCAAAACCAATTTTGACTCCACCGAGAAACAGAAACAGTTCAATGGTAGCCTCTAAAATATGAGCTTGTGGTAAATAAGCGATATATGTATGATTGGGTCCGTCCAGAATTACATCTCTGACCACTTGTCCCATTGCCATAGCGGCTTCTTTCAGTTGGCGCTGGGTGCCAATCACACCCTTCGGTAGTCCACCTGTACCGCTGGTATACATGATCATACATGTATCCTCTGGGTTTAATGGTTTGATTTTGTAATTTTGTCCTAAACGCTGGCCATCGTCTTCCACTTGAGTTAATGAAAGAACTTTTATCTCTGGCGAAAACTTGTAATTCGTTTCCTTTTTTGGACCTTTAATAAAAAGTTTATCAAACAGAAATAAGCATTCATGGTTTTTACTATGAATGATCAAAATATAACAAGTATTTGTGACCTTATTATCATGGCAGTGGCATTTTGGGATTTTTTCCTATTGCTTTCAAGTATTCATTCAATAAAATAAAATACGCTTATAAAAATCCTAACTTTTTTCTTATTAAACTTCAATCTATTTTCGAATTTCGTCGACTTTTATCACAATATATGAAAGAATTTCTACGAGATTGCCCTAGAAGTTTGGGCTCTGATAAGCATAAGTAAAGCTAAGCACATAAGAAAAATATGAAATAGTACTAAAGAATCAAAATGTTTTTTAAGATGATTGGGAATCAGTTAATAAGAAATATAAGCTGTGGAGTAAGCATGAAATACCTTCAAAGTAAACAACAGTTTTGACGTAAGGTAACTTATCGGCGAGCGAAGACACCCTTGAGATTAGCTCAAAACTAGTGATAAGGTGAGTCACTTTTGTCTCATTTAAGGCATGAAGAAGTCCATCATCACTCAAAGTGTGGAAAACAGTCACTAAAACACCACCGATTCTATTGATAGCACAACTACTCAAAAACCATTGAACACCAGTCTCGGCATAAATAGCAACATGAGTACCACTCTCTAACCCGTTAACCAGAAGACCTTTTCCGATATCGTCAATTCGTCTCCCTACTTCGCCTAACGATAACCACTTGTAGTCACTTAACCTATATTTGCGAAGAACTTTTCCATCCATTTTGATAGGATTTCCGTCCCTATCAAGTTGTATTTCTTCAGCCAATACTTCCCGATAGCCGATAGATGGCTTATCCAAAGGATACAATTCCTTGACTTTTTCAAAAGCTTCAGCCAAGGTATTGCAATCCATAAGTGGATGATATGGTATCTCAACTTCTCTGACCCATTCAGATGATGGTGAATTAGGATCCGCTTTATATGCACCACATTTTTGTGATATCTCCAGCTTTTTCCACGGTTTTTGTATTACATAATAAAGCGGCAAAGTTATGAATGTATAACTTATAACGATAATACGCGTAAAAAACATAAACACAAAAACAAACGCTTCTTTTATTAGATTTGACATTATTTTGCCTTTAAGTCTAAGGCTGAAGAACTTATAATACTTTAAGATCTTATCACAGTCTGAGAAGTTTTCTGTTTGTTTGAAAAATTTGTTTCAAATTTGTTGAAAACCAGTGTTATTCACTTAACGCTCTGTCGATCATTGGAGTCATTGAGAGTTGAACTGATGTTAAAAGGTTTAGTCTCAATAGTAACTACAAAAGAAGAAGTACTACTTCTCCTTAAGAAACTCCGTCAGTCATGCCAGGAATAAATCTCGTTCTCGTGCCCTAAAGGCTTATTCACCCAATGATTCATTTTTAAATTTGATTTGCTGAAAACAGCAGCACAGCTAGTTTTGACCTAGTAATGAAAAAAGTATAACTTCTCGAAGAGTCACAACCAAATTGAAATAACATTATATATGAATAACTTTGAAAATATTAGAAATTTTATTCAAACAAAATTCTTGAAATTATTCCCACTTGAAATTGAAGTTTTATTAATTAATATGAGAAATTCTTCAACTAAAAAAAGTTATAAATTTTATTTTATTGACGGATAACATGTTAGATGACATATAACTTAAGGAAAATATAATGTGAATGGATGAAGAAAATGGCTAAAAAATGTTGTAGTCAGGTGTTAAAAATATTCATTATCTTGAATTTATATAATTAAGAGTTTTGTTTACACGCTCTGTTGTTAGTATAAGTAAAAGTCATTCAATTGGAAACTTATTTTGCATATACTTCTATTGTACAATAAAAATTTATGTTTAGCACAGCGTTCAGCTAAATGAGGACATAGTCACAAATGAAAACTATTGGCTAATAAATTTAGGTTTGATTCTATTATTGGATAAACAGTGGCGTAAAATTGTTCAGTTATCTAATTAGACTGTTGCTGAATATTGTTTTGTCAATTTCTATTCTCATTTGAATTAGTTTAAAGTGAAAACTATGCAAAATATTCTAATTTCCTGAAACGAAAGTTATCGCTGTTCTGATCGATAGAGAAAAAATTTTATGTTACAGTTGGATTTAAAAAGTTTTCCATGCGATCAACTTTTGATCTAAATACTAAAAGTATTGATTGTTGTAATCAATATTCAAATGATTGACTTGAATCAAACTGGGTTTTGATATTGAAATAACGCCACTGCTTATCGGCTTCAATGTTGACTTTTGTTCGTTGTTCAAAGAAATACAAGTTTTTATGTTATTTCGCTACATGAATAAATATATTTTGAACTTATTGTTAGTGAAAATAGGGCTTAAATTCGGTTGCTACCCGTCCAGGTTTGTCTTGGTATCTATAAATTTTGATCTCTGATCTGTGGCTGCTGATTAGATGTTTTTGTATTTCGTCTTCACAAGTACTAATATAGGAATAGTTTTTCAATAGAAAGAGGTGGGATGCAACTGGAAACTTTGATGTTCAAACGAGGAAGTACTGCATGAAATTATTGTTTTTTAGCCCGAGTTTGCGACTTCTATTACGTTAGTCGTGTACAGTTTGAATCGGGAAAAATTTCTATTCCGTCAAAGTATTCCTCATAACTAGAAATAGTGATGTACGAATGAAATCATTAAATTATTATATTCGTCATAAAATTAAGCATAGTTTTTAAATCTTATGTAAAATATTCCTTTAAACAGTTTTATCAACAAAGGTTATCATCATTTTAACTTTGAAAAGTTGTTGAAAAAAATCAACCTTCCTCCTTTGTTTAGAAAATTGCAGCAAAGGTGGCAATCAAAATCTTACAGTATATTTTGAGGTGAAGCAAATAACTATTGTTTGGGACTTTTTACTGACTCCCAAGTCACAAGTTTTGAAAAGGCCATAACTAATCTCGAGAGAAAAAACAATTTATGTAAGTTTGAGGGAAATTTTTGGGTAATTCATTATTCACTTCAATGAAATGTATAAACTATTAGATACATTTGAAGTTAATCGGTTTAGTTGATTAAGAACAAAAGGGTAAAAAGTGATCATTTGAAAATATTTTATTTACAACTTTTGCAGAAATAAGTTTTTGATTGACTGACAACTACCTAAAAATTTTCATAAACTGACCATATCTCTAATGAACTACTTCTAATAAATGTTTTTCCCTATTCTCTTTAGAAATAAAAGAAGCTTAAATAAAAAAATGAAGCTCTTCCTTTAGTGAATAAATCTTATTTACTAAAAGTTCATTTCATGCTATTGATTATTATTTTCGAAATAAGCTTCTTCGACTTTTCTGTTTAATACTTAGTTTCTAGTCTAAAACATGAATGGATAGCAGGATTAATAGTTGAACTTATGTTTACGAATGTTAAGCAGATTACTGTCTCATAAAATTTAACTCAAACTAATTTTACTAAGAATTGGGTGTAAAATGTTTAACAACTTATATAAGGAAAATACTAGATGATAATACTATTGCTTTCTCACTTGCGAATGTCAAATGCAAGACAAGTATTTTCAACTTAAGTTTTTCTATCAAAATACCTAAGTAGGCTGTAATACGCAATAATATCTGAAAAGTATTGTTAGTGAACGTGATCTACAATAATTACTAATTTACTTAAAGACCAGTAACGAAACTAGGAAACTTTGAGCGAAGGATACAAAGCTGATTCTTGCAGGCTTTATGCTAGGTTAGAACAATAATTATCCATCGACCAATTATTGGCCAACATACGGTAGTGTTCATAGTCTATTCAATCATAAGGTAATTCTATAATAAATAAGCTTCATTTGTATAAAAAACATAAACTTTCTATGAAATGACTCTTGACTCAATCTTTTCACTGAAGTCGACGGAATCTGTGTGCCTTAACCTTTACTGGCTTCGTCACTGTTAAAGACGACCAAAATACAAATATATTACTTTTATCAATCAATTTCAAGAGAGTTTCAGTTAAATTTAGTTATCTTTAATGTTTTCTACAATGTTCAGTCTTGATTAATTGTCAAATCATCCAATAATGAAGATACTCATCTAAATTATGTCAAACCAAAATTAAAGGGAATTTGAATATGTTACACAGCTAGCCGTTGTGTTACGCTGTTGGCTATTGGCATAGTCGGCAATTCACTGTTAGAACTGGTTTTGGAATTTTTAGCTTCTTATTTGGAAAACATGAGAAACGGAGACAAAACGACGTAACTTTGAAATTAAAATTTACAAAAACAAAAGAATGAGACTAGGCTCTGTATTTTTCGGAGTACGGCTCGAACGCCGAAGTCTGATACGTACAATGAGCTTTTACATAGGCAGGAACACCGAATATAGGGAAAACCCTGTTTTCCAACTGATTTTCCTAACACTGAGTTTCTACTAAGCAATCCCTGAAATCATTGATTGCTATTATCCCAAAAGGTTATCAATAATTTTACGATAAAATAAATTGAAAGAAAAGTCTAAATCTATATGAATGACCTTATGAATTAAACTCACTAATATAAAGTTTTGAATCCAATGTGCTTTAATTTTTCTTGACGAAATACTCAATTTACTTTACATTTTACAATCATATTTTACACAATAAATGTTTCATCAAATTAATCAACAAATAAATCTATGGATGAGATTTCAGCCTGATTCACAAATTTCTATACTACCAATTGAATTTTAGGATCAAGTGGGATTTCACCGCATAAAAATTGACTATAAAACTACCTACTTTTCAACTTAGTTTCAAAAATCTGTTTCAATAAGTAAAATCAAGCTGTTTGAACTGCAGCATTTTTTATAAGTTAGAGTGGATTAAATTAAATTATTA
Organism: Archegozetes longisetosus; assembly: GCA_018873245.2. Lineage (NCBI taxonomy): Eukaryota > Metazoa > Arthropoda > Arachnida > Sarcoptiformes > Trhypochthoniidae > Archegozetes > Archegozetes longisetosus. The sequence continues at coordinate 14,331,021 of JAEMBT020000006.1, read as the reverse complement.
AAATAAATGTATCACTTTCTTGCATCATAAGCTCGAGTTAAATACAGCTACAGCTTTTATAATCTATGATAACCTTATGAATGAGATTCAGTTTATTTTAGGAAGATTGCAGAAAAATGGGATCTGAAAACAAGTTTTCTTTATTTTCGGCGTTCCTGCCTATGTAAAAACTCATTGTACGTATTAGACTTCGGCATTCAAGCCGGCAATCGTACTTTTCGGGTTTAATCCAATTTAACCTGATTAAACCCTCCAGAAGGAAAATTTTAAAGCGGATTTGATCCGAAAAAGCCCGAATCAAATATACGTATTACATGAAACTTTTTAAATTTAACGTTACACATTGAAAGTTATGCGCTTTACACTACCAGTCTTGCATAAAATAACTTATTTTGAAAGGTTCGAACAGATAATCGCTTATCATTAACTAATGAAAACCTAAATATATACTAGATTAAGTATTTCAATGGAGATATAGAGAGACATTTCAGTTAATACACAATCGGCACATGTCAATTTTGCAATTTATGAACCACAAATTGAAAATCAATTATCTGGTTGAACCCGATAAACTCCGAATTTGGTCAAATCTATTAAATCCAATTGAACCGCCCCAAATTGGTGTGAAAATTAAACCCGAAAAGTACAGAGCTTAAATAAGATCTTAGGATTCATTTTTGATACTTTGTTTTCCTGACGGAAGCTGATTCTATATACGGAAACAAAATTTTTGTTCAAATAGTTAAAATACGATATAGTTAATTTCATGTCTTGTGATAAAATCATATGATATTGAAAAATATAGTTTGGCATTAGTTTCAATGTAATTTGTATAAATTTGCGAGATCTCGATTCAGATTACTTAAGGCTGCGCTACTGCATTACAAAGTAATAAGCAAATAAGTTAGACTTGACTTACGGTTGATTAAATACTAGATACAAAAAGGATTTTTTTTCTATAAAGAACAAACCTTCACTATCTGAGAAAACAATCGAGAATAACAAAAATCTTGATCAGACGTTTATTAAACTTAAGACACTCGAAACATTGAAAGAGTGGTTATTTTTCGTAAACTTTAGTAAACGTTGTGTAGTAGTTCTTTTGCTATAATTTTTAAACAGCTACTATTCTGATTGGTTGAAAACTCAAGCTTAGACTATTATTTAATGAAATCCAAAAGCAACTCAAAATTGATTAATTCAAATATTATTTTGAAGGTCGTTATCTTCAGAACTGCTCTGAAGTTTTCTAATCGATTCAATGGATTAAACATGAAATAAAAATTAGTTTTTTTGGAAATTTTATTCCTGGGATTTCACTCTTTAATGCATTTGAGTCGTGTTTTGGTATTTCTAATGACATTAAGCTTAAATTAGATTTTTCATGATGAAAAGAGTGTAATAAATGTTAGTTCTGTAGAAGATTTATATTGGAAGAGATCTTAATGAAGATAAGATAAACTCATTTAAAGAATTTTTTCCACAACTTAGTAATTACTAATAGTGTTTTTTGAAGGTGACATTTAAGAGATATCAAGATAATGCACTGCTTTGAATATTGAATTTAAATTTGACCCACGTTTAGTTTCTAGGATCTTGATGTATATGACCAAGGTATGTAAAAATATTTCGCAACGATTTCAAAAGATAATTGCTTGACATCAATTAAAAAGCTGAGTTGACAAATTTTTAAATGGTTTCCGCTAAAACATTGTTTAATACTTCATTTTTCATTTATCAAATAATATCTAACCTTTAAAAGTCTCACTTAGGTTCTTAACATAAACTTCAATGCCATTAGTATCTATCTGATCGATTTGAAATTACTAGTTGAGTGTCCCGTTTAGTAAAGGCTTTTGGGCTTAATTAGAGTAAGAAAACTAAACTTTGGACAATACTTTAAAAGCTATGTAGTAAGTCTAATGAGTCCGGTAAAATAGATACAGTTTTCGTTCACTTTCTATATCGAACTCACTTTCAGAAGACTCACCCCAGTCCAATTGAAGAGTAAATCTTTTGCGGTTGCCGAGGGGGTCATACAGGGGAGATGCATAGGGCCGAGACCGAAGGCGAATATAAGCGGGATATGTGACCAACGTATCGCCACCAAACGCCACAAAAATAAGTGTATCGTCCACGGAACTCGAGCCTGAGACTTCTACTCCAAAGTTCGACTCGCTTATGACTGCACCACAGTGAATATGAATAAAACTTTTGAAGAACTGTCTTAGCAGTTCTCACCTCAGACTCTGTATTAAGTTTTAGAGATTGAATGTGTCATAATTTGAAAGAAATGAAAATCAATTTTAATACCTTTAACTTTAAGAGATAATATATTGTCATTTTATCATTATCTGTTCATAAAGAATTTGTTGATAGAAAAATTTTATAAACATTTACAGATTCAATGTATAAATATAATAGCAAAGTTCAAAATTATATATGGTTTTATTTCTTAATTTTCTTACACTTTGAGTCGAGGTTATTAACATTTATAAACTTTTTTGGTTGAATTCAATTATTCAATAAAAATTTGAACAAGAAAAAACAAGTAAATAACACTTTTGGCTTTATTCAGAATGAGTAAAAGTTTTGAGTCGTTCAATAAAATTTATTTTCTTATCTCACTCTAAAAGTTTATTTTAATGAAGAAATTCAAACTGATGAATAATTAAGTTCTATTATTTGTACATTAAACATATTTTCAATCCGTAGTTTTAAGCCCTATTCACTAAGACAGTTGTTCAAAAATTCTATTCATATACAATTTATCTGTTTCAAAAACAACGAAAGCATCAAAACATATTTTTGTTCATCGAAGCTTAACCTAATAAGAAACTACATAAAAACTATTTCTTATTATCAGTTGTTTTACTTTTATTAGAAGTGTTAACGACCGGTTGAACCACAATAAAATAAGTGTCATTTTTAAATAGTAGAAAAGAGATACCAAGCAAAGGATATGCAATCGCATGTTTCTCAATAAATATTTGTACACCTGTTGAAAAATTTATCTATTGCCTACTGTTATCTTAAAACGTTTTTATATGTACAGTTGGTTTCAAAAAGTTATGCATTGATCTCAGATTAATCCCTGAATCGGCCCAATAAGATAAAGGGAACGAGATAATTTTAAAGCAATCATAACTTATTTGTTGCTTATTCATAGAAAAAACTCAATTTATCGTTATAAATAAAGTAAAAAAGCCAGTAAGTATTCATAATATTTTTCATAAGAAATACAAGCATTTTAAATTACGAAAAGATTTTTAAGTCATAGTGTTACGTCATAGTCATATCTTTCCCATTCACTAGACTAAAGATCTATGATTAAAAAGTTGTCAATTAGTAACTGGTTGATTCATATCAATGTACTTAATACATTTTTGAATGAGTTGTATCGACCTCAAGTTTATCAAATTTTCGTTTCTTTACGATTCACGACTACACAAGCTTTTGTAGTAGACAGTACTAACAAAGTTCTGGAATTGAAAATAATGGGTAAATTCAAGATTTTCGACTAAATTATGACCAAATTTTTGTTTTATCAAAATTATAAGATTTCAACAAACAATTAAGTGAAGTTTAGTTTATATTTTGATATTTAATTGAAATAAGTTTTTAATTGTCATAGTATTGAAACTTGACTCGATACATATTATGGAACCTTAATTAACAATCAATGAATGATTGAGTAAATAACAGATGGTTTGAATATATTTTTTTCTAAAGCAATATATTTTGAAAAGTGTTTCAATTGATCCAAAATAAGACTGCTAAATAAATAAAGTTCTTATTAGTTAAATTAGCTGATTGTCTGCTGAGAAATCGTGTAAGTTATATTGATCTGAGATAATGCCTTACTTCCACTTCAAAGTATTCAATGATGTTCTACTATTCAAGTGGTTCTCATTAGAATCAAATACAGGTATGTCTAAACTTAAACATGAACTTCACGACTTCATTAGAATTCTAGAAATAAATCTTGCAAAAAACTCGAGATTTGACTTCTACTCGAACGTTTAATTGCTTACTTAATTTAGATCTGAGAAGTTTTGATAACATCAAAAATACGTATAATATAATTAGAGATCACTGTTTTCGGAGTTTATTTTATCCTAAAATCAGCGGATTTTTTCGAGCTTTATTTTGCAACAAAAAATTCGGGTTTAATCGGGTTTTATTTAACTGCTAAATTTACAAATCACATCATTTAAGATGTCCTTCAACATCACTACTAAAATATGGTATTGCATTCGAATTCAAACTATTCTGTGAGAGTCTAGTTCTTTTCTTGGCATTGCATCACGTAATGATCTTTAAGGGTTTAGACTACTGCAGGGAAAATTTCTTATTTCTTCCTATTTTTGTTGCACTTTTTAATAAAAGTAAACAAAAAACTGTTTTCCGACGAACGAAAACACGTATCGAGCGCAGAGTAAATTAAAATTAACTTTGTGCGGATGCTGGGTTTTTCAGGTTTAACCCGAAAGACTTTCCCCAAAATAGATAGGTTTTACCAGGTTTCCAGGTTTCATCAGATTAAACCCGAAAAAGTGATCTCTAAATATAATTCATAGAAAGAAACTTAGAATAAATTTTATACTTTTTCTGATGCTGTATAATATTTTACTGAAAAGTTTTCGGGATAGCATTTAACGCAAATTATCTGAGTATTTCGAGGAAATGAACTTTTTTGCTTTAATTAACAAATTAATTATATGCTTTTATTAGTACTATAACTAGAAAATTGAGACAACGTACGTTTGAAGATTCCATGTCAATTGAGCCGAAGGCAATTAAGCCAGGACAATTAAGCCGAAGACAATTGAGCTTTGCGATATTCGAGCTCATGATAGTTGGACCCATTTTAAAAACTGTAATTTCACATTTATTGAAGGAGGCGGGTGGTAAAAAAATTAAGCTTAATTGTTGGAGGCTCAAATGTCGTAAAACTCAATTTCAAAAGCTCAATTGACGTGCTTAATAATGTCTGAATAATGTCTAGTGGGCCAGAATTCAATATTTCTTAAAATACCATAAACTTCTGTTAAAATTACTACCAAATCCAAAGATGTGTATTTATTTAAATATATACTTTCCTGCATGACAAAGATTTTTTATTGGGAACTGTACTTAACTGAATTATAAGATTTATTTTTTAATATGATTCATGAAAATAAGCGATGAATAGGTGTGAACCATGTTCTGACCTATCTATCTCAATCACATACAATCCACATATGTGACAGTTTTCAGCATCGTATACATGGGACAATATTGAAAACTTTTAAGATGTCTAATAGAGAAAATTAAGCGCAAACTGAGCGCAGCAGTTTTTGTTATAGCATACAATAAATTATATGAATAATAAATATAAATATCGTTTAGATAGCTTATGATAGTTTAATATTTTATATTTGCTGCTTAGATAACTTCAATTATAAAATCTATCCCTTAGTAGTTAAACTTGCTATAGAAAAGTGCAAGAAATACTTTTTTAATACTGAGTGGCATATTTGATGAAAATAAAGCACAAAACTTCAATTTGGTAATAATTCATTCTTAATGTTTATAGTATTTGAAGGCATTAGCCGAAGAGTAGTCTTTGTTCTCGATAAAAATACATAAAGAGCTCAACTAATATACGATTTTTTCTCATGACAAACAACAATCATTAGAAATATAATCCTCGATTTATCGTAAAATAGTTACCACAAAATAAATTTCAAACTAATGATTCGTTGGTAAAATCCTGCCTTCAAAATGTTTAATTTTTTCGCTTGTTATAAGTTGTATAAAAAATAAGTTGTTTATGCTTTGCATAAATTTTATCTTAAGAAAAATGAAAAGCATTTTACTCAAAACAGACTTCTTTACAAAAATTAATTTTTAATGAATAATTTCATTACAATCAAAATTCTGTGTTTAAATTTTATGATTTATTTCAGTTAGTTTTCTCATTGATTTCCTTCTTTGAAAGATCTAACTGACTTTTGATTAAATTTTTTAAACATTTCATGTAAAAAAATATTCATTATGATGAAAAGTCTGAGAAAAGTGTTTGTAATAAGTTGATTGTAATGACAATTTCAGTCCTGAAGATTTAAGCCTTTGTTAGACTTCTCTATTAGGCCTTTTAAATTTTGAAAACTTTCATAAGGCTACTCTTTGACTAACACCCTTCATTTATAAACTAATATATTACTGAATATATTTAATTGTCGAGGAAATTTCAAGATTTTTCTCAAATTAACACCTGGTTTTTCAAAATTTCCAAAACTTCTTTTGAAACCCCCTCTCAACTCTGTGTAATTACGGCGTTGGTCGCACTCTACTGTCAACTGAGCAAAACTCTACCTGTGTACTACACTAATTGACTCTTGCTTTTAAGCAGAATTATTCCTCGCGTGCCTATTAGTGATGGGTTTATCTGTATTATTACAAGCGTTGGTTTATTACATCAGAAAATATCAACAGAAAAACATAGTATTCCTTGAACAAGAACTCCAATTCATTAAAGACAAACAAATCAATCCGAAAGACCATGTTATGAAAAGCGAGGAACAATTGAAAGAGAATCTTGCTTCAAAGTCAATACGTATCGTTTCAACACTACTGTATATGATGCAAATTACAATTTCTTATCAATTAATGTTGGTAATAATGACAATGAATGCTTCATTATTCATCTCTATTGTAATAGGCTCTGGCATTGGACACTTTCTATTCAATTATTAATGTGATGCGTTTAAGAAATAATATAAAAGTAGTTTTTACTAAACTTAAAAAGTTTTTAAATAAGCTCTTATTTGAATAGTAGTCGCATTTTGTTCTGCATGACTGATCGCTCATTATTGCACACTAATAATAAAGACCTAACCAAACAGCAAACTTAAGTGTGAATGTCAATCGTGCGATACGGTCTCACATACTTGAAATTTACTTGCGACTTCAATAGATTTCGATCACATATTTAACTTTATCTGAAAATATGTTTTTTCAGTTAAGAATTTAATCAAAATTTTATTTATAACATTATCTAAATTGATAATTGAGTAAGGCTTGAACTAATCTTTTTTACAAACTGTATTTAACAAATAAAACCTCAAATACAAATAAGATGATTTAAGTTTTACGTGTATAAGTCTATTAATCTTTTTGAAACTAATTTGAAAATTTAATTTAGATTAATTTTGATTTTGCGGTTTTGCTGACAACTCGTTCTATATACAATTAAATTAGTTTCTTGATAAATAAATTCAGATGTGTTCCTTGGATTTTGATAAGTTTGGTAGAAAAGTAAGTGAGAGAGAAACCGATAAAAATCTTTGGAAGCTATCGGTCATCATGTTTTTGATAACATTACTATTACTTGTTTGTAAGTCTAATCAATCGATTTGAGCAAATATATGAGATCCTCACTTGTACGTTCAAGTGTATTCGGAAACTTATTTTACATTTCTTCATTAAGTGATAGGTTTACTAATAGTTGAAGGAAAGAGATGTTCGTATACTGTAGAAGAAGCCGATCAGTGTGGTAAACAAATCACATTCTTTGGTGATCCAGACGTTTTCATTCCGTTAACTGAAGAAGATATGGACAAACATTGCATGTATGAGACAAAGTTTTATTTCAGAAAAGTAAAAGACAAGTATTGTTGAAAATCAGGCTCAGATTCGCATTCTTAAAAGTAAAAGTTAAGGAATATTATCTGCAAACGCATTGAGTATGTTCATGAGCGGGATTCTCAACAATAAAGACTCAAAGTTTATACTCTATGATAATTGTTTTTAACGTTATTCAACCACAGAATAATGCTTGATAGCATAAAATGCCTTCGAAAATACGGAAGAACGTGTTTGCCACCATTTCCACAACAGGCATTCTCTATATTCACTTATGATATGCAACAAGTTATTCGTCGAAGATGTAGAAATCCTGAGATAAGAAAACGTAAACTTTTAACACTCTGTCAAAATGTTTTGATCTCGTAAGAAAACTATTAATATTTTCTCAGAGTTTTTAGAGTTTGCAAAGTGTTGGTCGCCAAAAGAAAAACTTCACGGAACCAATATATGTATTGATAAACATATAGTACAATTAGAGTTTATTTACAAACAAATATCTGCCGAATGGCAAATACCAGCCGTTTGCTGTACTTACCATCAAAGACGTGATTGCATTGAACGAGAAATCGGCAAAATATGTGACGAACAAAATGTTGGTTATGTAATGCAAATGATCGATGGCTCGACAAGAGATGTGATAGAGTTCACGTGTGGTTCCTACACCTCAACCGATGCCTGTAATCGCATTTTTAATTCTAGTATTTGGAATCCTCTGAAGGATTTAGTTAATACAAATGACGAAACACTGTTAGCTTCAAGACATAAGTATAAGAGTAGTATAGCGCCTACTGTCGCTATTATTACGCACTTTGAAATGTGAACTTTTACAGCAATCCTTTTTCAATGTACAAAATTATTGATTACAGACTCAAACTGTTAACACAGTAATACTTGCAAATTGCGAACCTTCTTATAGTGTAACCTCGCTATAGTAAATAATAATTGCTATCCGTTGATTACATTCAGATATTACTATATAGACTTCGAGACTGAAAAATGTGAGTTTTTTATTCACCTTAGAATCTCTCCTTGTTAGATACAAGTAAGAAATTTTTGAAACTTACAACTTTTTATCAATATTTCTGCGCAACAATAATCTAGTAATGTTTGTTTAAATCATTGAGTTTATTAAACTACTAAACTATCAATTGTATCCAACTTCAGGTCATTTTGATATCTCTATGACTTTTAGCAAAAACATTGCTATTACTGTAGTGATCTGTCAAATAAAGTAAATTCAATTTGAGTAACATATTTGAGTTATAATTCTATCAGAGTTTCTCTTCCTTACTTCGTATCCACGGTAATAATTTATGACAAACAATTTCCAACAGTAAAATCCAATATTTTGTTTACCAATTCTCTCAATTAATGACAATAACTGTAATGTTTGAATATGAAATAAGACAAAATTGAATTGATCACTATTTTGAATAGCTTCCCTAACAAACCTTAAGCTTGCCATCAATTGGTGAATTAACATGAAGATGATGGATCAAAAAATTGAGAATTCTGTATGATTCATGGACTTGCAGGGTGACGGAAGAAGCAGTGCTTATGATAAGCATCAAAGTTATAATGAATATTAAAGAACCAAAAATAAAAAGAAGTCTCATAATAAAACTCATTGGTGCGAATAAAGTTAAATAAATGAATGTGTTTATTATAGAAGCGAATAGTATCCAAATCCAGAATATATATTCCGACCAATAGTTAGAATCGTAATCATTTATATCCGAATATATTGAGTGTAATGAGTGAATGATAGAATTGATATTAAGATTTGTGAATCTTATTTTCCTTCTCATACCGATTGCGATTTTCTCATTGATTTCTCTATTTCTGTAAATGATATAAAGACAGATTATCTGAAAGTAAACTAATTGATAGGTTAGATAACTGTATATGAAATAGCAGCAAAACGTGAACAATAGAGTATTTGGTATTCCGAAAACGATTAACTCAAATAACGAACAGTTTCGGACCAAAGGAATAATAGAAACCATAAATGCGGCCAAAGGAAGAGCAATTTTAGTGAATAAATAGCTGAAAGTGAATAACCATTTTGAAATTTTCATGATTTTATGAATTCTCCATCTTTTTGTCAGACCAATACTTTTGGGCGAAACAGATCCAGAAATCAACCGGAAAGATTTCAGATATGTTGGATTGATGTTTTTCTTATAGTTTCTGTAATGAAGATATTGCGATACAAGTGTGAGAATTATTATAAGAACTGCTGCAGTATTCAGGTGTATTCTTCCTTTTAGAAAGTACGAGAAATCTCCTAAAATTATGAAGTAATATGAACTCTCTTCAGATATTAATAATGAGGTGAGACATCTGATAAGTAGAACCAAATTGATTGTTACAATAAATTTTGGATCATGAAATCTATTTCTGGTTTCAGAATAATCTTGAAAATAAGACAGTCCAATTTGGTATAAATGAGTTCCAGCCGATGGGATCAATATATTTGATGGTAACATCTCTGAAGCATCGAAATCTTGGTTTTTGCATTTTTTGACGGACTTGGCATTTTCAGAACTCATATTGAATGTGGTACTCGAACGTACGTCAAGTCACCTCTCAAAGTGATCATCAATTTTATAGTCTAATAACTTGAATGTATGTTTTTACGGTATGTTATGCCTAATTATCTATTATTTTATTTTTTTTATATTATCTCAATTCTAAAAATTGAAGAACTCATTAAACAGCTCAAATTTTATTACTGTAAAAATATATTGATTCGACGATCTATTGCGAATAATAAGTTAATTTTTCTTAATATCGATCTATTTTCGTAAGCTCGTAAATTGAGTGTAGTGACAATTTATGGTACTTTCATTAGAATAAGAAACCATTCTAATCATAAGTATTTGTACATCATCACAATTCAGGTTAATTATAAAGTCAAATAGAATATTCCTATTTTTCTGGAGTTTTTCAATAAAAACTAATGAAATCATATATTGGGTTAGATATTTGGTTCAGAAACAACTCGTTAATACAAAAAATTGGACACCACAATGATTATTCAACTATAAATTTCATTCGTTTTTTATAAATATAAATAAATTGAAACGTAATCCGATAGTATGAAAATTAATTTGATTTTGATAACCCGTCTGTTTATAAAAGTGAACATCAAATATAGTAAATCTGATGCGATCAAGAGATGAGTATTATACCTAAACTTAAATTCAAAGTAATTCTGTTGATTACAATAATTGCAATAGTTTTGTGTAATAATGAACGTAAGATTTATGAATGTTTGTTCAAAATACTTATAAACTAATTATGTTTTGGAAAAGAACCTAAAATTAATTTAAGACTAACTATTAAATATTTCATTCAAGTCTTATTAGCTGTATGCTGAGTCTAATTTGGCGTCGTCATGTAGTTTGGTCTAAAAGACAAAACCTTAGATTTTTAGGAAAATTATACCTTTTTCTAGTTTTATAATTATTTAAATTTAAAATTATGACAATTTAGATCTTTCAAAATCTGACGATCCCTTAAAAGCATTATCACGGTCTAAGGCTAGTGTTTGGGTCGACACAAATAAGGGCAGTATTTTCAGGTAGTTATCAATTTGATATCAGAAGGAGTTTTCATATAAATCAAATTTCATGATTTCACTTGCATTAAAGTACAAGTATTGGTAACAGTCATGTAGAGAAAAGCAACAAAACAGCTAATACTGAACCAATTGGCAGATCGTCGAACATGTTATTAACTTTACTACTTCAACCGACAGCACAGATGGGTGTCTCACAAGTGCAGCCACCAACTGATGCACAAGAATCACATCTAAAACCAATTTTATTACTTTTACAACAGCAGCAAGACTTGAGTGAGCTTTTACTAGAAAAACAGGAAAAAATAGAGAAAATGAATGTACATTTGCAGCAACAAGTCAAACATCAACAGCTTCTTATTGTTGATCTATTAGAGCAGATTAAGTTATTTCTCGAAGTCATAAATAGTTCCTCATTTTCAGCTAAAGGATCGTCTGATATGTTAAACAATATTCAGCAAAAGCATTCCCCAAATAATGACTTACATCATACTTCTGCTAGTTCTTCAGCTAACGCTGTTGTGGCTCTTCCTAATAAGAAAGGTCACCAAAATAGCAATTTTATTAATGATAATACTGATAATACTATCAAATTTAGACAGAGAAAAATACCACCAATTTTAGTGTCGAGTCAGTCGGAGACTTTTGAATATTTCAAAGCTAACAGAACTAATTTTCTAAATTATACTAATATTCTAGATAAAAATGGAAAACCCTAAAAATATTTTAACCTTTTCATGACTATAAAAATTCGATTTTTTCTTTCAATTATGAATTAAATTCAATTTTTGAAAAATAATTGGCTTTAGTTTCGAATTTTTTCTGAAATGCACGATTGAAACTGAGAGTATTGTTTTATAAGACAATAATCTGATCTATTTCTAATTCAGTTAATATCTGCTTACAGATTTCACGTCATTTAACAGTTTGCTGAGTCTCAATACAAGAAATATAAATGCCTCAAACAATTTAAAACCAATAAATATTTTGTAAACTTTCTTAATGAAGTCTATAATTTTTCATTTAGATTACAATTGCCTCGTAGTATACTCAACTTTCTATATAATACATAATTGAAGCTCATTAATCACGATATAAAAAACTTTGAGGCTTTAGAGTAAGCATTGAATAAGAACTACAATTACTTTAACAGTTAATGATATATTTCTCAAGGGTTACACTTCGAAATTTCGAAAAATAAAGTTTCGAAAGCCCTGTTTTGAAGCCCTAATAATACGATAAACCCCATTTTGTTTTCATAGGGATATTACTTTCAGATCTCTATTAAGAAACTAATGGATTGGTAGTAAAAAATAGTAACATTGATGTAATTGTGTCCATTAAAATGATTAGCATATTTGTTATCAATTAAACTGAACCTGGCTTTACATCCTTTAGCTTTGTACTCATAATGATCTCTATTTTGTAGGTTTTAATTCTATAAACATCGAATTATTGTGAACTGCAGATATAGAACTGCAATCATTATTAATTAAATAAACTCAATTATTCATAATTTATTCAAGAAAACATTAAAAAATAGAAAATCCTTTGCGGAAGGATGTCTATTAATGAATGGGAGACTTAAAGCTTTAATTATCTTTAAAACTCTGTCTGCTAATCCCTTAATCTATTGGAGTTTCTCTGCAATTTGATAATAGTGAAAACAAGTTTATTCCACAAATAAGGCTTATTTATTAATTTAATGTTCAATTTTAATCTATTTGATATTTGAAAATATTTAGTTTCAAATTTAGCTTATTTTAGTTTAGAAAATCGGATTCTTTTTTCTGGTATAAAGTTTAGAAACAGGGTTTTCGAAACTTTATTTTTCGAAACTTTATATTTCGAAACTTCGAAGTGATCCCTTCTCAAGATAGAAACACCTCCCTGTTTATCAACAGCAAACGTTCAATGTTACTGTTGTTGATTGTTGAAACGCTAATATTGAATAAAATGAATATTATATCAGTCAAATAAATGTAGATTTGCATCAATGATAACAATAAGAAAGTATGATTAACCGCTTTCACAAAGCAATATATGCATATGACAAAACATTCTTTAATTAGTATTTCTATTTTGGTTTTTCATTTCTACGAACTAGTAATTCAGTACTAGATAGGAATATATTGAACTTTGTCGCTCATTTTTTGGTCTAGTAAATCAATTAAGGTAACTACAAAAACCTCTTTAATTAGATAGCATTTTAAGATACTTCATTTTATTTGGTTCAACAATATTACCTAAAAGTTAGGAAACAATTTCAAATATAGATTTAATGCTAAAGATGATTCATTCCTTGGTTTTAGACTTGTTATTATCGATACTATTAAGTAATTTAGAAGACTGTTGTTATTTAGTTTGAAGATTAGGCTCATAAAAATGAAATATTGTCCTAAAACCTTCAAACTTTGTTTAATGAAATGATAAGAAGTTGAAAATATAGAAGTTTTTGTTTAATCAGTCGAAACATTTAAACATCAAATTTGAAGCTTAACTTTTTCTTATTGACTATTCGTAATGCAAGTACAATTATGAAATAATTGCTCTGATTAACATTATTTTTCCTCTTATTAATAATATTAAATATACTGGTCTATTAATTCAATGAACAGTATTTCCCACCTATTCAACTGATATTGTCTTAAGAAAACTATCTTAAGGTCAGTTTGTTCTCACTTTTATTCAGTTATCTGAATCGAAGAATCGGGTCAAATACGTATTATTTGCTTGAGAAGACTCAAAAGATTGACATTTAGCCTCATTTTTATGAAATTAGAAGAATATTTAAACCAATTTATAAAAATACTATGTCGTTGAAAAGAAACACGTCTTAAGTATTGTTAGCGGAAAAATCTAAATAATATTGTTAATTAGTGTTACAAAACTTTTTTTGGTTTAGAAATTTTTGATCTGAAAGTATTAGCCAAATAGCAGCAGAATAACTCACATCTAGTTTTGCATCATATTTTTGACGGAAAAATTGTTGGTTTAGCGTAACAAGTGAATCGGATCAAATTTTTATTCCTTTAATATACCAGCTATAGGTTTACAGGTTTGCCTTTATGGGCGATATTTTTTCTGGAATATTTAATTATTTTCTACTCTAAAAAATAATTCTAGAGTTCATGGTTGACTGGTTGAGAAAAAGCGTGACAAACTTTTCCTTTAACCAATTAATATCGAATGTTATAATAAACTTATTTAGATAATAATAAAAATTTTCACAAAATTGATTCAATATTAATGCCAAACACAATAATATTAGGAAATCACATGAAAACTGATTTTAGTTGATAAATTCAGTTTCTGCTTTGAATATTATAATCAGTTCAATCGTAAATAGTTTAAGGTTAAACACTCCTGATGGATTTCCCACTCATTTCTGATAATCTATTGAGCTTTTCACCCTTCAAATTGATTGATTAATTGATTCCGCGAACTTAACAATCACATAATGAATGAAATTTCTTTCTTATTATCATTTGAAATTACTATGAAGACTATTGACTTATGAAGCTTACCAGATTGTTTCCAAGCCTACAACAAAACTTATATGAACGTTCCGGTAATAAAAAACCTATCTCGAGTTATTCTCTTCTTCGGATTCTTTTTTAAACATTGAGCCCATACTTTGTTCATGTAATAAAGTTCAGTACAAGTCTCAATGAAAAAACTCATACATGATGATGTTTGAAAAAGTCTTGATCACAATAGAATACTAATAAAATCTATCATTAAGGGAAAGCGCAACTAGTATCATGTTCGTTACGAACAGTACAACATTGATGATCAATAGATAACATTATCAAAACCTTAGTTTATGTATGCATTAAGTGTTTAGTTAGGATGGTTGTTTAATCCAATCAATAATAAATTTATTCATTTATTTAATGGTTCGCCAAATAAGAGAACTTCACTTATACTAAATAATAATAAAATTAATAAAAAAAACTTGTGAAAAAGGAAGAAAACGCGCTGCACATTCAATATTATAGAAGCAGAACAACAAAAGCTTTTGAGAAATTTAGACTGTATTCAATAAATATCATAGACAGATGCACTGCTTAATTAACTAACGATTAAACTTCTTTAAGGGAAATGAGTTCGCACCAACAAGTGAAAAAAATTAAAAGTAAAGAGTTTTCAAAAGCCGAAGTTTGTTGTAATAGAAAATGTTTTGATTCCACTAAATCCCACTAGAAATACGAGTGAAATCTTTCAAACGGTTTTCTGTGAAAAATAATCAAAATCATAAATACAACTTGAATTTTATATTTTATTTATTTTTTACGGATTGAGTTATAATAATTTTCAATCAAGTAAATTAGCGGCACTTCTAGTGAAAGATAAAACTAAATCGAAATTAAGTGATTCATTGAAAAAGAGAGTGTGTTTGGCATAAATTTTTCGAATTCAATGATGAAAAAACTCATGTTTGTAAAAAAATGTTGTTAAAACTTTATCAAGATTGTGAACAAAGATTTAAAACAGTGCAAAAGAAGTTAAAACAGAGATCAGTTACTTCTAACAATAGGGATATTTATGAAAATAAGCTTGAAACCGATAAATCAGTTTGGGTTTTATTGCATGAATTTTTAAAACTGATTCCAAGCTCCATCGCATTATGGATACACTAAAACAGATAAACCTTTTTTAAATATACAAATCTAAGTTTAATTAAATCGTATTATAGTTTTAGAGAATGATCTTCAGAAATAGGAGTAAACCTTTAAAGTCATGTGAAAGGTTATTCTTTAATTATTTTAACACTCATTTCAACTATGGGTTCCGTTTGCCTCAAATAGATAAATGTGATTTTTGCATTAAATTTGAAAACTTGAAAATTTGACTTCAGAAAACAAAATTGAATTTGAGAATCATTTGAAAAATGTTCATGAATATCAAACTCATTCGTTAATTGCAATAAAACGATAACTATTTAATTTGATTATAACGCTAATAAAATGTCGCCTAAATTAGCAACTCTGAGCGATATTATGAAAGAGCTTTATATCTTCATTTAGCTAATTTTCACATTCATTCTCGAAAAATTTCTTTCATTTTTCACTCTCTTGAAGTTGAAGTCAAACGAGGAATCAATTCTATTAATAATTTGCATTATGCATTAGACTTTCTTTGCTGTAATACTAACTTAGATTCGATAAATCGTTTTTTCTGAGTGGTGCAGCCGGAAGTCAGAACAGAAATTGGACAATAATTAAACTTCGTACTTTTATATTTATATTAATTGATATAAAAGTTATTCAATTATGTCCTTTTATAGGCTATTCTTATAATATTTGTTATACTAATTTCACAAATATTGACAAATAATTCAAGAAAAAATCAATTCTTCAAACTCTTAATGATTATTTAGAAGTAATTAATAAAAGGGGAAAATTAAAATTGTTAAAACTCCTGTATGAGATTTAGAACAATGCCTTAATATCTGTATTGTTGAAAGAAATTCAATTAAAATCTCTAAAATGTGAAGAATTGATTATTTTCCTAATGGAGATCTGATTTATGATTATGAATTGGGCTCAATTAAAGAAGATTTGTTGAAAGCTGGTTTAAATAGAATCAAAAACTGTATGAAATGCACAAGAATAGCCGAAAAATTCTACTTTATTTCATAGGAAAATAAGATTTAATGTCGTTACTAGATTATTCAGATGTAAAAATAGAAAATTTGATATTCACGTTTTAATTTGATTTAGTTGTAAATCTGGAGAATCAGATTATTCTGATGAATCTAACTTAGAATATGTTTAATTACACTTTATAATTTATAAATTTCATATTTAATCTTCAACAAGATCAGTTTTTATAAATATTTTTGAAACGTAACTTCAAGTGCATTTTACTCGTTTGAATGCTAGAACAGTTAGGGTTTTTTTTATTATCGAGAGGTTCACATTCACAAATGGTTCGTAAATTATTTAAAGTAAACTCAAAGCTGCTTATATCAGCTTGTAAATGGATTCTACTTACTAATGCCTTGAATTCCCAAGTTAAAAGTTAGCTCTAGAAACTGCTTTAACCAATTATAAGTACTGAAAGCTTTATGATTTACACACAATCATTTATTGGAATTCGGTTCTTATTCATTTTTATAAGCGTTATAAATTACATCATTACTGAGATTTACTATAGTAATTATGAAAAAATCTTTTATTCACAAATTAGGTTTTTTATTTAATAAAACATTAGAGAGAATATATAATTAAATGAGTGCCTGCGAATGATCTTAACCTTTTGCAATTTATCATGAGTTAGTCATTCTAACTATCTTTTGTCTGAGATTTGAACTTCAAGATATGTTTCGACGTGAAATTTCAAATAAAGATTTTTAAGTAGTAAATTATTTATAATATTACTAACTGAAACTTTAAAGTAGTTTCTTTTAAGACGACACAGTTATAACTTATCCCTTTAATGTAGGCACTGATTTAATTATAAAATTATAAATCAGATTAGAATGCAAACTATAATTTGAAAAGTAATATATTCTTATTTTTGTTTCCTCTCAGTTAAGGCTCAATAATCAGTTCGTATGAGATAAGAAAGTAGCAAACAATGCAGTATATACGATATGAGATATTTCTTTCTTGTTCGCGACTCAATTATATACTAATCAACTTTGAGAATTTATATTAACAATAAGTCAAAATGACTTTCATGATTAACAGAGCAACTCATTGCTTTTCTGTAAATGACTCATTATTCTAGATATTGAAAATTTTGACTGTTAAGCTAAACCTTTAAAATCTATGGGGGGTTACTGTTTGACTAAATTATACTTAGAATGATAAAGCTAATTTTTATACGAATTTTCTTGTTTCAGGAATTGATTAACAATTTCAAAAACTTAAGTACCGTGAAATTTAATGAATAATTCTGAGTGGTTTCGAATAATAAGGAGCATATAATTAAAGAATAAACTTGAAAAAGCAGATCCTGTAGTGCTTACTCTTTAGCCT
Organism: Archegozetes longisetosus; assembly: GCA_018873245.2. NCBI lineage: Eukaryota > Metazoa > Arthropoda > Arachnida > Sarcoptiformes > Trhypochthoniidae > Archegozetes > Archegozetes longisetosus. The sequence goes on along the minus strand of JAEMBT020000006.1, from coordinate 14,312,817 downwards.
AACTTATTTAAACCAGTTTTCACTTTTCCTAATCAACTAGACTGTTATTCAAGAAGTCGACGAATGAGAAACAGATCTGAACTCGCGATACGTTTTCATGGCATATATAAGTTATATATTTTTAAACTTGTTCTTCAATCGCTAACCATCACAGATAAATACAACTAGATCTTAGAGAAAGCATTATGCCATGATAACTGTTATTTAATCTTAATTCATCAACAGTTAATGAAATATTTTAACTTTTAATGCTTCAATTTCTCCATTATTAGATGAAAAAAGTACTTTTTGAGTGTTAAGTGCCAATTAAGTCAAGTTTTATAAGAAAATTATCTCTAGATAAGTGATGAACTCGACAACATCTTCAACGCCAATAACAATATCTTCTAGAATACTGTCAAAAAACAATTATTCATCTAAAGGCTTTACATACTACTTACATGAGTTCTGGGATGAAGTGGGAGACCAGCGGGTCAGAGATTTTCCTCTTATGTCAAACGGTCCGTGGACCTTGTTGACTATCATCTTTGCTTACTTGATATTTGTCAAGAAGTTGGGTCCAGAGTTGATGAAAAATCGCTCACCGTTTGTTTTGCGCCGTTTGATGCTCATTTACAATATATCTTTGGTGCTATTCAACGCTTACTTCTTCGTCGAAGCCCTTATTTGCGTACGTTTCGGTATCGATTTGTTTGATTTCGAGTTTCCCGATCGCACTGATGTTAGTCCGAGAGCGATGCGATTGATATATTCAGGTTACGCTTACTTTTTGACTAAATTTTTGGATCTGTTTGACACTGTCTTCTTTGTTTTGAGAAAGAAATACTCACAGGTATGAAAATTACAATTTTTTAGCTTATACTTGACATGTCTTAAAATGAGGCTCTATCATATTTATCTTAATTTTTAAAAACTATCTAAAAATATCTTTCAAGCAATTGTTTTGTGAGTTTCAAACTTCTAATTTCTCAAAAGCAATTATCTCGTCTTATCTAAAATTGTAAAATAATTAGATGCTTCTTTAAAATAATAATAAGTTAAAATTCATTAGTTTTCATAATTGCGCTGATTAAATCTTACTTTATCACTAATTACAGGTAACAAGACTTCACTTATATCATCACATGATAGGTATGAAACTGAATAAATTTCCACATTTGTATTTATGATTGATTGCAACTCGATTCTCAATCGATTCATTTGCAGTTCCTGCATTGGGTTGGTTTGCCCTTAGAGTAGCTCCAACTTCTACGCCAATAGGACTCTTTCCAATAGGTATAATATGATAATGAGTAATCTTGAAAAAGAAGTGGATAATTTTGATTCTATAAAATACCTCAAAAATATCAAAATTGTTTAATAGGAATCGACAAAACTATAGGCAACATTATCGCGATAAGTAATTAGTATAAGTCATTATCTAATAGTTATTTTTCTTTCCAATACAGTGAACTCTTTGATACATGTGATCATGTATTCGTATTACGCTCTCTCATCGTTAGGCCCTGAAATTCAAAAGTATTTGTGGTGGAAAAAGTACATCACTTTATTTCAAATGTATCAGTTTGTTCTCTATGGTGTTTATTATGGGTTCTTCATATTCTTACAAAAAGGATATCCAACTATCTTAGCGACTGGAGCCGTACAGGCTATCATATTCGTTCAACCCATCATTTTCTTCAATTTGTTTTTCAATTTTTATCGTCAAGCATATAGCAACAGAAGTAAAGTGAAGCAAAATTGATTTCTTATCTCAATTTCAAAAATTTTTGCATAGACATCAGTCAGCCGTAGCCTGGTTTTTGATCTAGGGGGCTAAAAGTTTAAAATTAAATATTCTGATTTGTTAGGCAAAAACATTAAAATATCTGTTAATTTGCTTCAAAGCATTGACTTTATATTTGACTACAAGCAATCGACTGATGCATCAAATAAATATGGTCTCAAAGTTTCTTTTGCATGAGTATTTTTCATTATAGATATACACTTAAATAAACCTCCAAAGCTATGGCCCCCAGCCCCTTCGCTGTCTACGGCATGCTAATTAAGACTTATAAACCTTAGTTTTTTGTTTGTTATAAATTTTTCTGTTATATTTATGTGTTATCTCTTAATTTTTACATAAAAATTCATAACATGAACAGATTTGCAAACACAGAATTTGTTAGACAGATATAATTTATTTTCATAGATATACAACATGAAGTAATGATACAATTTTGTAAATACAGTTTGCTAAAAGTATTTATATTTAGGAAATCGCTAGTTTGTAATGAGTGCCACTTTACGTAGAGAATAATTTCCATGAAAAGTTCATTGTTTATGAATTCTGATTATATTTCTCAAACACGATTATGTAAACATATAATATAGCATTTTTACAATCATTATGATTGTAAAATTATTAACCGTTCAAATTTATAAAATTGTTTTACTGGTATCATTCCTAAAAATAATATGTATAATAACTTCTTTATATAACATATGAGACAAATAAGTAATTTCTTGTGAATTTATTGTAGCTATAAACCCAACAAAGATGCGAAACTATCTAAATTTATTGTCAATATCGTGAAAATAAGGAGAAAAAAGGTAACCTCATATGGTAATGAACTTGAATCAAGAAAACTGCTGCCCTTTATATGCTTAAATTCAGAACATTCTTATTTATTTTCTCAGCTTTGAGGTCAAAGCAAAGTCTAAATGCAAACTTGATCCAAGTTTTTCTCTAATGCATATTCTCAACCAAAATTACATGAAAACAGTTCAAATTGAATTAAGTCTAGAGAATCTATTTTCTTTATTTTAAAATCAATTATATTGAAACTGAGAAAATCTTTTTATTAAGATTTTTTGACAGAAACAATTTAAAGCATAATTGAATAGAATTTTTCAAGTTGAATCACATGCTATGTGTTTAATTATTGAAGTTACTCGAATTTAGAGTTATAAAATGCTGTTATCTCGAAAATAAGTACTATTATTGGCTATGCTATACTTACATTGATGAAATGTGAATAAAGCAGCTTTTTCTATTACTTGCTCATTTTTAAAAAAGTTTGATTACATTGTAATTCTCTCAGCTTACTGACGTTGTTTAGTTTTATTGGGAAAAACTAGGTTCATAAAGGTGTACTTGAAATATTTCGACCTTTGGGTATAAGTTAATGGATTTAGTTCAAGTAAGCGATTGCAAGCTAATGACTGCAAATCATGAAAAAAGCTCATTTATAAGTTAATGCGAAAGAAAGAAGATGATGCATTTCGCAACATTACTAGACATTACCATTTGGCGTGAATAAACGATTATGCAATTTTTTTCTCTGACAATCATAAAAAAAAGTCTCACGCTTTATTTTCTACTTTGATTTCTCTCTTCAATCGAATTGAAAAGTTTGTCATCAAATTTTGAGAAAGTTTAAACACAAGAGATCGCAGTACTTACACACTGTTCAAACAAACCCTAATTATGATTTTTTTTAGAAATTTAGTTCGAATCATGTTTCTGAGATGGCAACGAAGTGTTTGACTTACAATAGAAAAGGATTTCGACATCAGGTTTTACAAGTTAACCGTCAATGTTATAGTTTTTGGTCTTCGAGTACAAACTTGTTCTGAGCTCACGAGTAAACTGTCTAATTTTGATATTTGCCAACTTATTATTGAAGTTTTCAAGATGATTCACTAATTAACCCTTCCAGCCAATAATCATAAGATATAAATGTCATAATAACTGAATACTTAAATCATGTTCATACAAGACGAATGAAATAAATAACAAACTTTCCCAAACTTTATACTTGCTTTTAATTAACTAAATTTAATTAGTCTTAACTCGATAGAAATTGATTTAAATTAAAAAATGAACTATTATTACATTGAAATTACGCAGTTATTTTTAGGTCTCTGCTGGTTCCCAAACGTTTTCCATCATTATGGGATAATTATATTTGACGCCAGATTAACCTTATCTTTGACCCATGAGTTCAATTGTTAAAAAGAGTTTTGAAACCTTAATGAAGTCAATTTGAATAAATTGTTATGTAACGTCAAAATAATCTTTATACGAAGAGCATTCATAATCGTGATAATCTAAATTTTGCATATGACCTAATATTTTATTAGTGATGAGCCATCGATTTGTTAACTTCCTTCTATCTAGTATCTAAATGTGCATAAAAACATTGGTTTGAACTTCAGATCCGACTATAGCAGACTTCGGGGCAAAATAAAAATAGTTCTTGTGAAAATGAACAAACTTTTGAGTTTTTCTTCAGAAATTAGCTTAAATAGTTTGTTGCCAGAGATTTATTTGGGCTGCAAAAGTAAAACTATAAATACCTTTCATGTATTGGAGGCATCTGAATATATTTTTCAAAATCTGTTCAGATTCTTCAGGCAATACAACTTTAAGTATTTTTCAATTCATTGTTAGCGTACTTTCAAAGAAGAATATTTAAATGATGTTCTACTTAAGCTTTTAATATCAAATCTACACATTAATAATATTTTCAGGTGTAAAATAGTTGATTTAATTGAATATTAATGAGCATTGACACTCACTTTACATTTGCATACATTTGTTTAATAATTTATTGTAGCGAAAAAAGCAAAAATGAAATACTGAGCCTTCAGAAGAAGAACTATATTTATAGTAACAATTTCTCTAAATTAGTACAAACTTTGAGTTGAAACTTGATTTTTGAACTTAAGTTAATTCACAATATTCTCCCCCAGATAAAAATCGATTTTGTTAACAATTTAGATTAAATAGCTTATTCCTTAAATGTTAGATATTTGTCTAGTTTCAGTTCTTAAATAAAATCAGGTATAGTTTTCCAGAGGTAAATTCAATGTAGAGTAAGTTGGAAAATAGAAAAAGTGCAGCTACTATTAATAATCAAAGTTTTGCAATTTGTCAAACAATTAATTGGGTCATTTAATGGCAAGTTTTTTAGGCGAATTCAAATTAAAAATAATTCAAACTAATCAAATTGATCATTTTTCGATTTGATTCAAAAGTATATTTTTAGAGCTCAACAAATGAATCAATAAATTGAATTAATAAATACTTTGTTGAAATGGATCTCATGTCTGATCACTAAATGATATGTTAGAATTTTATTCGAAAAGTTCATTTTCGGGAAAGCTGTCCTCTTTGGAACGTTTTGAAATTTTCCCAGAAGTAATTATTTCTTTACTTGAAATAAAGAGCTAAAATTTATTTTTGAAATTTTATTTTTGTTTCGTTTCGCTCTTAAGCTAAAAGTCAAAGTTGAAAATTAGTTTTTGAATCTAGTTGTTATGTTTTGTAGTGGAATCAACTTTTGTATATCTCAATGCGGGTAATGACTATCCACTTTTTTGATGACATCTTCATTTAAACTTTAACATCAATTTTTTTAATTATTTATTTTTTTCTAGAATTAAAAAAAAGTAGAATTTAATCTATTTTCAAATCAATTAGAAGAAAAGTTAAATTAAAACAAATTTCTCCTAAAACGTGAGTCAAGTTTTCTTCTGGTTCAGTAAAAAAGAATTTATGTAAAATTCATGAGTCAATTAAGACTTGTTTCCAATTTTTAGCATAAATTTGAGCTTATATCCATAGCCTTAAACCAGAAAATAATATTTTTGATTGAATCGCTTCAAAGCATATAAAAATACGTTAATCGATGTTATCCTTAAAATAAAATAAAACTAAGAGTTTAACTTCAATACATTTGATTTTCATTTACCTAAATATAATAAATTCTTAATAATGTTTGATAAACTACTACTGAAACAAGTTTATCGCTAATGTGAACCAAATTTGATAAATACAGTCTATTCTACTAAAGTATTAATAGACGCATTATAAATAAAATGTATAGACAGGCGCCCACCAAAACAACTCGTCCGACAACTCGTTATAATAAAGCTAATTTTAACTCGTAGTTACTTTCGAAAATAAGTATTTTATTTAGTTAACTTTCTCTCCCACTTATCTCTTGAGAGAGAAATGAGTGAGTGAGTGAGTGAGTGAGTGAGTGAGTGAGTGAGAGAGAGAGAGAGAGAGAGAGAGAGAGAGAGAGAGAGAGAGAGAGAGATTTTGAGCTGAATGCGGAAAAATGTTTTTCCGTTTATCATTGTTTAGAATCGACTCAATTGAAATGCATTTGTATTGTGTTTTATTCCTGAATTATCATTCAAAATTCAATTGAGTCTAGACTAAAGCTAAAGCTTTTGAAATCCGATTTGAAATTATTATTTCATTAACCTATTATAAATAATTATTGCACTGAAATATCGACAATTTCCTCGAGGGAGTAGCACAAATAGATGATTTTACGATTATTTAAATCGTCGAAATTTCAGAACAAATAAAATGATTGAATAGTAATAATCGAAAGTAATTTCCAAACAATCAAACGTCGACTTCTTCCTAAAAGACTTCAAATCAAAGTTTTTGATATTTTGTTCTGAAGAAGCGTTAATGAGATGCGGAACGTATGGCATTTCCGGACTAATGTCTTGCTAACTTTTCTAAAAGGGTTTCTATCAAGCCCATTCAATACTGGGTCACTCAATATAGTGCGCAAAATGCACCTTTTTGTCTAGAAAGATATGATAAAATTTAGATTTGATCATAATCTCATAAACTGATGTCCTCATAAATCTTACAGATTGAAATAAAGGTCACTTTGATAGTTAAATGATATTCTCTGATGCTCATGAAAAATGAACTTTCATAGATTTTTTGCGATACATGTAATATAAATTCTATATTATTTTCTATTTGCAAAAATAGATGACTAAATTGCATGTTAGCCCAACAGAAACAAGATTCAAAGTGTTCAATCAGTCTTTGAATAAATCCTTATTTTGTTCATGAATAATCTGAAGTTTACTAATTTTTTGTTTGATACACATTATCTAAATTACATAATTCTGAATAATATGTTCTAATTAATGTAATAAAACGATCGATTACTTAAATGTTTCTGTTTTTACAATTAAAAATAAATAACTCTTTGAACTATAAATACGACTCCCCAAAAGTTATTGAAACATTGATGTAACTTGAAAGGAATGAGATCACAAGTATAAATTACGAATTAATATTGATGCATGCAAAACATGTTCGCTTAATCAGTTATAAATATAATTTATGTGGATAATAAAATGCTATTGAAACTAGTATCAGTTTATTGCGTTCCAATGATCTCAATTGAGTTTCAAAATACATTTTTCTTCTTACAGTTTATGTCTTATGGGTGAGTGTTTTATTTTTGCTACTTTACTATTGTTTTTATTTCACAGGCTTGTATTTAATCTCAAGTATAGACATATCCGAATCACTGCAAAATGTCTAGAATTAGTAATAGATTGAGTCAAATTACAATGAGAAAAGTTATACTGACAACTGAAATGATCAACGAACAAAACTAGTTTTTCACACCAAACGTTTTCAATCACCCCTAATTAAATTGAGACGCACTGTGTTGAGAGTTTTAGGTAAATGATCCTCTACTGACAAACTAGCCAAGCAAATAAATTATGATAATAGAAAAAAGTGTTATAAGTAAATTGTGGTACAGTGTGGCAATTATAATAAGATTATTATTTATGCATTCAGTCACCATAAAAGTATGGGTAAAAACCATTTCAAATAAATGATTTAAAGTTCTAACTGAGTCGTCACTTCAATTTTAGTATAAAATTTATGAGCAAATATGAATACAATATGAAATGTTGGTTCAATTTTTTCCTTCAACACAATAGGATTGTGTCAATCTCCAAGAAAAATTGCAATACCTTCGAAGACATGATTAGCATTATTTAAAATCAAAATTATGGCTCAATTATCAACATTCGGCTAAATAAAATAAATAGCTTGAACATTTTGAATTATTCATACAGAATTTACAGAAAAAGCTTCGAATTTCATGATATTTTATATCATACATTATGATTTATTTAACTTAATAATTGTAATTTAAAATTTATTGGAAATTGATTTACTATTTTTTTAATGAATTTCCAAGTTTGAGGCCTTAATACAAGTTATCTTCCATAAGCTTTGCCTAATTTTTATGTTTTCAGTATTATAATAATAATTATTGTCGTTTATCGAACCTAAATGTATATGAGATTATGACTTATCTTCATATTAATGGCTAATATAAACTGCAAAAGAAAAATAAAATAATTATGAATTGAATGACCTGTTGCTAAATAACAGAAAATTTGAAGTAAAAACAAGTGCATAAGTTAGTAATAACTCTACACTAGTATAATTGTCTATTAAGTGTATCGCAGCAAATGTCTTCGAGCAAAATATGACCTAAACATAGAGACCAGTTTTTGTGCATCATTCAAAAAAACACTTCTAATCACTTTGCTTTACCCATAGAAGTGTTTTTAGTTAAGGCGAGTTCCACTTTTCACTTAGCTAAAAGTCTCTTACATTCGGTTCCAACCTATTTATACAATAGAATAGCTGAACACTCCCGATGCCGAAAACTATAGCCTGTAATCTCAGGTATGGAGAGTATATATAGTTTTATAACATTTAACTTCAGTGTTACACCAATTTGAACGGTAGATACGAGAATAACTGTTATTTAACTTATATATTATTGGCTTAATTTCTTTTAAGGGGATTTTCTCTAAAAATAGTGTCAACAGTTCAGTTACACCACTCATGAGTCTCTTTCATGAGAGAACTTGATTTCTAAGCATTGCTCTCAAAAATTGCTTCAATTCCATAAAATATGTATCATTTCTTCCTCTGAATCAATCTATTTCATTCAGATGATAGAAAAAGTCTTGTAGAAATCGCTATTGATTCAAGTCCAACTTATTGTTCATATTCGTAATCAACATCAACTATAATCTAGTGACTAATTCTTCTAATTAAAAGTTATTATCAATAAAATAGTGACAATTTTTCAGATAAAAGTTTTAAATGTGTAAAAATGCCCACAAGTGTTATCTGTGTTAACACGTATTCAAACGTGAAAGTTTTTCAACTCAATCATTAGTACTGAAGTGGACCATAAATTGATTAAGATAATGGCAAACTTAAGCATAATCCTCAATTACGCGTCGAATCCATATCCATCAACATATTCACCATCGCTTTTATCAACATTTTATTATTATTTGCATCATTACTGGGAAGAAGAAGGAGATCCACGTGTCAAAAATTTCCCACTGATGAATGGTGGACCGGTACAAATGTTAGCTATTTTGGGCACTTATTTGTTAATTGTCAAGAACATTGGACCACATTTTATGAAAAATAGAGATCCATTTCAGTTGCGTTTTCAAATGTTACTTTATAATATATTTATGGTTTTAGTGAACGCATACTTCTTCTGTGAAGCCATGATATGTTTGAGATTTGGTGCAGATTTAGCTATATTTTCAAAGCCAACTTCAACTGACCTGTCGTCAAAACAGATTCGAATGTTACATTCTGGCTATTACTATTACCTAACGAAATACGCCGATTTAATAGAGACTGTAATTTTTGTGCTACGCAAAAAGCATTCACAAGTATCGGGACTTCACTTATACCATCACACTGTTGTTCCGCTCTTAGGCTGGTTCAGCTTCAAATTGATTCCAACGGCTCCAGCTCTAGGAATTTTTGTTATTTTTAATTCACTAGTACATATTATAATGTATTTATATTATGGTCTTTCGGCATTTGGCCCCAGAGTTCAGAAGTATTTATGGTGGAAAAAATATTTAACCCAAATTCAGCTAGCTCAATTCGGGGTCTATGGATTGTATGGTTTCGTTTTTCTCTGGTGTCAAACTGGTTACCCCCCATGGCTATCATATTTTGGTACCATTCAAGTACCAATTTTTATATATCTTTTTTGTCAATTCTATGGCAGAACTTATAACAGAAACGTTAAAAATCCTGCTGACAGTAAACCAGCCAATAGCCTCTGCAACAACAATTTCGTCGATAAATGTAATAAAACTTCATTGCATTTACGAAAGTGTATTTAAATATTAGTTCGTTTCCACTTTTCGAGAGTTGAACTTTTAGAAAATCGATGAATACTTTTGTTTATATTAAGATATTGAAAATGATGACATTTTTATCATTGGATCTTTTACTCGCCATCAAAGTTAATAACGCTTACGATCGTTTGCTCTCGACATTCAAAAAAGTGATTATTAATTGAAAACCTTATTAAAAATGAGAATTGTGAGCGTTAATGATCGGTTGACTGAAGTATTTTTAAAAAGACTTCTCTTTAAAAATTTGTATCAGAAAATAAATGTAACTGAAAATCAAAGTTGTTTAGCAAATATTGACCTAATTTATTGAATTAATTCAGCTGAACGTGAATTAGTTCAGGACAATTCAAGAAAAGTTTACGGAAATCCTTCAAGTCTGATATGAGACTCTTTTTCTTCCAATCAATTGTGTGAAATGTGATTTGGATTTAAGCCAACTTTCAATTTTCAGTGCCTTTTAAATGATTAGAAATAAGTTTTAAGCAGCTTCACCGTAACTTATTATAAGAACCAATGTTTTCGAAAAATATCTGTAAATGTTTTCATTATATAAGTCTAACCATAAATTAACATAAATTTTATAATTATCAAGAAAATAATTAAAATCGATTTTTTGTCAGCTTTTTTATCTTTATGTAAAATTAATTTTGCAGACATCGGAATCTTTTCGATGATTATTGTTATTCTATTTTTGTTATTCGGTTTGAAGCTAACAATAAAAATGAAAATAACTCTGAGAAATAGACACTGTTTTATTGTTTGAATTTTTTTCAATTTTTATGCTCAATAAGCCTGTGACTCAATTATCAGTTGTATTGATAGATAATTTGGGGAATTAGGTAATGAGTATTTGCTTTATTAGACCATGATTCGCAATAAATACTTAAAAGCTGCGAACATTTTCACCACTGAGACAAGAAATGTTTGTCACTTTATAGTTCAATAATGATTAGACTGAGAATTGACTCGAATTTCGTGACTATTTTCACAACCACTGGTTAGAAATCAGTGGTTTACAGTTAAACTAATTTATGTAATCAAGTGAAAATAGAGTTATATCATATTATAGATAAAAAAATTAGTTAAATTACCGTTCGCATAAAGTTTTTTTAAATATACTTGAACTATAACAAATCATATGAAGCATAACTTAATTAATAAAATTAATTTCAGTCTTATATGTAAACTAAATAATTAATACTATTGTGTCTCAAATTAATAATTAGTCAAGCTGTATTTTAAGATTCCTAATAGTTCAGGTCAGCATATAGACAGCCAACTTTGTTCGTTTTCAGCTCATGAGACAATTATTGTCTTCATCACACTTTAAGTCTCATCAAGTTATTGATGCGAAGCAGATTCAATAGTTTATAAGGAGACTAATGAATGTTTAGCACATCTCAATGTATTTTGTGACGTACTTGTGTTCAATAATAAAGGAAAGGTTTTTCGAAGTTTTAAAACTTAAATGCTCAAAATTCAATTTCTGATGTCATATACATAATGCCGAACCGTCTTTTTCTGTTAATGAGTTATTTCTTAATACTTATGACATTTCATCCAAGATTTCCGTCTTCTTATTGAACTAAGAAATGTTGTAATTTTCATGATAAAAACAATCTATCAAAGAGTATGGAATAGCGGTCGACACTTGGAGACTCGCGGACCAGATCCAACCCAGCCATTGATTTTATTTGACCAGCCGAGGCTTCTCGAAATGTAACTAATGAGCATTTTCGCAGAGAAAATATTGGAATTTTGTATTAATTGAGAAAATTGCTTTTGAAAGCTTTAAGGCATTTCGATTAAGCCAATACAATGCAATGTAAATATTTTCATGAATTGCCAACAAATGAATATTTTACTTCAATTTTCTAACTGCTTGGCTTGATAATTACCTAGACACATTGAATCTAATCTGCGAGACGGGGTTGACTGACAACTACTGATATGAACATTCTCTCAACAAACCACATTTAAGAAATAGTTAATAAGTTTACGAAACACATTTTTCAGGAAAATCTTTTAGAATTTTGTAATACTTATATTGTAAGATGTTGACAGCAAAATCAAATTTAGCAAACTTATCCGTCAAAGTATTACATTTAATATTGCGTCAGTAGTGCCATCAATGGTTTCGAAATCTAAATTTTACGTTTTAATAGTAAACAAATTTTCATACTATTGTCAATTAGATTCTTATAGAAAATGTTATTCAAATATTTCCGCTAATTATATTCAGTCTAATTGATAAACACAATTTAAGCAATAACTTGAAAGAGTTGTAACTTAAGTGACAATTTTTATATTCGCAAAACTGACTTCAACTCAAGTAAAAACTGAGGGTTCATTTTTCTATTAAAAATCCATAAGACTTAGTGATAACTTCAAGTTACGCCACAAGTGATTAAAGTTAGCCCTCATTGAAGCCATACTTTCACTAAATTTGAAGTGTTATTTGTGAATAAGACTAGTTATACGATTTGTCAATCCAGCCTCAACTGTAATTCCCTTTGAAATTGACTCAAATTGAAAATATCAAATTTTATTTCCACTGTCGTTTTCATTCATACAAAATATTTTTGATAAACTTCATGATTATATAATTTTATGAAAATTTGTCTTTCAATAATTTTGCTCTTATAGCAATTGATTTTCTTCTCTTAATATAAGATTGTCTATAGAAATCATAGAACATGTAGAAAAATAAAGGATTCTGTCCAACGCAAAAGTAAAACCAACCCATAGGATAATCAGTTTGCTTGCAAAATAAGACAACACCATAAGTGCCACAAATCATAAATTGCAATATTTGTAGTTGTGTTATGTATTTTTTCCACCACAAATACTTTTGAACTTTAGGACCCAATGCAGCTAAAGCGTAGTATCCATACATCATTACGTGAATGGCTGTATTCAGTACTAAAAACATGCGGATTATTGGTATCAAACCGTTATATTTAAATGATACCCAACAAAGTATGGGAACCACTGTGTGATGATATAAGTGTAGAGTTGTTATCTGTGATCCTTTTTTTCTCAATACAAAGAATACTGTATCCAATAGGTCTACGAATCGAGTCAACATGAAATACCAACCTTGAAAATTAAAATAGATGAAAGCCTAAGAGTTTTCAAAATATTTGAAAGCAGAAACTATTGCTCAGGAATTTTTTTTATAGGAAATGATTGGTTAAACTTCGAAGTTTCGAAACATAGGCTTTCGAAAAATTAAGTTTCGAGATATGAAGCTACAAATAGCAAAATTTCGAAAAACTTGTTTTGAAGTCCTAACAAGATGATAAAATCCATGTTACTTTTTAATAGAGATATTGCTTTCAAGTACTTATTAAGAAACCGATGATTAAAATCGTAATATAATAAAAATTACGGCAGTAAGGTTAGTGAAAAACTATGAAACCTCTATATGATATGTAAATGAGAATAGAATGGTTTAAAATACCGAAATTAATAATATAGAATCCAATACTGTGGAATGATTATTGAATTTTGATCTATTTAATATTTGAAAATATAGAGTCTCAAAGTTTAGTTCATTTTATATCTAGAAAATTGAAATCTTTTTATCTGAGAAAAGTTGGAAGATAGAGTTTTCAGAACTTAATCTTTTGAAACGATACTATTCAGATTTTGTTTTACAAAACTGTGAAGTGATCCCAAATGATCAAATCCTTGATTCTATAATCTAGTGTTTATATTAGTCCTTTCCTAAATGTTTGCCAGTGTTCTCAGACTTAACGCCTACTTTTCCCTTGCAATCTCCCTCTCAATGTCTCGACAAAGACATAAACTATGGTTCTCTTAATACAGTTATGTCCATACACAAACTTTGAATTAATAACTCGCATAAACAGCTTTGATTTTAATTAAATTTAAAAAATAACCCAGCTAAGACTCGAAGCTGCACTTTTGAGGCTTATATATGAAGTACTAACTTATTACGCCACCAAACTTCACACATATTCTTTGCTTTATTTCATATCAAATCATTTTTGGATAAATTTTTCTATATCCGAGAAAAAGAAGAGTTTTCGAGGAAAGCAAAAAATCTCTTTGTTATCCTTGCATTACTAGGAAAAGCGAGGAAATTCCTCTCTTTCTGAGAACCTTGATGTTTGAACCAACGTTCAGATACGCAGTTAAATTTTTGAGTTAAAGCTCTAGGCGTCACCGTAACTTTAACTTTCAAACTTCTTCAGCTATTTGATTTCAGTTTGCACTTCATAACATTAAAAATTCTCTTGTACATATGACTGAATAATAAGTAGATAATCATTTCATTTTTAAACTTTTAACATTGTAATCATGCCTCACGTTAAAAATATATTACGATTTTTGAACTAATCAGTTTCAAAATGTTAGCGAAAAGTGTTTCCAAAGCCTAAGTTTTATTTTAGTCTTATTTCGAATACTAACCCAAAGAGAGGTACCATAAAGTTTGTGGTGATTTATCATCTCTTGATGGATAATTGAAGTCAAGAAATATTTTTCCATAATCGATCGAAATTACTGCCCAGTAAAAACCAAATGCATTTGCACATACCATAAATGTATTGTAAAATATTAATGTCTTTTTCAGCACAAATGGCTCTCTATATTGGGTAAAAAATTAAAAATGAACATTAGAAATTTGCAGCAAAATCATCTAAATCTAAATTGAGTGATTAAAGAAGTTAAAAAACAAAATTAAACTAATTAGAACTGAATCAAATGCATTGTCCAGGTTCTATAGAAATAAATTTGTACTCAAAATAGTTTGAGTTTCATCACATAACATCACTTCACTAGATTTTCTCACAAAAAATTAAATCAATTATTGCAAATCATACTCGAGATTCAATTTTGACTTAAGTTAAAGCCTAAAATATTTATAAGCGCTACCGTACGCGAGCATTGTTAGTGCACTTGAATTTCAACAATCGAGGATAAGCCTATTTCTCGTTTTTTACAACCTCATCAATAGAATGAATTACATCTAAAGAGTTGTGATTAAATAACTTGAATGATAACTACTTGTATTGAAAATATACCTCTTGCTCATATAAATTGGTAAAATAACTCTGGTGAGAACTAGATATGATGTCATATACAACAATATCTTCCAAATGCCACCACTTATAAAGAGCCAATGATTAACACGTGGGTCTCCGATATCGTCCCAATACTGATCCAAATAATACCACATCTTTTCAATGTATGACACCGTTAATCACTTAATTGTACGAAATATAAAACCAGAAACAAATTGATGTTGTTTACTGTTCGAATGATGCTCACAAAGATTCTTCTATCAGAGTGAAAGAATGAACAATAATTGTATGTATATATTGCAAACGTTCTTAGGCAAAATACGGCTAAATTCATAATTTGCCAACTATTCACGTCATTGAAGCCCTTGTTCATTATAATTAATCCTAACAATAAAGCTTCCTCAATAGTCATCATTTCATAATATAAATAACACAATAATTACAATTATAATAATAATTATTATTATAAGGAAAGATTTTCCTACGCTAGTAACTGACCATGTAAGACTTAAAAGAACTGATTATCCTTATCTCTATTGTTAGACATTGATCATAAGGTTTTCAACTTACAGGACATAAGTAAAGCTTCAACTTCTATCCTAAGAATTTTGGAAAATTGTTCACTCTTTAGCGTAAAGATTTAGCATGTTCTGCTTACGAGATTATTTTTGGATATATTCATTTGAAATCGATAAATCAATATAAATTTAAAACCAAAATTGAAAAAATGATTAACTGAATTTTTAGGCCTGCGTTTTATCATTTTTCTCAAATTACGTATTCGTAGAGTTTACGCTTACGAAGTTCTTAAAATAAGAAAATTTGCTGTCTTGCGAAAAACCTTAAGATTTTCGCAAACGTAAACCTTGAGAACAGGATCTTTAAATCTATATACTATTTTTGAATGTGAGACAGACTCTTTGCGTATACTAAACTTGATATGCATTTTTATTTTATACAATTTAAATCTAATTTTTGTCAACACACATATTGCATCTCAATTTATTATCTTTTGAATACAGATCTTCAAATTGATTAGCTTTTAGTTTTATGTTTCGGTTTAACTTTTCATTCATTTAATTTATTTGTCTTAATTTTTGTATCGCATTGATTTTTTATCTTTCTGTTGATTTTTTAAGATTTCTCAAGACTTTTCTTCTCCAAAGATGATTAAGAAAAAAATTATCATTTAAATCAATTAAAACTTCTTCAGATATTTATATCGGCTATTTCTAACTAAAAGAGCATAACCTATACTACATGTAATATATAGATGATTACAACGTGTTTTTATTTGTCAATAATTGATACCATTATCAAGTGATTTTCACTAAATTATATCTAGTCGTTTTGATTTTATCGTGATTTAAACAAGTCTAGTCAGAAATTATCGGTGATAATTAATGGAGTGGACTAATGAGGAGAAGCGGGTTCTAATAAAATATGAATCGTTGAACACTAATGACCCGAAAGAAATAATGGGTCGCATCAGGGATCGATTGGGTGATGCCTGCCCTGGTTATAGTACGATAACCAGATGGCTCCGGGAATTCAGGCTCGACCGACAGTCCACCAAAGATAGGCCACATCCTGGTCAGCAATCATATGTGGTGACTCCGGAAAATACGGCCATAATTGAGAAGCTTGTGAGGGCTGATCCATGGCTCACATACCAAGAGTTAGAGGACAGAACTGGCATTTCTTGCTCTTCTGTGTACCGTATCTGCACTCAAGAACTGGGCCTCCATAAGAAGTTATGTCGGTTTGTGCCACACTTCCTGTCCGATGAACAAAAGGATATACGTGTGAATATTTGCCGCCAAAATCTTAATATGTGGAAAAGTGGGGGTCAGGCCATTATTGATAGGGTCATCACAGGTGATGAGGTTTATGTTCATTATTATGAACCAAAGTTGTCACACGAGGCGAAGATATTCGTCTTTGAAGATGAGGAACCCCCGGATATGCCCAAGCGTGACAAAACAATTGGAAAAGTTTTTACGCCGTGTTTTTTAACACAAAGGGTTTGGTAAAAGCCGTCAAATTGACAGGACAGAAGACAGCGACGGCTTTGTGGTACACCACCAACTGTCTGCCAAAAGTGCTCGAGGGGGCGTCAAAAAGGGGTGTAATGTTGCACCACGACAACAGTCGAGTACATACCGCAAAGCTGACCGAAGAGTTTTTGGCCAAAAATAAGGTGAAGACAATTCCGCACCCTCTATATTCACCTGACCTCGCAATGTGCGACTTTTGGTTGTTCAGTGGTTTGAAGCACCACTTGCGCGGAATGTTCTTCGAGACAGATGAAGAGTTGGATTGGGAGGTCATGGAGTATTTTGACTCCATACTGGAAAATGATTGGAAGGAGGTGTTCAACATGTGGAGGGCCCGAATGGAGCAGTGCATCGAAGCTGGGGGGATTACATTAATTAAATATATTATTTGTTTAAATAAATTATCTATCGTTTTCTCTGTGCTCTCTTACTTTGAAATAGCCGATATTATAATTAACTAGAAACAATTAGAGAATAAATGAGGGTTTATCTCAATATGTTAAAAAGTTTCATAAGATATACTCCTAGACTTCCTTCTTTTTCCTAAAGTGGTTCCTAAACTTCTTTTCCGCGGACTATCTGAACGTCTAATTCATGCTTTTTAAAGTATTAATACTAAATATGCTCATTAGGAAACCTGATGCTACTACCGACCTCTAATGGTCTTTAAAAATAATTGCGAGATCCTTAAGAAAAGATTCGCGATCATCTTTTGGGTCCTATTATTTGGGAACCCTTGCTTTACAGAACTTTTTCAGATATGAGATATAGAATTTTTTCTACAAATTGAATTAAATCATAATATAAATTAGAGCTTAATACTATATTAATTAGAATAATACAAATTAAATTTGGTGTCTAATCTTTCAAAATGATGTTTTAGTGTTCTTTGTGCAGCTATTTCTTCATATATTTAACCGATTATTTAGCCTCAAATCTCACTTTTTTGCCTAATTTGTTCAATTTTAAAAATGGTCTATTTTAGCACTTTTTAACTTATGCCACCAAATATGCTAAGAATTGAAACTTTATATATAAGGCCATAAATGGTGAAAAGCACTCATTCAGTCATAAAATAAAATCCTATGATATAGATAGAACTACTTTGGGAGGAATTTGTTATTTTTCTAATTTTCATATTAATTGACCTGAGAATCAATTGGAGTAACAGAAATTCTGAAAAAATCAGTTTGTTTAAGGTTTTTTCTCATAAAAGATGTATATCTCTACATACAGGTGGAGCTCAACAAAAATACAATCCACAAAGAGCTCATTCAATTTATTTTTAAAAATTAATTTCAAGCGTCTCAAACGGAAATAAAAGATGATATTCTCGGTATAGATGAACCCTTTGGTGACCTTGACCTGGGTAATGTTAAGTGATGTGTGGAATTATGGGTGGATCGTGAGAATCGTTTACATAATGTTACAGGTGTTCATACAACTTACCTACTAAAAATTGAACTAGAGTCAATATCACGATTGTAAATGTACTCCACAATTAATAATTTAAACTTAAAGATATTAAATAGCTGTTGAACTTCAAATATTAAACATAATTGATATACAGATAATCTTACAAAGGATATAACAGCGTTTGTTCATATTTTTATATTTCATTTATAAATTATTTATTTATTTTAATTATAAATAAAAGTATTAGTCAAATTGAATTCAAATTATTTACTTCTCATCGAAATGCGTGTTATTCACTACTTTGCAAAGTAAACTTTGAAGAGAATACAAGCTCCATATAAATGGTCAGCAATCATTTAAATATGTAGTTGAAGATTGATTGGAGACAAAAGTGTGTTGAACTTAATCTTCTGAGCTTAAGTCTTGACTTAACACTAACTTACATTTAAGTGGAAAATTTTATTCTCAGGATAAAAAATATTTTCTAAAAATAATTCTGAAGAATTCTTTTAGTTTTCAAGTGCTTCGTTTGACTCAAACAAACAAAAATGTCGAGTGTAGGAACTAACTTGATTGATTTAATATGCATAAATTTTCTACTTTTTAAAGTCATAAATATCTGAAGTATACTTTAAGAAAAGAAGGGTTTAATTGAGTGCTATACAAATTGACTAAAGCTTTTTTGCAGGCAAGTCATTCAAGTTTATGAAGTCATAGGCTTTCATTATTATGCTTTTATAAGAAAAGATGCGCTCTCTGTGTTCACTTCATTGTTGCAAATTGTGCATCGTGTTACCATTCTTCTGGAAATTTGATACATTCTAGTAGGTTTCTCACGAATCTTATTATATTTTGTAAGTTAAAAACTTATTTGATCACTTTAATCAAAATGAAGCATTACTGGAAGCATTACTTTAAGATATTTAAATAACGAACGTCTTATAAAAAATATCAATATTGAAACACTGAGTGATCAATGCAGTCATAAATTCGTTTACTATTAAAAGTTTGACAGTCAAAATATTAGAGTTCATAAATAAGATACTATCAGATGAGATTTCATGAATTTAATGAGTAATGATTTTCCCCTTTGAAATATTCATTAAGACCTAAGCCCTCTTGATGTACAAATTTTTCAAAAGCGCAATTCTAGTAAACGCTTCAAATGGACTTAATGAACATTATATCTAGAAAATTTCTTTAAAGATTTGTTTGATAGAAGGCTCTCTTTCTTTTATATTGACAATAAAAGTATAAAATGCTTATATGTAAAGCATAGTATTTTCAAGAAATGAACTTCTCGAGTCTCGAAAAAATTTTGATCTCGAGAATTCGTGAATTTATTAATTCCACATAATATAGAAGGAAAATTTTGATTGATAATTATTTACCTGCGTTTAAACTCGATAAAATACATTGAACTGGGATAACTGTTGAATAAATGAAAGTTTTTAATTTATTTTCAAATTATTTAACAAATCTATTTTGATTAAAAAAAATTGATCATTTCATGATTTTTGATAAACATATTTTTGAGAACTACAAACCTTTAAATTTAGAACTATTCATCAAACATTTTTCTTCGGTTAACATTAAAACGTAAAAATCTTTAAAAATTAAAGCTTAATTATTAGGATTAAATCAACAAAGATATTCTTCGAAACTCGAACGAGTCTCGAGATACCTCTCGGACGAGGTTCGAGACTCAGGAAACCATACCATCTTCTACCTGTATGTTAAGATGTTGAACAACTCTTTAAGCACAATTTAATGGTTCAATATTCTTATTAAACTGATTTAAAACGATCTAGTTTTAAAATAAAGTCGTAGCTGGAGTTTGCTTTGATCTCGTTGAATTTCGTGGCTTCAATATTAATAATCCTTACATTATAATTCAAGTCCATTTTTTTAAATAGTTGCGAAACTCTTTCTTTATGCTCCAAGCCAGATTTGGGAAATTTTTCCTAACTCTCTATTTTAAGATTGAATCCAGTAAACCTTAAAATATCTTTTGATTGACAGTTCATTTGAGCCAACTCGTGCCAAGGTTGCTGATTTTAAATTTGTTTACAAGTGTGCTTCAAAGGAAAAGGATGACCAATTTCCTTCTAGAAACAAATATATGTTTTATCCCTACTTCAAAAGCAAAAAGGGCTTAACTTCATTTTTTATAAATTATTATAAGACTGTAATACACGTTTTCTATACAGATTGTTCAAAATAAAACTAAACTTAAATTTTGAGTACAATTTTTTAAATATTATGCACCGACTAGATGAAATTTATGAATAAAGTTTGAAATGAGTAAAAGAAAAGTTAACTTTTTAATAATATGTGAGATAAAAACAAAATTAGCATCTAAAATGATGTTCTCAATAAAACAAAGTTTCTATTTATAAAACTCATTGGCAACACTCCCTCAGTGTTCCTACAATGTCTTATCTGGCAAAACATTTTCCGTTATAAATGAAAATAAAAGCAGATTCATATTTTCTAGAAATTAGCGAATGAAACCTAATCATACGAACTATTTTATTGTTTTAGTTATAAAATAGTTATGAACAAAAGATACTGGAAACCTCTGGCTAGTACTTAAAAGAAAAAGACCTAGTTAACTGCTTTATCTGAGTTTAGTTTAGTTTATTTCGGGCAATCTGTATATTCAAACGATATCAGAGGTAAAGTTTGAATCTTTAATGACTTTTTAAGCTTTTGAAGTAGAAGTTATGCTTTCATTTGTTTACAGGATGAAATTAGTCATACTTCTATAATCATACGTCTATAATTTCTATTTGTTTGCATGAGTCGACAAAAACAACTTAAAACTAAGTTCGATCATGTGTGTGGCTTTGAAAGTCAGGGTAATCCAGAAGTTTTCGCTAAAAATGACTTAATGATTGCATTTAAAGAACTTGACAATAAACTTTAATATTTAATTGAGTAATAATGTTTAGTGAATCTAGTTTCTTTTTTTGGAACCGGAATCTTTTTTTGGAATATAAACAGTCAGCATTTTAAGTTATTATAAACATGTTTATCAGAAAGTTTTCAAATCGTTCTTTCACTCAGATATGAATGTGATTCGCTTAGAAGTTAGTTTGTAATAACTGAGCCAAATTATAACTAAATTTGAATTCAAGATAGAGCTTTGCGATTCAAGATAAATTATCAGTTTTTTTCTATTTAACTCTGATTTATCCTGAAACATATAGCCATCAGTTATTTAATAGTGAAACCGTTTCACGCGTTGCTTTATTCTTCAGGAGCATTGGTTAAAGTGGTGCAAGACTCTAATATACTTTTTATTTCTAAAAATGCTTGGGATAAATTAATTGAGCATTGAATTTATTATGACCTGCTTCTGATAATTTAATATTATCGATTGATTTGATACATTCCCCAAAGCACTGTAAGGCTAAACATTTCAACATCCTTTAAACGCTAAATATTTAAAACTATCGCACATTAGTAAGAAAGACTATCAAATCAAATCTTTATCTACAAGTCCTTCATATTTTGAGCTCAAGATATACGGAATTCCTGCACAATGATAATTGCTTTTCATTGATAAATCTTCTGCTTTTGCTCATGAAATTTGAATTGAATAGCTGTGTTTCCTTGACAAAAATTCAAAAATAAAAGATATTAATATATTCGACGTACTTTGAAGTGGTATAAAGAATAGAATATAAAATTTCCTTAAGTATCTGTAAATTGAACTCATGATATAGAGTTAAAAATTTTCCATAATTATAAAGCTATTTTTCAAGTTTGATTTATTCTAAATCTAGTCCATATGTTATGATCAAAAGTAAAATTTTGTATTTACTGCTATTTACTAGACGGAATCTTTAAAATTCAATTTAATTAGTTTGACTAATGGTTGTTATTTGAATTATACCACATTGATAGCAATTTCGAAATACACATCAAATATTTAATACGTTGGAAAGTGTCTTATTAATCCAGTTTGGTTTATCCTTATTAAACCTTCAGTCTGCTAAATGCATTATGTTATGAATTCCAATGATATGCTCGATATAAATCAATTAACACAAGCTGAACTTGATTTTTGTTTATTCGTAAGAGGTCAAATTTTTTAAGATCAAACTAAAGAGCACGATTATCTCTTAGAGTTATTGACATTTAATATTTTCATTTATTGATCTTTTAAAATCTAGTTTTCTAAGTGCGAATTCTAAAAGGATTTTTAAAGTTCAAGATCTTTGTTTTCTACCTCAGTTAGAAAAAGCCATTGAAGCATTCGTAATTCGTTTAAATCAGTGATCGCCAACCTTCTAGTAACAAAAGATCAAAAACTTGACTCTTCAGCCAAAGAACCACTAAAAAATTATGACAAGAGCAAATTTATTTTTTATTTGAATTTTTTATTGAAATATTTTATTTGAAGATTTTGATGCTTCATATTGCTTTTAACAATATTAATTCATAGCTCATTTTAGCTAAATACTCTATGAAACAAATTGAAGTTATATATGATTTCTGAACTTAGTGTCTCATAAGATTCTTGTATTCATTTTTTAGGTATTGTTTGTATATATCGGGATACAGCTTTAGAAGCTTAATAATATACTAATCAGATTTTCTCTCCGAAGCAACATGACTGTAATTCCATATCAAATTGACTTTTTTGAGTTTCCTAGAAAAACAATTTGATGCCTCAATTAAAAGGCCGAAAGTATTAGAACTACTAGGTGTGTCAAAGGCCAGATCCGGCTCGCGGGCCGCAGGTTGGCGACCACTGGTTTAAATCTTTGACAAAAATTTCTTATCAGAAGTATCAAAGTTTGATAAAATTTCAGTTCAAAGTGTATCTCGAACTTCACCTTCAAAAGTCAAGTGAGTAACTGTATAACTCTCTCGACTCGAAGTGAATACTATCTGACTTATCTAGATATAGTTTTGAGAAAGAAGATTTTAAGATAGCGTTGCAACGTCTCTTCTTTTTGAGACGGCAGTCCTTGATTTGAGGATCTTGTCCTCTTTCTAATCAGGCGGATAAGGGAAAGTCTTCATCTTTACAGATAAAGAACGAAAATATTACGTCTTCTGAATATTCTAATTTCGACAACTGCATTTATGACTGAATTTAAAGGTTATTCGAACTTTTAATGAAGGTCTAGAAACTAATATTTGGCTTTTTTATAATTTTTACTGAAATTAATTGCAATATGAGTTGTAGTGAGTTTTATGACTATTAAAAATAACAAATCTTTTTTAGAAGCTATGAAATCAGATAAAAAATATAAGTTCGGATATGATAATTAGGACAATTATCACTATTGTATTCTACGCTAACTTAAGTTCGATAAAACTAGTGACTAAAAATCTCTTGAAATTTTTGTGTGAGGGTTCCTCTTTTGATAAGTTTTGCCTTCTTTTGAGGTCTGAAAAAGTAGCAACACTATTTTCGGAGAAACACGAAATGAACGATTCATACTATACAGCTTTTGAATCTCACCTGCACAGCAATAGCTATTTAAAGAATAATTAAAATCTGGTTTCTCCTTGTGTTCTACCGGTGCGACAAATTTTGGGACCAATGTATATAATTTTGTCAGAAGAGAAACGTTGACTTTGGCTCTAGAATTTTTTAGAAAATTGTTGATCACCAATAGCAAGTTTGATCGAAAGTATTTTTGCAATTTGAACATCTAAGGCATTATTTCAAACTAGGTTTTAAAAAATAGTCTATTTTTCTTTTTTAAGCTAAGGGTTAAATTGAGTGAAACTTCAAAGGACTCAATCTTTAGGGGAACAACTTTTTTCACTCTTGAGTTCGTAATTGAATTTTATTTGCATTCGATTTTTTAGATAAATATTAGTGGAATTCATATTCTTCTAAGAATTTTTTTCAAAAGTAATGCCAAGGAAACAACTTGGATAATGAAGCATAATGACAGCTATTATCTTTTTTTTAAATATGGTATCAAATGAAAGATGGATACTTTTATTTAAAATTAATAATATTTGAAAAACTTCCATCATTTAACGTGATGGATAATACGATAGTGATTCGACCTTCGATTGTGTGGTGGTTTTACAACTGGAAACTTAAAAACAAAATTAAAGGCACTTTATGCCAAAGGGCTTCTGATTAATTTATAAGCAGATATAAATAAGTACGAACAAGTACTGATTGAGCTATTTATAGAACAAGAATCACAATGCAAACCTGAAAACTTGCACTGACGACATTGAAATAATTACATAGTTCCCCCAGCAAAGCAAATTTAATCATTCAGTAGACCTTTGGTAGAGGTTGCATTTTCCGATATTGAAATCGACGACATATAGAAAAAAATTAATCAGGTTGAAGTTTAATTATTAGATGAACTCATGTTTCAATGCTGGGTATCATTAAAAATATATATTAAATGTGCAATCAAAATTTATTTTTTCAAGATTAAATTGAGATTTCACTTAAACCTTTAAATACTAGAAACAGGTAACCTAAATTAATAAAATTTTCACTACTTCTGAGGACTAAAGACTTTAGATAGATTTTAAACTTTAATAAAGAGTTTAGGTTTTAAATTCTAACAGAGAGATAACTAAAACTGACCGAATAATCGTAACTCTATTTACTACCATTGCATACTAGTGTTTAATGCTAAATTAAATTCAAATTATTAAAGTTGTTGCTATAGAAGGCTCATAATAATTTACTTCCTCGAACAATCGACTGGCTTTCTTTTACTTGATGATTAAGAAGTTTTCCATAAAATCTGCTACCGATGACGTTCAATTTTGCGATAAACACGTAAATACTGATTATCATTTAAAAAAGATTTCCATCAAAACAATGGCCTTAAAGCTATCACCTTAATCACGTAAACTATTCTATAATAAAACCAACAAATAAACAGTGGAATAAAACTCTCTATAAATTTAGACTTGACCAGCAATCAGGACTAAAGCTTTAGCCAATCACGGAGTTGGGCAGATTTTCCGTACCATCAAAAAGACTACATATAGAGCCTACACGTAGAACCACAACATTCACGAAGACAGAAGTTTTGGTTCAAAATCTTTTTCTCGACAAAATACGCCTCTAAACCAGTAACTAATCTATTATCAGGATTGCAAAATTATTTGCCAAGGCTTGAATGTCCCCGATATATAAATGAGGCAAACATTTCTTTTATATTGATTCAAATTTATCGACTGAAAACTTTTTTGATAATTAATGCGAAAAATTTGTGAACTTAATCAGTGAAAGCGAAGCAGATCTTAAAAGGTTTTCTGGACAGCAAAATAAGGTGTCCTTATGAGTCAAGCGTTTATTACATTAAATTGTGTTCGAGTGACTTTGTAATAAAATGAAATCTTTTTTTAATATATTCGTCTTTTCTAATGAAACTTCAACATCAGTTGGTCAACAATGTGCTAAAGATATTGCCAACAGATTTGCAGAGCAACTATTTTCATTGTTTTATATATTGGCGCCGTCAGATTATACTTATGATGATCCCCATCAAGTACCAAACTATGAAGTTGGGGTAATTACTCATCTTAATTTCATTTATCTAATGATTTTTCAGCAAATGAAACTCTATGATCTAAAAGCTATTTGAGCTAGTTTTCTATCAATTATTTATTGCAATTTGCCTTAACTATTTTGATACCTACTCTAGTTTGAAAGTGCGCTTTTCTCAAACTGCTCAATATCAAAGTAGTTTTTGCTCAATTGAGTTTTAGATTTCTCTTCAGACGTACTTATCTAAGTACTTGCAATTTTACTTATTGTCCTGATCTACTTTTAGTTAATACCAGCAATTGGTCTTTTAGTAGTTTTGGAGCAAATCGTTAGGTTTTTTCAACGAAAAGACTTTTCTCGATTCCAAGACTTTGTGATAAATATTGGTTCTTCAATCATATTCACGTTCGCGAGGTATGAATAAGTTTATCAAATCTTACACTTCTAACAGTGCAATTAAATCTGGCTTTTACTGAAAAAAGAATCGTTTCTTATGTGAGGCTTCCTTTAAGATGAAGTGAACGAACCAAACCAAAGAGAAGGTCTATATTTAATAGCTCCTATAAAGTTTAAGATTTCAAACTGCTCGAAAAAGTGGTTCAATTCATACAAATTATAATTTGAACAATTGATTTGTTCAATAATTAATTATAAATGCAGATATCAGTGATTGGTTCGATTTAAGAGATTACGATTTTTATTGCTCCCAAATTACAACAATCAAATGATGAGTAAACAAGTTAATGATCTTTCATATCTGTGTTAATAGCTGAATGTTAGAAAAACAAATGGTTCAAACTTTTACTTCTATGAATTAATTCACTTTTTTCAGGCGCTCTCAAGTCAAACTCCTTAAAAGCCATCAGATATAGACTTCTCTCTTTGCTTTTGGCTAGTTATTCACTTGTTTAAGAGGAAGCTCCATGCATTAATCTTGAGATTAGCTCCACCACAACCTTCTAAAAGTTTAGCATTTTATATCATTTATTCTATATAAATCGACACAAAGTGGTAGTACTAACAATTAATTATCAATTTATGAGATTAATTGAGCTTAAGAGGAAGATTCTGTAAATTGTAGATACTGATAACTAATCAATTTTATCATGTGTGCAAATCTAATGAGAAAACTTGGTTCAAAGGTAAATTCAAATTTTTGTATGCAAAGTTTGATTTTTGAGTGAAGATTGATTGAGAAACTTCAAAAAAAAAAAGTGAATTAACAATTACCAGATCTAGAGATAAACAAATGAAGAATTTGGTTACGGTTTAGACAAACTTATTCATGATAATGACTTATTTTTCTAGTGCACCATAACTTTAGGCATAGACCTCTTTAATCGATTACTAAGAAATCGATTTTGACAGAAAGTCGACACTTATTTTTACATTTTTTTATTTGTAACTGACCTAAATCTCAAATAATCACAAACCTTATATCGATTAAGGAAAGTCCTTACTATATATACAGTTCTTCATCGAATAAATAATTGAACATTATTTTCCTCATTAGAGTGTTCCTGTTGGGTGTTGTAGTGTTCATATTCACGTGGCTTTACGATAATTACCGCATTGTTGATCTACCGCTTCATTCAGTTTGGACATGGCTCCTCTCTCTGCTTTTAGTAGAGTTTGTCTACTACTGGACTCACAGAGCTTTGCACGAGTTTAATATATTATGGGCTGCCCATCAGTTCCACCATATGGCAGAAGACGTAAACATTAGTACCACAATCAGGGATTCCATCGTTGATCTTGTTATCTATGATGTTAGTTTACGAAACTTAATAAATAATTATTTTCATGATCAAAATCAATTGAAAATAAGTTATTTATTAATTTAGTTTGAATGAGTAACATTTTTGAAATATTTGACAGATATTTCCACTGCCATTAGCTATAATAATTCCTCCACCAATATTAGTGGTTCACATTCAGTTCAGTCTAATTTATCAGATTTGGTTACACAATGAAGTTGTCGGTAATTTGGGTTTTATTGAATACATAATAAACACTCCCCGACAACACCGAGTACATCATGGAAAGAATCCCTACTGCATCGATAAAAACTATGGAGCACTCATCATGATATGGGACAGAATTTTCGGTACCCATCAAACAGAGAAGGAAAAGATTGTTTTCGGTGTTGTTTCGCCAACTCCGAAAACATTTGACTCAATGATTTTGCAATTCGGTTATTATCGAGACATATGGAAAAAATTAAAATCTGTTGAAGGCTTTGGTAACAAAATGTCAGCTCTATTTAAAGGTCCAGGTTGGGCACCAGGCAAACCAAGACTTGGTTTGATCAGTGATGTACCCGAACCTGATCCAACTTCACCCAAATACTCTTATGACCCGTTTATACCACTTTGGAAAAAAGTTTATATTTTCGTTCATGGTTCTATTATAGTACTCGGATTTTTCCTGATTGCTGATCACCCTTATATTGTAAGAATGATTACTTTTCATGTTTGTTTGGATTATTTTTTAAACTTAAAATTCTATTTGAAGCGTTTCTCTCCTTTGAATGGGTTGATTGGAATGACTTACATAATATTCACGTTAACATCGTTTGGAGCTATTTTTGATAACAGGCAAGTATCAAAACTACAATTTGATAACTAGTGAATAGTGAATTCAATATTGACTTGACTTCCATAAAAATAATTAATCTAAAATTTTTGAATAGGAAAATTGCACCACTTCTAGAAATGATGCGCTGCATCGTATACTTTCCTCTTGACCACTTTCTGATAGCTTCAGTTGATTGGCATATCGGTGTCAACGAGCATACTATAGTAATGTCTACACTATGGACTGTTCGTATCATTCATATCTTATCAATCATTTTCTGGATATTATATTACATCGCAAATGCATGCATCAGAAAAACTAATAATGGCTGCGATTACATGATCGCTTCAGTTACAGAAAAAGACATCGAAAGCGACACCTCTTCCATGAAAAATCGTTCGAAGTGTCAAACATTTTTGTTAATTCTAGGATTTTTAGTATTCGTTGTCGCTTTTTTTAGCGCATGGGCTACACGCATGGACAGTTGTGCTCAGTGGATAAATCAGTGGTGAAACCTTTGAAATCGAAATTTTATTTAAGTTTTTTGAGTACTGAAGGGTGTAAAACTTTTGCCATATGTATCTCGTAACTATGCATAATATGTATTAAAATTTAATCATATTTTTGAATAATGTGCATTTAAACCAATTAAATCATCTAAACTAGAATATCAGGCAAAAAATTAAAATCATAAGAATATATCCTGTAAAAGTATACAAACTTGTACTTGAAAAAAAACACAATTTTCTTCATATCTGATCCAATGTCCTGCAAGTTATGGCATACATTACGAGTAATTTTGACTCAGTCGCAGTTTCTCGATTAAAATCAGATTATGACTATCATCAATTATGAAGAACAATATGTTTTACCAACAAATTATAGCTTTGCAATTTTTTAAGACAAAATATCCTTTGTTGGAATCTAGTTAACTTGTATTTGTTTTTCTTATGAATTTCCTTTGACTTGTTGCACTTTTCGTAATACAGAAAATATTTTATTATTCCTCAATTGTCGGAAATTTATTCAAAAAATAAATATTTTCCATGAAAAAGTCAAAGATCTCTTTTCATAACCAATGAGCAATCACTTGATGTAAATTGTTTTCCTGAGGCTTATCAAAATTAAAACCAACTTTTTATCTGCTGATCAAAAACAAAACGTAAATAAATTACAGATTACTGAGAAATTATTTCTTTGAATTTTATATAATTATAATGATAATTGAAATAAAAACATAACTTTGATTTCACAAAAATACTCTTATTTAAAACTTGAACACTAACTCTTTTTAGATAATTCAATAATCAAAGTAAGGTATTTATTCAAAGTCAAAACAACCTTACATCAAGTTTTAACTAGATCATTCGATTGAAGGCTCATCAAACTTGATGTTTAATTCTTTCTTAGTTAAATATAATATATTGCGGTCAAGTTCTATCAATGGAAAAATGCACGTAAATTGTTACAATATACCCTGCCATTAGCAATTCAATTTTGTAAAGCCCTATAATTCATATCGATCATCAACACATTTTATAATCAATGCTATAATGAACTTTAAGTAACGAAATTACTATAATATTCACTTAAAAACGATTATGAGATCTTTAGATAATTCTAGTTAAAAGATTACCTAAAATTTCAAATTTTAACCGAACGAGAAACAAAATTTTTACATAACACAAAATTTGATCAGGTCTGAGTTTAGACTTTAAACCTTCAATTCATCCCCAATATATCTTTAGATGATTAGACTAAACTTTCAAAACATAAACTTTCTAAAAATAAAGCTACGAGATAATATGAGTATTGCCTATATTATTAGTTTACTAGTAATAGCATTACTTATAAGTATTACAAAACTTTAAAAGGATTTTCCTGATAAAAGTGTTTCGTAAACTTGAAACTATCTCTTAAATGTGGTTTATTGAGAGGATATTTATATCAGCCGTTGTCATTTTATCTCGTCTCGCAGATTAGATTCAATGCGTCTAGGATCTTTTCGAATCCAACGCCTATAACCTCTTGGAGAAAGATCTGATCAACCGAGTCAGGCAGTAAGCAGAACTAGTGAATATGCTAAGAAAAGAAGAGCATCAGGTTATACACAGTATTCTTCAAGTGGCGAAGCTTTGAGCTCAAAAAGTCCCTTCACAGGCCATCTTTCTTCAATGGAGGAGAAAGTTCGAAATTTTGTTGGCAAATCATATTAACTGATGGGTCAGATCATTCATCATTTAGGTCATATTCGAATGATTTGTTGAAAAATTGCTGAAAAAAATCACTATTAGTCTTTCTTTCCACGAACTTACCAATCATCCTAACGCTACTATAATTCAATTACTTATGAATTTATATAAAATTGTTAACAATAAATAGTTTAAATGTTCTGTTGTGGATGTCAAAACAAGAGAATAACGAATTTCGACCTTATGTATCGTTATTTTCCAATTAAAGATAAAAATTTGAATTTACGGCAATGTCATCAATAATAATCAATTTATTAAAACTAATTAATACTTTCAATGGCTACCAAAAGTGATGCAATTTTGCGTAAAAGAAGAGATTTCGAATCTATTCGAGAATCAGTTATGAAACTTTGGGGAAGAAATTTATTTGTTTCGAACATTTTGATCTCAAATACATAATCAATTGAACGCAAATATATTGTATTTATGCCATTCTGACAAAGGAAAGAGTTCGATTCCAACCACAACATTTTCTATATGAACGAAACTTTTGAAGAACTGCCTTAGTGAATAAGGCTTAAGGCTATGGATTGAAAATACGTTTAATGTAGAAATAATAGAACTTAGTTATTCATTAGTTTAAATTTCTTCATTAAAATAAACTCTTAGAGTTTGAAAAGAAAGTATTATTGTGTGACAATACTTTTACTCATTATGAACTAGATCAAAAGTATTGTTACTTTTAATAGATAAGTAAATCAGTTTCATTAAGAGATATTTCAAAGAGCAACAAGTTTCGTCATAGGTTAATCGTACAAAAAAATGATAATTTCTTATCTCCTATAACTAAAAGGATTAAAATTGATTTTTCATTTCTTTCGAACCATCGCGCACTCAATTTCTAATACTTAATACAAAATCTAAGTTAAGGATTACTTAGGCAGTTCTTCAAAATTTTCGTTCATATTCGCAAGTTATAGAATCGAATAACAATGACTTTCAAACATACTAAAATGAGAATCGAAGGTATTATTGTTCAAATCATTTTTTATTGTGAACTCATTCGAATTTGATTTTTGCTCGTCTGAAAAATTAAAGATAAAAAATGATACAATACTTATTTGTAAATAGAAGCTAAGAGTTTCTCCATTTTTAAGAATCGACTCAAAGTTTTGTTGATATTTAAAATTTGAGCATAACTTTGTTTAATTTCTATTAACTAAAAATAAATTCTTCTAATACATAGAATCTGTTTTTCATAGGTTGACTACGAGGTAAAATTCAATGTTCCAAATAAGCTTTGATATTTATTTATTAACTTTTCATTCACTCATTTATTAACAAGCACTTCGACAACTTTCATTTAACATAAAAATGAAATTCTGCCAAAAAATAACTGGTTGAACTGAACCTCATGTGACCAGAGGCTTTCGACATAAGCTTTGTGTATAAATAAACTATAGCTCAGGCAGATTTCAAATATATAAATTTTACTCGCCGCAAATGACCAGAACATCGATAAAAAATTCCGAATAACCAAGTATACGTTAAATGAAAATTCCCGTAGAATATAGAATCAAATTTCAACTCAAAACGATTGAAGTGAACAGAATTTTATTGCTCTGATTTTATATTCTAATAAGACTTCGAAAATTAAAGAATAGTTGAAAAAGAGAGTGCCAGGTCCTACGGGACCTTAGCCTAAAATGGTTCTCGAATAAGGTATTTTTGAAAAGGTCTTGACAAGGAGGAAAAGATTGTGAAATTCTTCGCGTAATATAAATTAATACTAATATTTTAAGCAATAAATCATTCAAAACGTTTAAAAATGCTGAGAAGATATCTTACATCTTAGGGAGATTATTGCACAATTCGTTGATTATCCCTGTTAAGTAGTGTTTTATGGGCAAATATTCAAGTTTTGTATTGTAAACAAGCCCACTACTTATTAATTGACTATTTACTAAATACGAAGGTTAAAAGCAGTCTCCCTAAGATACAAAAATCTCTTCTGTACTATAAAAGTTATTATTACTATGATATTTTTGTAAGCGCTATTTTCAATTAGCGTTGCTTGCGTAAGCGTTTTTATTGCGGCATTACTTTGACGCGATATGGAGAATTTACACCAATTGGCGTAAAAGGGTGGATCTCCGATAAACTGATGACTCGACCCGTAAAGTCAGTTTGACTTATTGGCCCTACTGAGCATCGTTTGAATGATTCTCATCCCATTCCCGATGTTCTATTTAATGCCTGCATGAAAGGCATTCAGACGTGAAAGCATACTTTTTGGCCTGAATCTTTAGCCTGGCTTACATTTAAAATTCGGTTTAGACCTGGCAAAGTCATATTCGCACTCGCCGCGGATGCTGGTTTAAAGCGGATAACCGCCTTAAAAGACTGGCAGGTGCGATACGAAGCGGGTGTGAAATTTTTTTATTGAAATACCCTCAATGTTAAATTAAAGTTTTCAGTATTTATAACTGAATTTTAATTGAAAATAGAAAACTGTATCAATGGTAAACTCAAAATACAGATATTTTATATTTTACACATTATTTCTACACAGTGATGAATGAATCTACTTATAATTATATACAAAGATATTTTAAAATTTTGAAAATTTCTTATGAAAAGGTTAATTATGAGTAAACCATTGGATAAAAGAAAAAATTATTTTAATGAAAATATCAATTTCAAAAATGTCTAAAGTCAGTGAATAATTCGCCTCTACTGCCTCTACTTCTGGGCAGTCATCGAGCCTAGAATCAAGTAATATTAATATCAAAGAATTAATCAGATAATTAATAAATAAAAACGACTCGAGAGTTATATTCATCGAAATTAAATCAAAGAGTGAGGATTGAAAAAACTCAACAAAGCATTAATTGAAGCACTCATATGATCTTGATTGAAATAAAATAGGAATTCAAAAAACGATAGTTTACGAGTCGGGTGCGGGTATCCGCCATTTTTTGTTAGCGGATGCCGAGCGGAGTGGAGCGGGAAACTGGCAGGTGCGGAGCGGCTGTTAATATTTTCAGACTTTGCCAGGTCTAATTCGGTTACCCGCCGTCATCGCGAGAAGGTGGTTCCCGGAGTCGGATGATTATGGAAATGTACGGATCCATTTTCCCCCTTATTTCCGTAATGCTACGTTGTTTCACAATCTTTTACTCTTTGTTAAGACCTTTTCAAAAATAAATAGATTATCGGGTAACCATTCTAGGCCAAAGTCACGTAGGAGTTTTGCACTCTTCTCTTTCAAACTTTTCAATTGTGAAGTCTTGTCAAAAATATAAAATTAGAACAATAAAATTCTGTTCATTTCAATCGTTTTAAGTAGAAATTTGATTCCATATTCTACACACGAAATTTCTAGCAACGTATACATAATTATCCGGGAATTTTTCACCGATGTTCTGGTCATTTGCAGCAAATGAAATTTATATATTTGAACTCTGTAAGAGCTATAGATTATTTATATATAAAATTCATCTCTGAATTCTCTGACCACACAGTCTAGTTCAACCAAGTAGTTAAATCGAATGATTATGATATTTAAAAACTTAAACCAAAATATTTTCTAAAATTAAAATTGTACAAATTATTTACAGTAATCTTAAGAGAAATACACGCTTTTTAAAATATGTTATGAATTTCTGTTCAGGCAGAATTACTCAAAACGACTGAATAATTGAGTTAGATATACTGATTCAAAAATCATATTCGAATAAAAAATTAAATCATGAAAAGTTTTAATTTAAAACTTAAGCTGAACAAAATTCAAAGACAGATCAAAAGTTTGCGATTAAGATAAAATTAACTTTAAAGTACACAAGGTTTTGAATTAGTTCACTTCTTACATTGAAAAGCGATAAAATAAGAATGAACGCAAAGTCGGAAATCGATTTCATTTTAAAACTATTCAATAATGTAAGAAAGTTAGGTTGGGTATGGGTTTTAAGGGTCTACTGAAAGAGCACTCTATTCGATTGTCCTGAACTCCAGGATAATGAATATAGTCTCTTTCATAACTATAAAACCAACCGATATTTTTAATATAAGTTTTGGATAGTGTTAGATAATTTAATAAAATTTTGTAATAATACATCAAATACGAAGCTATAATAGAAAATTTATCAATTTTCGAGTTGCACTGATTGGCGCCTGCATAATGTATCTTAATGCTAAAATACACTTTTCACAACTATAAAACCAGCTGAGAATAGTTTAAAACTCATCACTGCAGAATTGCAAAGTATCATTTTCAGAGTTAAAAAAGAAATTAATTTGGACGGTCCGACGGCTTTCATAATTATTGGCACGATTTGAAAAAAATAAAATAATTTTCTCTATACATACCGTCGGTGGCGGTTCAGTCATCGTGTGGTATATAATGGAATGGCTAATATAGCACTCGCAAGTCATAAAATGAAATTTTTACAAAATAATTACAATGGAACTTGAAAATGTATTTTATAGTAAATTTCCAACCTTCATTTGTATATCTGATTTTTAAATTAACATTTTAGTGTATATTAAATACACATTTGAAATTTTTCATGTATATATATGCGCATATAATAATTTTAATTCATGCATATATTTTTGGTTTTTTGTTATAGCTTTTTCGAGTTATTTCTTAAATGGTGTTTGTGAATATGATAAATATAATTGGTGGCGGAAAAAATTTCAATAGCGTTCGTAACAAGAATCTAATTGGCAATAGTTTGAAAAATTTCTTAAGACTAAAACTATTATTAAGTTTTCGAAATCATTAATGGCACGACTGATGCAATATTAATTGTAAGGTTCTGACGGATAAAATTGTTAAATTTTATTTTGTCGTCAATATACTATAATCTAAGTATTACAAAATTCTATAAAGATTTTCCTGATAAAAGTGTTTTGTAAACTGATTGACTATCTCTTGAATGTGGTTTGTTGAGAGAATCTTCATATCAGCCGTTGTCAGTCAACCCCATCTCGCAGATTAGATTCAATGTGTCTAGGTAATTATCGAGCCAAGCAGTTAGAAAATTGAAGTAAAATATTCATTTATTGGGAGTTTATGGAAAATATTTAAATTTCAATGTATTGACTTTCGACTGGTCAAATAAAATCAATGATTGAGCTGGATCAGGTCCGCGAGTCTACAAATGTCGACCACCAGTCTATATTCTTTAATAGAAAGTTTTTTATCATGAAAATTACATTTCTTAGTTCAATAAGACGGAAATGTTGAGTAAAAAATTTCATAAGCATTAAGAAATAAACTGATTAATAGAAATGATTCTGCATTATGTAAATGACATCACAAATTTAATAATCAATTTATCTCTTAATACTTACAAAACTTTTCACTCAAGATTTCCGCCTTCCTATTGAACTAAGAAATGTTGTAATTTCCACAATTAGAGCATTGAAGAGTATACATTTATTCATAAATTACTTGTGAGACATCTAAGCATTTCTTTCCCTTTTTCACATACCATAGTGATAAAGTATAGTAAAAAAATATAATTTATGGAATGGTCCACACAAATTACGCCAATCATTTGTTAAATCATGCCTTAATAGGTTTTTAAAGGGTCGAGGGTCTCGAAATATAACTAACAAATGCCTAAGTGTTTTCTCAGAGAAAATATTGGAATTTTGTATTAATTGAGAAAACTGCTTTTAAAAGCTTTAAGACATTTTGATTAAGTCAATACATTGAAATTTAAATTTTTTCCATGAACTCCCAATAAATGAATATTTTACTTCAATTTTCTAATTATTTGGTCAGATAATTAGAACCAGACATATTGAACCTGGTCCGCAAGATGAGGTAGACTGACAACAGCTGATATGAATATTCTCTCAGTAAACCACATTCAAGAGATAGTCAATCAGTTTACAAAACACTTTTATCAGGAAAATCTTTATAGAATTTTGTAATACTTAGATTATAGTGTATTGACGACAAAATAAAATTTAACAAATTTATCCGTCATAACCTTACTGTTAAAATTGTATATGTAGTGCCATTAATGGTTTTGAAATATAAATGTTACGTTTATATCGTAAACAAAATTTCAAACTATTGCCAATTATGTTCTCATTAAAAATGTTATTGAAATACTTCCGCCACTAATTTTATTCTGTCTTACTCATAAACACCACTTAAACAATAACTTTAAAATAGTAACTTAAGTGGCAATTATCATTTGAAGAAATATCTTAGCAAATAGGTCTTTAATCATGCATTTAAAAATGCTTTCTATATTGAGTTCAAGGTAGAAAGTATTTTAATGCATAGAAAATGACCTATTCGCCAAGTTATTTTTCAAAAACAGGCTTCATATTCACAAGACTGACTTGAACTCAAGTGATAACTTAGGGTCAATTTTTTACGAAAAATCCGTAAGTGGTAACTTGAAGTTACACCTCAAGTGATTAAAGTTAGTCCTCAGTCAAGCCATAATTTCACTAAAGCTTAAGTGTTATTTGCGGATAAGGCTGATTTAGTCTCAATCCAGCTTTCAATTGGAATTCCTTTTAAGATTGACTTAAATTCAAAATATCAAATATATTTATTCCTATCATCCTTTTGATTCATATTTTTGACAAACTTCATGGTTATATAAGTTTACGAAAATCTTTCTTTCAATAATTTTGCTCTTATAGCAATTAGTATTCTTCTCTTAATATAAGATTGTTTATAGAAATCATAGAATATGTAGAAAAATAAAGGATCCTATCCGAAGCATACGTAAAACCAACCCATAGGATAATTAGTTCGTTTGAAAAATAAGATCTCATAGGTGCCCCAAATCATAAATTGCAATATTTGTAGTTGCGTTATATATTATTCCGCACCAAATGCTTTGAACTTTAGGACCCAATACAGATAAAGCGTAATATCCATACGTCATTACATGAATGGTTATATTAAGTACAAAAAAGACGAGGATTATTGGTATCATATCGTTATATTTAATAGATACCCAACAAAGTATGGGAACCACTGCGTTATAAGAATAATGTATCCAATAGGTCTATGAATCGAGTCAATATGAAATACTAACCTTGAAAATTAGAAATAGATGAACGCACTAAGAGTTTCAAAATATATGAAAATAGAGACTATTATTCAGAAAATTAGCTGCTATTAATAATTTTATATTTCGAAACTTCAAAGTATAACCTATCATTTGCTAGAAAAAACTAATACCCTGAGTTGCTCTAGCCAATCACGGAGTTGGACAGTTTTTCTGTACCATCGTAAGGACTACACGTGGAATCACACCATCCAAGAAGACAGAAGTTTTGGATCAAATCGTTTTCTCGACGAAATACGTCTTTAAACCATTAATTAATGTATTATTATTAGGATTGCAAAATTATTTGCCAAGGCTTGGATGTCCTCGGTATATAAATGAGGCAAACATCCTTTTGTATTAACTCAAATTTATCTGCTGGGCAGCAGAACAAGGTACTCTTGTGAGTCAAGCGTTTATTGTATTAAACTGTATTTGAGTTACTCTTCATTAAAATGAGATCTTTTTTCAATACAATCGGCTTTTTTAATGAGACTTCAACATCAGTTGGTCAGCAATGTGTTAAAGATATTGCCAACAGAATTGTAGAGCAACTATTTTCATTGTTTTATATATTGGCGCCGTCAGATTATACTTATGATGATCCCCATCAAGTACCAAACTATGAAGTTGGGGTAATTACTCATCTTAATTTCATTTATCTAATGATTTTTCAGCAAATGAAACTCTATGTTCTAAAAGCTATTTGAGCTAGTTTTCTATTAATTATTTATTGCAATTTCATTTAACTATTTTGATACCTACTCTAGTTTGAAAGTGTGCTTTTCTCAAACTGCTCAATGTTAAAGTAGCTTTTACTCAACTGATTTTTAGATTTACTTCTTCACACATTCTTATCTGTGTACTTGCAACCTTATTGTTCTGATCTATTCTTAGTTAATACCAGCAATTGGTGTTCTAATAGTTATAGAACAAATCGTTAGATTCTTTCAACGAAAAGACCTTTCTCGATTCCAAGACTTTGTGATAAATATTGGTTCTTCAATCATATTCACGTTCGCGAGGTATGAATAAGCTTATCAAATCTTACACTATTAAATCTGGTTTTTACTGAAAAGAGAATCTGCTCGTATGTAAAGCTTCATTTTGAAGGAGTGAAACAAACAAAAAGAAAGTCTATGTTTCATAGTTCAACAAATTTTAAGATTTCAAACTGTTCGAGGAAGTGAACCAATTCATATAAACTACAATTTGAACCATTGGTTTCTTGAATATTTAATTATAAATGCAGACATCAGCCATTGATTCGATCTAAGATTATAATTGTTGTGTCTCCTAAATTACAACAATCAAATGATGATAAACTAGTTAATGATCTTTCATGTCTGTGTTAACAGTTGAATGTTGCAAAACAAATAGTTCTAACTTTTATTTCCATAAATTGATTCATTTTACTCAATTAGCACTCAATTAGGGTTCGACTCTATGTGTGGCACACATTAAATTATTCACTATTCATTCATTCATTAATAAATCAATTCAATTAAAACCAATTCTAAATCAATTATAAAATGATAGAAAAAATAATGACAAAGTATATTAACATAGCGAGCAACCATGTTTTTTAAGTCCTTACTATATATACAGTTCTTCATCGAAAAAAAATTGAACATTATTCTCTTCATTAGAGTGTTCCTGTTGGGTGTTGTAGTGACCATATTCACGTGGCTTTACGATAATTACCGCATTGTTGATCTACCGCTTCATTCAGTTTGGACATGGCTCTTCTCTCTACTTTTAGTAGAGTTTGTCTACTACTGGACTCACAGAGCTTTGCACGAGTTTAATATATTATGGGCTGCCCATCAGTTCCACCATATGGCAGAAGACATAAACATTAGTACCACAATCAGGGATTCCATCGTTGATCTTGTTATCTATGATGTTAGTTTACGAAACTTAATAAATAACTATTTCCATGATCAAAATCAATTGAAAATAAGTTATTTATTAATTTAGTTTGAATGAGTAACATTTTTGAATTATTTGACAGATATTTCCACTGCCATTGGCTATAATAATTCCTCCACCAATATTAGTGGTTCACATTCAGTTCAGTCTAATTTATCAGATTTGGTTACACAATGACGTTGTCGGTAATTTGGGTTTTATTGAATACATAATAAACACTCCCCGACAACACCGAGTACATCATGGAAGGAATCCCTACTGCATCGATAAAAACTATGGAGCACTCATCATGATATGGGACAGAATTTTCGGTACTTATCAAACAGAGAAGGAAAAGATTGTTTTCGGTGTTGTTTCGCCAACTCCGAAAACATTTGACTCAATGATTTTGCAATTCGGTTATTATCGAGACATATGGAAAAAATTAAAATCTGTTGAAGGCTTTGGTAACAAAATGTCAGCTCTATTTAAAGGTCCAGGTTGGGCACCAGGCAAACCAAGACTTGGTTTGATCAGTGATGTACCCGAACCTGATCCAACTTCACCCAAATACTCTTATGACCCGTTTATACCACTTTGGAGAAAAGTTTATATTTTCGTTCACGGTTCTATTATAGTACTCGGATTTTTCCTGATTGCTGATCACCCTTATATTGTAAGAATGATTACTTTTCATGTTTGTTTGGATTATTTTTTAAACTTAAAATTCTATTTGAAGCGTTTCTCTCCTTTGAATGGGTTTATCGGGATGACTTACATAATATTCACGTTAACATCGTTTGGAGCTATTTTTGATAACAGGCAAGTATCAAAACTACAATTTGATAACTAGTGAATAGTGAATTCAATATTGACTTGACTTCCATAAAATAATTAATCTAAAATTTTTGAATAGGAAAATTGCACCACTTCTAGAAGTGATGCGCTGCATCGTATACTACCCTTTTGACCACTTTCTGATAGCTTCAGTTGATTGGAATATTGGTCCCAACGAGAATTTCTTACTTATGTCTACACTATGGAATGTCCGTGTCATACATATCTTATCAATCATTTTCTGGATATTATATTACATCGCAAATGCGTGCATCATAAATACTAGCAATAACTTAAAGGTTGCAGGAAAAGACATTGAAAAGACAAGCGATACCTCTTCCATGAAAAGCAATCCAAAGTTTCAAACACTTTTGTTAATTCTGGGATTTCTAGTATTCGGTTTCGCCTTTTTTAGCGCTTGGGTTACACGTTTGGACAGTTGTACTCAATGGATAAATCAGTGGTGAAACTTTTGAAACTGATTCTTTATTTAGGCTTTATGATTCGATTAGGTTTTTTGGTTGGATTAGGCTTTTTATACTAATATTGCAAAACTTTTTACTATATGATTTGCAAAGAGTAATAATCGATTATATCCAGTTAATTTGAATTTTATTTTAATTATATCCTTTGACTTGTGTTTTATCTATATTAAAAAAAGTAGTCGCATGTTTCAATGTGAAAATAATTTATTGCTATGACAAAACATATCAATTTTAACGATAATTAACAGGATTGGCACTTCAGATTTTAAAAATATATAGTTTTATAGCGTTATGTGCTTTACGTACAGCAAGTTGTGTTCTGCACAGCATCGTATCAGAGGCCACATAACATTACTTCAATTGTGAATCTGCAGTTTTAGAAAGCGATACTTCTGATGATACAGATGTAGAATAAACTAAATTCTTATCCGAATTTGTAAAATAAAAATAAAAATTACCTCAAATTCATCGAGTTTTGGGACAAAGCTAAACTTTCTATTCGAATAAAACTATCGCGCAACTTTGAAGGAGTTTTTCTCTTTTTCATTCATTAAGCAATAACTGATTATTACTCTTTGTTATTCATATTATCTCCTAACTATGCATATCATGTATCAAGGTTTAATCATGTTTTTCAAGTTTTTGAAGAATATGCATTTAAACCAATTAAATTATTAGAATTAGAATATCAAGTAGAAAGATTAAAATCATAGAAATGTATCATGTAAAAGTATGCAAACTTGTACTTGAAAGAAACTCCGCAATTTTCTTCATATCTAATCCAATGTCCTGCAAGTTATGGCATACATTGCGAGTAATTTTGATTCAGTCGCAGTTTTTAATTCAAATCAGATCATGGCTATCATCGATTACGAAGAGCAATATGTTTTACCAACAAATTATAGCCTTGCAATATTTTTAAGATAAAATACCCTTTGTTGGAATCAAGTTAATTTGAATTTGTCTTTCTCGTGAATTTCCTCTCACTTGTTGTACAATTGATCAAACTAAAACTTGGTAGTATTTTACTTTTATATGTTAACAATCTTATTTTCATTAAAATTACTGAATATTAAAATACTCGAGGAATATATCGATAAAAATGTTAATTTTTTAAACTTTACGTAAAATGAAATATAAAATGACTAATGCAATAGCACTAACCAACTATAAAGCATGTCATCTTTCACATAAAAGTTTTAGGTTCAGTATTCCGACTCAAATGGTCAGAATAATACAACCCTAAACGCTTTAAAAATATAAATCTAAATTGTAAAACTTTACTTCTTCGTTCTAGTTTCGATGAATTGTACTTAATTTACTGTACGAAACGATGAGTTTCGTAATACAGAAAGTATTTTGTTATTCCTCAATTATCGGAGATTGATTCAAAAATAAATATTTTTCAAGAAAAAGTCAAAGATCTCTTCTCATAACTAATGAGCAATGAGTTGATGTCAATTTTTTCCTGACTTATCAAAATAAAAGCTAACTTTTTATCTGCTGATCAAAAACAAAAACGAAAATAAATGACAGATTACTGGGAAACGAATTTTTTGAACTCTATATGGGGCCTGGAAGGTGAAATGTACTTTTTTGTTTAGTTTGAAAACTATAAGGTTTATAGAAATTAAAGATGAAGTTAAACCTACAATTAGTCAATACTTAATACTTAATATTGATATTTAGTGATTTTGCCTTTAATCATGACGAACTTTTATGTAAGGTAAATGTTGTATAATACCGAATCAAAGTTTGCATTTTAATCAATTAAATGCTTTCAAAACACTAAAATACTTTTTAAACATTCATCAAATCTCTTAAAGTGTTTGAGTATCTCAAAAATAAAATGTCAGATGTAAGTTAAAAAGCTTCTAAGAAAACTGAAACTAACGCTGCTATATTGAAGGGCGGACAAGATTTTACGCATAAATTTTGAAAATATATTACCGTAAGGGTTCAAACTAATCACATTGATCGCAATCGTGATATAAA
Organism: Archegozetes longisetosus; assembly: GCA_018873245.2. Lineage (NCBI taxonomy): Eukaryota > Metazoa > Arthropoda > Arachnida > Sarcoptiformes > Trhypochthoniidae > Archegozetes > Archegozetes longisetosus. Next base: position 14,269,684 of record JAEMBT020000006.1, on the reverse strand, counting down.
ATGTAAAACAATTCTGAATGATGATCAGTCACTAAAGTATTGCTAGACATATTAGTTTGTAACTTTCGAGTGTAAAATACTTGTATTCGGTTAGATGTGCAATAAGTAAAAGTTTTTCTTCTTAGTTAGCTCAATAAATACCTATTTGTTATTGAACAGTTATAATATGTGATTTCTGGGAAAAGTAAGGAAAGTTTGATAAGATTTTTATCTGAAAACCTGAACTGACTTTCTGCGACTACATCTCCCAATCACATTTTTCAATAGGTGCATCATTATACATAGAATAAATTTAAATATAACTTTAGTATTAAACTTTAAATGTCCAGAAAACATTACAGGGTCAATATGACTTCGTTAGACGTTCACGTTACAAAAAACCCTTAGCTGCGCGAGGGTTAATGCCATTTTTTAAATATTAAGATGCAGAAAGCGTGATATACATATATTAAATATTAAATATTATTGATTTAAATTGATTAAATATTAGATCTCCTAAATTCATTTCCAATAATATTTGAGCTCAATTTTGAAATTTTAAAAATATAACTCTTCACTTATTAGTGGAGTTACGAAAAATATTTAAACATGCTTTATGAATAGTTGAACAAGATCTCTAGTTTTTATATTTACTAATTTGGCTCAACTTCTATTTATAGTTTATCATTGTTTCAAGAACTCTCAGAATTGATTACATCATGATTAAATATTTTTGCATAGAACGTAAAGTGTGTACTCGGAACATGCATTTTTAAAACTCGAACTCTTCATAATGAAGAGGAAATTGAAAAATAGAGGAATCTTTTAAAGTCTAAGCTAAAAATAGGAATGCAGAGAAACTGAACTTTTTAGCTAAATTGACTTGTTAAAATGTCATTCTGCAAAACTGACTTCTGCGAAACTGTTAGTCTATTTAATATTTGAGAATTTTAGTTCAAATACAGCTAAACCTCTCCATCTTGAACATGTAGTTAAGTCATTTTTAAAAAAGATTAAAAGTAAGCCTTAGTTTCTTATGCATTTATTTATGCCTTTATAAAAAGGCTTTAACTGCGTGTTCAAGATAGAGAGATTTAGCTGTATTTAGTTTATTTTGTTTAGAAATCGGAATCATTTTCTCAGATAATGTTGAAGAACGGAATTTTCGAAACTTTGAAGTGATTCCACTTGAGATGACTCTCACTGATAATCAGAGTCTTAACTTTATAGGACTTAAAACAGGCAAAAATAGGTAGGATTTTAGGACTCAAAATGACCAAAAGTAGGACTTAAAAATAGGACTAAAAAGCCATGTTTTAGACATTTTGGGGCATAAAGTATTAATTTTTAACATTATTTTTGGTGTTAAAACTTTAAAAGTTGCAAATTTATCTGAAAAATGGCAAAAATGGATTATTTGCGTTCAAAATTAAGAAAATTAGTTTAAAATAAATCAAATAATTATTTTGTTGAAACAAAAGTTTAGCAAATTTCCAGAAAATTTAAATTTGTACTCGAATTTATATTAAATTTTATGAACCAATTTATGTATAACTCTAAAAATTCATTGAATTTATGTCTAATTGAACAAAATTGTGCGTTTTTAGGTAAAAATCTAGCAAAAATAAGGTTTATAGGATTTATAGGAATAACCCCCAAAAATAGGATTTATAGGAACATAAATATGAGCCCAAATTAATTGTTATTTGGTGATTGGCACTCATATCTTTGAATCCTAGCTTTTCGCTTATCTAATAAAAAGTTGGATTTCCAACAAAGTTAAGACTCTGCTGATAATACAGTTGTTTTAAATTTTTGCTTCACTTCTAATTAATGTTAAGTACAGTCGGTCGAAAAAAGTTATGCGTAGATCCCGGATTAATCTCTGATGCGTTTGGATAAGATAAGAGGGACGATACAGAAATTGAAACTATAAGTTTATAGCGTCAAATTATGGCACTACTCAGTAATTAAAAAGCATATGAGTAATAACGTTATTCGTAGCTAAAGTCAATTTATTTGATATTCATAAGAAAAACAATAAGTCATAGAATGAAAGCTACTGATAAAATATATCAAACTATTTCAATCAAAACAGTTCAACAGTCAACTGTGATTCAATTTAAATAATGTTAATGATAAGTTGGACTGTCCTCTCGAGCTATCACTTCTTGTAACCGATGTGGCATTGACTCAACTAACTTAATACAAAGATGTGTCAAATTGTATTTTACCAATGTTCTAAACTAATCTTTTAAGTATTCGTTTATCGATTAACATCACTAAACGTAATGACATACTGAATATCAGATCTGAATGAGTTACTGAGCCCTTAGGTTTATAAATTCTTCTGCATGTTTTTAGTGGTGACAAATACATAACTTTTATCTGTCGACGGTACTATCGATAGGATTTCTTTTACCTTATCTATTAAAGTGTATAGGGATATGTGGTTTACAATAGCCTGAAGTATGAATCAAGTGAAGGATAAATCGAATTATTATTTCAGTTAGAAAACCTTGGGGAACCAATTTTATGTAACCCTAATTTTTCAATTAATAGCCAGTTTTCACGAGAAACACCTTAGTCAGTTAAATGTGTCATTAGATTGGATTAACGAGAAAAACATCAACAATTACTTCATTTTGTAACATTTGTATGACTAAGATCATAAATATACTCATTATTGTCAATTAACTTGTGTGTCGTTCAATTTAGTATTTACTTTGACTTAGGAAAAATTGAAAACTAAACTCAATAAATACATTGACTCTACTACTAGTGCTTTATGTTGTTGAGAAGAGATAAATCATAACAGGTTTTCACTTTTCTTTATAAAACTAAACTCACAAATAACATGACAACAATGTATGAGATGAAAAAGCAAAGTATTCATTAGTTAGAAATTTATAGAAATATTAATGGATGATTTACGATCAGATTTGATTGACATAGAGAACGTTTTCGATGTCTATAGATTAAAAGCTTAAAAGTGAGGCTGCCCGTTCATCACAAGTCAACGTCAATATTGATTGATTCAGACGCATAAGTTATCCAAGCTTTGAGACATTCATCAAAAAACTGAATTAAATATTTTCGAATAAAGTTTATTTTTATTTAATAATTTATTGAGTATTGAATTGACAAATAAGTTATTATTATAAATAAATACTTATGACAAAATAAAATTTAAGATGTCATAAACGAGAGTAAATAAGTTATAATAAGTTAGATTTAAATAAGATTTAACTTATCTAAATTAACACAAGTTAAATGATGAGCAATAAAATAGATCACAATATTTTTCTCAAACAACCATTTGAGAAGTTATTGAGCTTTGCTAAGAGCTGCCTTTCTCCTATAAGACTTCAGATAGAAATCGAAGAACATGTAGAAGAAGAATGCGGGTTGCGGTAGTGCAAGCATGAGCCATATTTGTGGATATCCAGTTTGAAAGAATGTCAAAACTACCGCATAGATTATAAGAATCACAAATTGAGCCAATTGTATTTGAGTGATATATTTTTTCCACCATAAGTAGGGCTGAATACTAGCTCCTAAGGCTGACAAAGCATAATATGAGTACATAATTGTGTGGACCAAAGAGTTTAGCATTCCGAACAGTTGGAATCCAGGAAGAGTTGGCGCTAATTTCATGGCTGAGTATCCTAAGAGGGGAACCGAAGTGTGATGATAGAGATGAAGACCTGATATTTGTCTGTTTTTCTTTCTGAGTACGAAAAATATCGTGTCCAATAAGTCGACAAACTTTGTTAAGAAGTAATAATACATGACATCAGCGATTACTTTTGATCTTGATGATTGATCAAACTTTGATGGAAACTCAAATTTCATGAATTCTCGACCAAAATCACAAAATGAGACGAATTTGAAGAAGAAGTAGACATTGAATACAACCATAAGGGAATTGTAAGCGAGCATTGGTCCCCGAAGTTCAAAAGCTTGTCTCTTAGACATAATCCAAGGTCCAACCACAGTTACAAATATGAAGTAAGTGCTCATTATTATGACTATTGGTATCGGACCGCTTTCTAGCAATGGATAATCTTTGATAAGAACACTTCCTTCATCATTCCAATACCCGTATAACAGATAAGACCAGGTATTCATATCTGATGAACCCATTCGAGTGGTCAAACTTGTATTGAATGATTCGCTTCCAGTTTGATCAAAAGGTCCAATGTCAAGCTTCGATGCCAACGGAGATGTCAAATGATGACTTGAAGACATTTTCACAATTAACTTATTTTTAAACTTAAAATTTTTCAAACTTTTAAAGCTTATAATAAATATAAACACAATTCTTTTTTAAGAGAATCTTATATCTCGATGCATGAGATGAAAGTGTTGTGTGTTCTCAAACCAAATCAGTTTATATACTATTTTGAATCTAATACTGTATTTTCCCAACCAGTATAAGTCTCACTACTTAGTCTGTGGTACTTTGATTTTCTTTAGAATAGCCCGAAGACACAGATCCTCCTCTTTGACCTTGATTGCATTGAATTTTATGTATTTTACTTTCTCTGTCAGTAGTATGTTTGGAATATAATTATCACGTTATTTCCAATCGGATGGCTTTTTCAGGTTTACAAATAAATTGATAAAAATACGTCCATTCTGAGAACCTTATCTTCGATCAGTCAACCCGACTTCGTATATAATTTTTTAGAAGTGAACTCCATAGCTTACTGGAAAATTTAAACTTATTGGGAATTTTGAGAAAAGATTATTGATATTGAACTTGAACCTGATAAAGAAAGTCTAATATTTCTATGAAAAATTAAGTCAAATTAGATCATTTTAGGATTTTTAAACATCAATTCAAATGATTAGCATGATGGTCACTTCCTAGTTATAACATGAACATATTACATGACATATAGTTAATAGTTAAAACCCTTAGCATAAAGTCATTGAATATATTTCGATATGTTAATACAAGATGAGACAGAAATGTCATTCAAGTTCTAGTATTTGCCTACTTCAGGTTAGATTTTCAAGTTTGCTCACATTCAATTCCTTTGTAAAACAATCAACAGATTGTAAAGTAGTTTGTTTAAGGTTTAAAACTTTACACAAAATAAGTCGTATTATGCGTTAATACATTGAATGCATAAGTGTTTGCAGTTGCAGATCGTTATGTGATTGGAATTTGTAATCAACTCTATTCTGAAGAACGAACGCAAAAGTTGTATCATTGCGTACATGGATTTAAAGCTTGCTCTGACGTCAATCAGATGAACTGGAATTCACGTAATTGTACGTAATGAGCGAACAAATTTACAAAAATAAATTATGTATATGAAAAACCAGACTCTTCATCAGTATTGGTTTTACTGCGAAATCTAAGATAAAAATAGCTTATAATAAACGCTTGTGAAATATTTACACTGGGCATTAGATAAAACCAATTTTAATTTTTACTTTGGCTTAATTTAAATTTTGAAAGCTTATGTAAATTTATAAGCTATACATGTATCAAATTTTTGCATATATTTCATAAATATTGTCCACTCATAACTTCTAATTAATGCACTACTTTTTCATATTATTTAATTAGACTTGAGTGAATCGTAACTTTTTCTAATCAACTTTTTTAGTTTTCTTCTTGTAAGTATTCAAATAGAAGTTGAGAAATAGATAAAGAAAGAGAGGATTTTGCGAGAACCCTATCCAAAACCAAATAACTGGATAACCACGTTGTTTAACAGCCATAAGAAGTCCATAAGAAAGAAAAATGACAAACTGTGTTAGCTGTAATTGTGTTATATATTTTTTCCACCATAAATATTTGTGTATTTCGGGTCCAAATGCCGCCAACGCATAGTAAGAATACATAACGACGTGGACAAACGAGTTCAGTAGTACAAACATAAACACTGGCGGAGCCGTTGGCGCCAATTTCATAGCTAGTCAACAAATTATTTATGAATATTTTCGTATTTTGTCAATTTGATTTCAAAAATAATTGATATACTTAGCCATCCAAGTATTGGAACAGCCGTGTGATGGTACAAATGAAGAAAAGTAATTTGGTTGGTCTTCTTCCGCAATACAAATACTATAGTATCGAATAAGTCTAAAAATTTGCTCAAATAATAAAGGTACCCCAATCCTATCACACGTAACGTCTTAGGAGAAAAATCTGTTTTTCGCGGGAATTCGTAGTTCAGAAATGTTCGGCCATAGTTGATATGGATGACCGTCTCGTAAAATGCAATAAAATTGACCATAACCATTAATGTATTGTATATAAGCATTGGTCGACGCAGTACGAGTGGTGAGCGATTTTTCATAAATTTTGGGCCTGTTGTCAATTATTGTAAATGTATTTATTGTATTGAATATTAAGTGAATCAATTATTTTTTCTGAATAAATATCAACTAACTTTATGGTTTGGAACTTGTAACTAGATTAGGAAAACAGTAATATTTATGCATAACTTCTTTTCTATTATAATATATTGATAGTTTGCGGCTCTCATTTGCTTCAAATTTCAATTCAAAGGTCTTTGAGTGCCATTTTAGAGAGTTATCGGTTTTGCAATAAACGCAAAATTAACGATTATTACTGATTTTCAGATCAAAAACTATCATTTCAATTTTTATTTACTGCAGAAATACTTAAACTTTTGAATAGAGTTTATAGAATAGTTCTAAGTGTGAACTTCAAGTGTGAAAACAATTTCGACAGGTCATGACTAGCCCACAAATTAGGCTTATTATACAAATATTATTTGTTAGTGTGAATCAGGTTATGTCAATAGACCTATTCATCAAAATGTTAGTTATGAAAGTTTGATTAGTTTGAAAAGGAAATACTTGCATAGAATTAGCAGCCGTTTCATGCTTTCTAATCAAATATTGTTTCGGACTCTAAGCAAAACAACCATTTCTTTTTGCATATCTGCAAAAAATCTTGTCAACTACTTGCTAATAGAGCTCAATACCCAATATTCCTTAAAATAGCAGCTAACTTTCCATTTTGATTAAGGGTAAGAGTTTTTTGTTATTTATTGCTTATTTAATTTATTTTAATTGTAAATTTGAATTAATTATGAAAATTTAGTCAAAAAATTATAGTTATTAAGAGCTGTTGAATTCTTTCAAAACTGACTTTTTGTAATTGTAAAACTGTTAGGATTTGTTCATTTGACTAGTTATAAGAAAAGTGTATTGTTTAAATATTTCACTTATTACGAGTTTCCCTAATCTAACTTTATTTTTAATGAACTTTCATAATTTATTTTTGCTATCATTCAACTATAACTTTAATGACTAAAGACTGAAAGATTTTTTAACTGTCATTAAGTATTCTTATGCTTATACTTGAACAAAAAATTAAAGTTGAAGTTGAACTAACTTTAAAGCAAACATATAATTGAGTTTAGCAGTAGAGCTTACAAAACTTCAATCAAACTTCCTCTTCGAAATATTTGTCCTGAATCTTGATTAATATGAAAAACTGTATTAAATTACAGAAATTGTTTCAATCTGATTAGTATTTTTTCGATTGAAACTGTTCGAGCAAAAGCGAAAGCTATAAAGGAAGAGTAGACCTTATTTATCGGTTAATCTTTAGCAATTAGTATGCCTAGAAAGTCTTATAGATAAGGCAAAATACTTTTGATTATTGGCAGCGCTTGTTTTAATAATTCGACATCACATTTCGAAATCATGCTCAAAAAGTACACTAAATTGAATCATGATTTAGATTGAGACTACGGATCATTCACATTAATCCTAATACTACTCTAAGGAGAAACATACAAAAACATCACTGTAGAAGCTTTTAAGTCATTCAAGTTCTAACTTTTTAGAAGCTTAAGGTTTTTAATCGAATTATGTCAACAAAATTGATCATTAGCTACTAGTATAGGCATATTATAAACTAATTAGACTTTCATGAGTTCAAATAACTTCTATCTATTGTCTTATCCGGTAAAAACACAAAAATTGCAAAATATAAAGATTTGACACAATTTCATACCGATCACTAAAACGAATATAAGATAAGATGCCATAACAGCTAACATTTTTGTGGGCCCGTCACCGAAAAGTGGAAAATGTTTAGTCCTAGGATCTCCTTCATTTTCCCAATACTGGTGTACGACATATTTGAAAGTCAGTTTTTGTCCTCCTGTATCAAACAAAGCATCAAAAGTGTTACTATAGTTCTTCTCCATCTCGTTGATTCCTATCTCTAAGAAATATTTTTTCTGAAAAAAAACCTTTAAACACACAGCAGAACAGAAAACGAAAATATGATGAGTATCAAATGCAGACATCACTTTTATGCTTAAAATTTAATTCATTGTCCTACGTCACAGTCAACACTCTGTGGAAGATTACAATTGTTATTTGGAGTAATTTTCGTTTAATAGTATATCATTTATGTAAATTCTATACTACAATACAGTAGTTATTTGAAAGTTATTTATAAGAAGTTTATTTTACCCCAACACGATCGTAAACAATTTAGAAATTTTTTATTGTAACACAATTGAATGTGGCCTTCAAGGGTGAGAAGTCTTTTGCTCTTATTCTGTTAATGAAAAACTATTCACTTTCTTTATCTAGTCTACGACAATACAATTCTTTGTCAATAAATGGAAAAATTTTTCATTTTAAACTGATTTTCTCATGTTTTATGAGCTATCAAATTACTCTTTTGCACATCTGTTTATTTGATACTAGAGTTAATGAACACTTTAAGTACAAGGAAACATTTGTGAAAACCATAGTTCAAATAATTCCAAAGTTCTTCACTGTTACTATTTTAGGGTCTATTTAATCATTACTTTTCGTTTTTGTGGTCGACTAGTATATGGTAAGATTTTTTAGTCACTTTTTACATTTTGATTGCATTTGTTTATTCATTTTGAAAGTTGAACATTGATAAGAATGGCATTTTTCCACAAAATATGGTATTATATGGACAAGTATTGGGACGATATCGGAGACCCACGTGTTAATCATTGGAAACTCATAAATGGTGGTATTTGGAAGATATTAGCGATTATGACAACTTATTTGTTTGTTACCAGAATTTATTTACCTCGATATATGAAATATAGGTAATAATTATTAAAGCTTTTCAGGAGCAGAGATAACTTTATGAGTAAAACCGTTTCTCTTACAGAAAACCATTTCAATTGAAAAAAATTATGTTATTATACAATTTATTTATGGTTTGTGCGAATGCTTATGGATTTTATTGGGCTCTAATAGCTGTTGATAAGGGAACAATTTTTCTTGATTTTCAGTACCCATCACGTGACGACAGATCACCACAAATTTTATGGTATCTATACTTAGGCAAGTTTTAAGATGGACGATTCAATTCATTTTTTCCAAGTTTCCAAAATAATTATTGCCGTAACTTTTCGTTTTTCACATTCAAAGGTTGGCTTTTTATGGTATCCAGATTTATCGACTTGTTGGATACAGTATTCTTTGTTTTGAGAAAAAAAGAATCCCAAATAACATCACTACACTTATATCATCACACAGTAGTTCCCATACTTTGTTGGGTATCATTTAAATATAACGCTATGATACCAATTATCCGTATGTTTGTAGTACTGAATACAGCCATTCATGTAATGATGTATGGATACTATGCTTTGTCTGCTTTCGGACCTTCTGTCCAGAAGTATTTGTGGTGGAAAAGACACATAACACAACTTCAAATTTTACAATTCATAATTTGTGGCGCTTATGGTATTGTTTTATTTTGTAAGCAAACTGATTATCCAATGGATTGGTTTTATTTTGTTGTTGGACAGAATCCTTTATTTTTCTACATGTTCTATGATTTCTATAAACAGTCTTATAATCATAAGAGAATGAATTAGTTAATAGCTTTAAAAGGTAACCGATTGAGGAACTAGATAAAATGAATGTTGAAAATGTTGTTTTAAACTGATCCTTCTTAGTGATAATTATTAAAGACTTTGATTGTGATGAAGCATGCGTTTGCTATAATGGAAATGTATGTGTATCATTCGAAAATAAACTACTGTTTTATGCGTTTTGATTTTTAGAAAAGCTTTCAATAGACAGCAAATCAAATGTTCAGTTGGATTGTACTACATTTAGTTTTATTAATAGATTTGAATTATAAGTTTGCGAAATCTGTCATTTTTACTAAGCGAATCAAATAACATATTATTAAAGTTTGTTTATGTAGAAAAGTGACGTAAATACCTAATACCTTATGAATGAGTAAGTTTCACTCAATATAGAGTGCTTGTAAATTGATTTGTAGTTGTTCGTAAGAGGAAATCTACTGCATCAAGTATATAAGTTTTATTTTAATAAATTTAGTTGTTGTTCACCTCACAAACTATATAATAGACTTGTTTATTGACTGAGACGTGATGATCAGTTAATTGCACGAAGCAAATTAAGTTTCAATTCTATGCTTTTATTACATGGTCAGAAATGTATAGTCTTAAATTTAAATTGTTATGAGGTTTATTGTGTTGACTGCACTAGCGTTCAATTTGTTATCAGTTTCTCAAATGAGCAGAACAAATTATGCTGGCACTTTTGTTTAAAAGTTTATCCTCAAGTTTAGTCATATAATTATTTGGAATAATACTTGTTGATGGAGTTTCCATTTCTGTGTATTATGCGTGACAAATTAGTTATTTCTAAATTGCGTTTTTGATCCCTTTCCGCGAACTCTATTGAGATGTATCTTCTATTCAAAATTAAAACAAAGCATAAGTATAAGTTTAGATACATTACAAAGAAGTCCTAAGTGAGTCCTTGAGAGAAACGTTTATTTGACGCTCAACTTAATAATGGTATTAACTGCAAAACAACATATTATGTAGTCATTAAAACAAATAAAGGAAAATATTGACAAAATCGTGGCATTTATTTGTTCTGTTTGAAAGTATAGACACTTTCCTAACATTAGAATTGTGTGACCGCAATTTTCGTTCTAAAAGGAAACTATTTACTCAAATACGCTATTTCTGAGAAAAACACCAAAATAATTTCAGTCATAACAAATTTTTAATTCAATGTTCGCATAAATGGAGTAAATAACTAATCTGTGTCAAAACATTTCTTTTTATTTGGTTAACTCAAATCAATGATTTAATAAGATTGCACGTTTTGGTTAAGCTAACTTTTCATGAACCTTAGCCTAAGTAAGACAATATCTAAACTTCGATTATCTACTCGTCTTGTTTCCAGAAAACTCTCAAATAATGAACCAAAACACGTTTTTTGTCAACCAAAAATACTATTGTCGGGCTCCAAAAATCGCATTCAACTATATTAATAGAAGCACTCGCTTAAATTGTTGTCTTAGAAACCCTTAATTTTTTAATCAAGCTTTATTTAGGCATAGAACTAAGACTATTTTGACTGACCTATTAAATTATTGCAAATTTTATTGTTTAATATTTGTCATAGAATATTCTCAATTTATAAAGCATTCAATTTTATATTATTTTTAGTGACATGATCACCCTAATTATGAAAGTCAGTTGTGTACAACTAGATATCACTATAAACTTGTTATCGAACACTTTTCTAAGATTATTGAAATTTATTCAGTTTTCATGGCTTCTAGACTGTATTTACTCAGTGACTCACAAACCTAAGATTCAGAAACTATATAAATGGGACCAAAATCTCAATTATATCATTCTAAATGGCTTCATGCATATTAAATACTAGTCGAGCAAATCAGTGATTCTACATGTTCAAAATAATCTATGAATCTAAATGACATCTGTTATTAGCGTTAATCATAAGTGAACTAAAAAGCTATCAGTTAAGAAATATAATGAATTATGAGTTGAGGTTATGCCGAATAAGTATTTCTATTGAAATTTATAGTAAAATTTGATTAAAAATTGAAAATAGCCTTAAGAGTATAATTTTTGGCGTTAGAAATTGAGGTCAAACGGTAACACTTTCGGTCTCCTCAAGAGGAAATTCTTCCAGTATTTAAAGACAAAGAGGGATACAAACGAATGGAAAACTACACTATTGCAACATCAGGAATCTAATTGTCATATGAGGTTTGATTAATACTTAATATATAGGAATTTAGTTAAGTTCAGCTTTATGAAAGGCCTGCTTTTTCATGTCGTCGATTTGTTAATTAGATAATGAGATGTAAAAGTAAACCACTTTTGATACTTTTCTTTATGCATTCACTCGAATTCAATTGATTAAAGCAAAACTAATCAAATATAATTGAAATGAACTTTATTTTTGATCAAAATTTGTCTGTTATTGATATGATAATGCAAACGAAAGCTTAAAAAAAAGGTTTCCAATCAATTGGATTCGATATTGAAGTGAAGTATTAGCAAGTGGTGTCAAATAAAAACTTTGTTTATCTAATTAAAAGTTTTTTAGCATCTATGCAAATCAAAATGTAATCTGTTTGAATTGTCCCGAAAATATGTGTTCAAAGTTAAAGCCAAAAGTTATGAACGTTTCACCTAATAATAACTATAAAGTAGAAATTGTCTGGAAGAATGTGATCATAATGCTTTCTCTGCATTTGGCAGCATTTTCTGGATATTATCGACTTGTAACTGGTAATTGACTCTAGTTTTATATCTTATAACAAGCGAAATAAAGTTTGATTGCTTAAAACCACGAATCACTCAAATTTGCGAACATTTTACCTTATTATTCCTTATTAAAAGCTATTTAAACTTTGATTTAACAAAAAAGATCCAATATATCATTAATAAGAATCAAACTGATAACCTTCAGGATCAGCCAAATTTTCATCAAATGTATATTTCTGGGTTGTGGCTGTTTTGAGTTCGTTTGGTATACTTGCTGGCGCTCACAGATTGTGGTCTCATCGTTCTTATAAAGCGAAATGGCCGTTAAGAGTCTTATTGGCAACCATGCAGACCATTGCTCTGCAGAATTCAATCTATGACTGGTGTCGAGACCATAGAGTGCATCATAGATTTTCAGAAACAGACGCAGATCCGCATAACGCAAACCGCGGATTCTTCTTTTCACATATGGGTTGGCTTTTGTGCAAAAAACATCCCGACGTTATCACTAAAGGCAAATCTGTTGATATGTCAGACATATGGTAGGAAAAGTGATAAATTTTGAATTTCGGAAAATATGAGTAAAAACATTTCAAACTTAGGTCAGATCCGATCGTTCGGTTTCAGAAAAGATATTATTATCCATTGGTAGCAATATTTTGGCTATTGATACCGATATCAATACCAGTTTACTATTTTGGAGAAAGTCTACTGAATTCATTGCTATTAAATTTTTATCGTTATGTTTTATCACTCCAAAATACGTGGTTAGTTAACTCGTTGGCCCACATGAGAGGTCATAAGCCTTATGACAAATATATTAATCCGAGAGAAAATAAAATTGTGGTAAAGACTACTTATTTATATTAAATACACCTCAAATGATCTCCATGAGTCTAGATTTTTCAGAAACTAACACAAGAGTGTATTTTACGTAACCAGGAGTTTTCTTTGATAAACCTAATTATTAGAGCCATGAAAAATATTTATTAATCTATATATTATATATTTAAAGTTTGTCTCCCCCTAATCTCTCCTAATTATGTCAATGCTTTTACAGCCTATCAACATTTTAATACTAAATTAACCAATGATTGACACTATTATAGTAGACTAGTTCATAAAATATGTTTTGCCAGCTTTCGTTTATAGCCATAATATTGAAGAAAGGCAGCGAAATGCTCTCATACTTCACACATAATTTGTACATATTTTTCATGGCTTTACTAATTACATAATAAGTAGCATTCAGCGATTATGAAAGTTTATTCACTCAGTCTCCCTAATAACTTGCATATAATCCAAGGTCTAATAATAACTGATCACTTTCTAAATACATTTATTCTAATTTGAAGACTTACTTGTCTCTCGGTGAGGGATATCACAACTATCATCACACGTGAGTTAATTTTGCGGCTGAGTTCTTATATCAGAACAAATGGTTCATGTTCTGATAATATATATTGATATGAACTTTTTGTATTAATGTTCTAATATTCTGGTGCCTAAATAGATTCCCATGGGATTATTCTGCATCAGAGTACGGCTGGAAAGATAACTTCAACCTCGCGACTGCCTTTATTGACTTTTTCGCATGGATTGGTAAGGTCTAACAAACTCTCAATCAATAATCATTTATTATTTGGTTCAAAAATGAAGAGTAATCCTACAAACCAAATTTTATGCTTTAGGCTGGGCCTATGAACGAAGAAGTCCATCAATTCAAATGATTCAATCACGAATTACAAGAACTGGAGATATTGAAGCGAAAAAAGCAGCATTTTCCAACCATTACTTACTTTATGAGATTATGATGGGTTTGATTTATCTTTCATGGCCAGTCTGGTCATCAAAGTTGCTCAATTTGATATTCTTTTAAGCAATTTACAAAAAATTAATATAAACCATTTTTGTACGATTATATGTGAATTCTTTTGAGAGTCATGTGATAATGGGTGGAAATCTTAAGTTGATTTAAAATAGTTTTATGGTTTCTTAATTTGATTGCACAAAATAAACTATATAAAGATAGTTTGTCTTTTCTAACGTACTTAACTTGTCTAAAGTCAGAAGATTTACTTAAGTTTATTATGCTAGATTCCAAAAAGTCTATTTAAGTATATTATTAAATAGTTAAAAACCTGTCATAAGTATGAAATCTTATTAATCTATTGGAAAACAATCCGTAATAAATTAAATACTGTTCATTCAAGGTACAAATTAATTTCGATGCTCAAATGCAGTTTGGATATATTATGCTGAGAGAAAATTTGCATAAAATCCAATTGTTCACAACTTTTTAAACGTGAATGATATTTTACAATGCCTGAAATAAATGCATGAAAAATAGAGATATACTGTATACTTATGTGTAAAGCATTAATGTCAAGTGATCGACTGCACCTTAAAACCTGCATAGTATTGACTCATTCAAAGTTATTACATCTTAACCTTAACTATGAATGACTTGAATCAATAGATAAGACTTATAAGATTTGTATTTTGTATACAAATTAATAGTTCATTAAGTATACTTTGACATTGTAAAACAATTTCTAAACAAACTTATAAGTAACGATAAAAATGCTAATCATTATAACTATGAGTATCTTTAAGCTATATTACAGTCGACAATCACTATCCTTAATATACACTCTAATATATATTTTCTTCAGGCACTTATTTCAAGCATTATGCATAAGAATTAACGTGATAATAGATGATCAATTTTAGTTTAGTTGATAGTGGCTCATTGTCTATAGCAGTCAGTATTCTAATTTTATTTGGTACTCGATAACAGGCTTCGGAAATAACTTTCTGGCGATTTCTTGATTTCTCTTTTGATTTTTCGGTCAGTTGTTTAATAGATGCAACTCTAAGAGAAGGGTGTGCAAAGTATAAATCATTACCATCTCTGCCATCAATTGTTAAATAACTTTTGTCTGCTTCAATAATGTGTTGTTAACCTTAGCTTTAAGTACAAACATTATTTAAACACTTTGTTTATGGTTTTCATTATTTGTTCGAGCAGTTTTTTTTATATGAACTTTTTCATTTCATATTTGACTAAATCAATTTTAGTAGTTCTATCACTAACATTTAGTTCTATTCTCAATTTGACATAAATTAAGTTAAATTTGAGTTTTTAAGTTTTGAATGAGTTATACAAACGATTGTCTGAAAACATTTGTAAACAAAGGATTGAGATCTGATTTAAATTGTGTTCAAAATGCCATTTAGTGTGGAGGAAAGGGAACTAAAGTTCCGAAAATTTATTAAAATGGGAGCACAGCAAAGGAAAAGCTCTGCAATAATGAGAGAGTGCGGTAAGTATTAAGATAATTATAAATTGATTTGTATTTTAAATTACATTTACGTGTTTTAGAAATAAATAAAAATATATTTACGGAGATAGGAGGTGGTGAGACAGGCTGGCGGGGTCATACCCGTTATTAATTGTTCGAAAATTAAACTTGAATTTATGTGATTCTCTTCAAAATACGGTTTTCTCCAAGTCTAACTAGGACGATAAAACATGCTATAATTCAGGAACCATAAAACATATTCTAGCCAAATTTGACATGATCATAGACAAACTCCCCCGATTGATAAATCAATTTAAAATTTTGAAAAATGAGCAAGGATGAATGAGAAGTCTAAATTTTAATGAAAAATTACATATTTTGAAGAGAATCACATAAATTCAAATTTAATTTTCGAACAATTAATAACGGGTATGACCCCCGCCAGCCTGTCTCACCACCTCCTATCTCCGTAAATATATTTTTATTTATTTCTAAAACACGTAAATGTAATTTAAAATACAAATCAATTTATAATTATCTTAATACTTACCGCACTCTCTCATTATTGCAGAGCTTTTCCTTTGCTGTGCTCTCATTTTAATAAATTTTCGGAACTTTAGTTCCCTTTCCTCCACACTAAATGGCATTTTGAACACAATTTAAATCAGATCTCAATCCTTTGTTTACAAATGTTTTCAGACAATCGTTTGTATAACTCATTCAAAAATTAAGTTAAATTTGATTTATTATATGAATTTCAATGAAACTTCTTTCATTTCACATTTTCATCGAATTATCACCCTCAATTTAAATGTTTTCAAAAACAAACATGATATTTATCAACCGGGGGAGTTTAAGTATGTACATGCAAATTTTCATACAATTTCATCAAGAGGCTTCAGAAATATAACATGTTTTACCGTCCTAGTTAGACTTGGAGATAACTGTATGTGTTGTTTTCATAGAAACTTGAAATGAACGGTTTTCTGTTTTCTGATTTAACGTTTGCGCATTTATTAAACATATTAATTTATGCATTGAATATCAAATTCTAAAAACTGTAATAACTACGCAATTAGTTTACGTACTCACATTTTTTGGTAAACAATCTGTTTATATAACATATAGGCTTATTTTATGCGCATTTTTACTTTTACAGCGGTTGCCTACAGTTGACAGGTGCTGACACTATCCTAAATGGAAACTAGACTAACTTGAGGTAGATTTCATATGAGGGCAGCGGTCAATTGTTGCGTTATTAAGTTGTCTTTGTTAAAACGGTTAGTCATTAGTTTAATACGTTGAAGGCTCGACATTATGTCATAAAACCATATTTATGACGCTTCAACCAGCCAAACCAATTGCTTCGTTTACTTAAAACAATTTCAGTCATAGAGGTCATAATGGTCATGGGGCTCATAGTGGGTCACTGCGCTCATAAAGAATTAGTTGTCAAACTATGGAATAAAAGTGCATATCAAGTCCAATAAATATAAAGAGAACGCAATCAAACCTCAATGATCGTCTAAACAATCGACAATCGATGGACTACAACAAAAAACAGTACTCGACAAAGACGAGTTCAAAAATTGAACTAAGCAGCTGTAAAAGCAATGGCTTCTGCAAATATTTCTTTAACGAAGCTCGATCCGTCAATCAGATCATTGTTCGCAACTTATGCTACAAACGATCAATCTATTTACGCATTAATGAGTAATAAAAGTTACTTTTTTGAACTCTTTCAGATCTATCGTTCATTTCAAAGTAGGCTTACACACCTCAAACTCTTTAAACCTAAATAAGAAAATTAATCAAAACCTTTAGTAGGTTTGTGAACAAATTATTAAAGATATTGCTTCTGAATAAGAAGAGAATCCGTTGAAAGGAATGAGAGAATTAGTAATTCAATTATAGCCAATCAAACATGTAATTCAAATAGGAGAGCATTGATAAGTTTGATTTTGATTCCGAAAGTTACTCACTCTAGTTGTGAAAAACTGTCTTTTTATTAGACATGATCGAATTGAATGAATGCAATATACAAACTGCCACACGAGAAGTGATTCAATCATTCAATAGTCAATAGTTAACATTTGATAAACTTTTTGGTTTTATCTCAGGTAATGCTAGTTATATGTTGAGTGCTTTTAAAACTATGTCAATTGTTTGCCCAAACGCTATTATTGGCTGGTCACATATTTTTGATTTAGTAGCACAGACATTTTACAAGACTCAGACTTGTAGACCAAGATCTTTCCTGAAACTGCAAATTTGTGGCGAATGTGGAAAAAGTTTTCAATTATAAGGGGAAAATGTGTTGATATTTCAAATAATCTACTGGTCATGTGGCGCCACAACTTATTAAAACTACGCGGTTCGTAGCAGTTTAAACAATTTTGAGAAATGAAAAAATTCAATTGAGAATATTAAATAAGATAAAATCGGAAAATCTCGAGCTTTCAAGAAATTTATGATCTATAAAAATGAAAATTTCAAAAATGTGCGAAAGCAGAGCTCGACTTCAATGCAAGTATTGTAAAAACGATATCTCAAATGGCAGGTAGTGAACACAGACAAGAAATGAAAGTCTCGGTTCATCAAATTTACAATTGTCATTGATTTAGGTTTTTTGAAACAATTATTATTGCAAAGGAAAATAATACAGACTCTAATTCTTCAGAAAAGTTTGTAATCAAAGCAAATGATGCAATTAAATCCGCAAAATTAAAATTAGAGAAATATTTGTATACCGTTACTCAGCCAGCGGTTTAGTTTTTGAGTCAGATTAGAATATTTAACATAAAACAAGAAAAAACTGCCATCAATTCGAATGAATCGAACTAAAACAACGAAATTGAATACCGAAAATTATGAATTATCTTAATGAGAAAGATATTGTTATTGACGCTAGTATTGTTTAGGAATATAGGTAAATATAAGCTATTGTTACGAAAAGATCGTACAAAGTAACGTCATGGAGTTCTAGTTCAAGCATAAAACCAATCTGCCACTATTATTATCTATTATTATTGGTTATTTGTCAGTTTCTATTCTGGTGTAGAAGTTAAGCGTTCTTTTAGTTGTCTCGAAAACATAATGACAGATAAACTGAGAAGTCTAATCACAAATAATTTAAAAGATCTCATGTTCTTAAACTTCAACTCGAATAAATAATTGAACGCTTAATTCAGTTACCAATTGTAGTCTTGGGAGGTTAGGCCCGTATGCACAGTGTGTTTTAAAACGGTTTTAAGGCTAAAACCGGGCTTAAAACCCAAAACTCATTTTAAAACTCATGCACAGTAAAAATTTAGAACCGTTTTAAACTAAAACCACTTTTACTAGTTTTAAACCGGTTTTAGTGATCAACAAAATAAGTAAATATAAACAAAATTTTACAAAAAAATATAAAAATGAACCAATTTTTTCAAATTGAAGAATTAAATAATTATGAAATAGCGACGAATAAAAGTTTTAAACGTCAAAGAGTACTAAAAGACAGATTCAATCCATTTGATAGTTGTGATGACATATCATTCATAAGAAGATATAGACTTACAAAACAGTGTTTCATTGAACTGTTCAATCTAATTAATGAAGATTTAATTAATATCAAAATGAAAAAAGACTCATTGCCTCCAATAATTCAATTATCTATTGTTTTAAGATTTTATGCCACCGGTCAGTTTCACATCTCAGCTGCAGATCTTAACAGTAAATATAAAACTATTGATATAATTATCAATTGAATCGGTTTTCTGAGGTTGAGGTCCGCCACCAGTTTGTCTTAATTCAGAATTTTCTTTATTACAATTCTTACGACATTCGTATTTATATCGTTTCTAAAGCATTTCAAAGACTTGATATCTCTATTATTTGTATTTAAGTCCTGACTAAACTCGTCACTAATTTGTTGCCAAACGTTATCTTTTTGTTGTTTCGTATACTTATCAGTCGTTTTACACTCAATTATTTTGAGTTTTTTTCGTCGGCAATTATTTAAGTAATTCTATTTCATAATTAGTAAAATTGTTTGACGACTTCGAACATTATTATCACTTTTATTCAGTTTATTTTTATTCATTTTCAATTTTTTAATGAATAAACAAACGTTTGTTTACATTTGTTTGCTGGTTTTCTGGTTTTAAAACGGTTTTTACTAAAACTGGTTTTATTACAGTCTGTGCATGAGTTTTAAGTTTTGAGTTAAAACCGTTTTAGCGAAAACCGTCTTAAGACTTAAAACCGTTTTAACTAAAACTCAACTGTGCATACGGGCCTATAGTTAGAGTCTATTTTATATTTTTTTAAGGTATAGACTTGAACGTCTCAAAGCTTAATTTAGTTGATCATCATTACTTCAATTTTGATTTTAAATTGTATCGAATTGCCAATTTCAAATGAAATATAGTTAAAAATCACTCCTTAAGCAAAATATGCTAAATTCTTATGCTAAAAAGTGCACAATTTGCCAAAATTCTTACGCTGAAGTTAAGCCTTAACATTGTCTTAACAGTTGACTCAAATTGTTTTGAGGTAACCAAATGATTGGTTTGACTGGTTGACTAAAGCGTCATAGACATCATTTGATGACATAATAGGCGACCGTAAGTGTATTAAACCAATAATTTATTAGATTTAACTTAATTACACAATAAATGATTGGTGCCTCAAACTTTTAGCTACTGAGATTTAAATTTTAAGACATTGTCAGTATCTCCTGGTTGCCAGCGTTCACTGTAATGCTGTCACTTCAAAGCGATATTGATTTATGAAAACTATCGGCCAAAACATCGTATAATCTAATAAAATGAATGTTAAATCGTATAATCTGGTATGTTCAGTTTTTATAACCTTATTAGAAGCAAAGTAATCAATAGCTTTATAATCAAATTAGTTTTCAATTAGAGAAAAAGCTGCAATTGAATGGTTTTCTAAGAAAGCAACATAGATATCTAAAGTACTTAAATGAGAAAAAAGGTAAGTCTTACCAAACATATCTTGATATTGAAAACACGAATAAAGTTAAATTTGAATTTTCTAATTTGAATGAAAATTGAAGAAATCAGTTAAGAAAATTTATCTTGTTTTTTTAGCAAAGCATCCAATAATTTATTTTGTCAAAAAATAATTAAAAACCAACTACTAATTATATGGGTACAAGCTCAAAAATGAAAAATGATCAGCATTTTAAATATCTTTAAGAATAAAACACTTAATGACATCGTTTACGAAAATAAAGTTTTTGTGCAACTTCCAAAATCAATGGATTTGCTGGTCAACAGAAGGTTTAGCGAGACTCGAAGTCTTCTTAAGTTCAACTGCTTTCTTATACGGAGGATCAATAGGAGACTGAGTCGGCTCTCGATATTCATATTCATTCGAACCATCATTTGAAGAATTCGGTAGATTTAAGGGATAAGAAGAATCCGAATCAAAGCCTGAAAGATCACCACAAGCTATGAACGGAATAATAAACCGATTGAAACCACTGTTCAAACTCTCAAAATATTGATCACATTTTTCATTTAGAACTGTATTGAACATAATGGGTTTGTAGCCTTCGGGCGGACTATAATTACGGCAAACAGCAAAGGCTTCAATACTTGAATTACGACTACTTCTGGGTTTAGTTATAATAACTTCAGAAAAAAATATTTTCAACTGAGAGAACAGTAGAGAAACATCTTTTCCGCGAAATATTTTCGCCACAAAAGTTCCGCCAACTTTTAGGATATGAGTCGTTATATTAATGGCACTCAAGAGCAATTCCGACTGGATATAAGTGTCGATATCGTGAAGTCCAGTCACATCTGGTGCTCCATCACAGACAACCAGATCAGCATTTGATCCATCGAAGTATGAGATGATCTGTTGAGCAGTGGATCTGTTAGTGATATCTCCCTGTAATTGAATGACTCCAGGAATGGGTGCCATCGCTTGTAAGTCAACACTAACTATCTTAACTTCATCACTATTCGAGTCAGTATTAGTATTATTATGAATTAGTTTTCGGGCCAAGACTTGAGACCAACTGCCGGGCGCTGAACACAAGTCAACACATCGTTTGACGTCTTTTAATATGTGAAACTTGTCTTCAATTTGCAGCAGTTTATAGGCAGATCGAGCTCTATATCCTTCTTCTTTGGCCAATCTGTAGTAGACGTCTCTCTTGTCTTTACCCGATTTTCCCATATCTTAACTATCAACAAATCGATATTTAATTATTTTTGCAAATTTATTGAGTGATCAAATGATATATACCTGAATGTATTTGAACCAATAGTTATTTGAATCACTTTTTTGAATGAATCATATGCTCATTACTATTAGATTTTGTGAATCCAGTTATTATTTCTATTCACTCTTTTAATTATATTTTAATTAATCATTAAAT
This sequence comes from Archegozetes longisetosus, assembly GCA_018873245.2. NCBI lineage: Eukaryota > Metazoa > Arthropoda > Arachnida > Sarcoptiformes > Trhypochthoniidae > Archegozetes > Archegozetes longisetosus. The sequence continues at coordinate 14,247,428 of JAEMBT020000006.1, read as the reverse complement.
TTTAGATTAATGTTTGGATTTGTTTATGAGGTTGACTAACACGTTTTTCGTTTATGTCTCGCCATCTGTTGACGCATCAGATAAAAGCTGAGTAAAAACTTTTCAATTTATTATAATGCAATATACAATAAATCGTTAATTTAATAGTGATTTATAAAAGAACACAAAGTTGTAAACACAATAAACTAACGATCAAATTATTTTCTTTTAGATAACAACTTGAAAATTAATTTTGATTGCTTTTTTAATTTGATAATCAATAAAACCAGTACTAGGGGCTGTAATTAAAGTTACAGTCTGTATGAGAGTGTATGGTATGTTATACCATTAACAAGTATCGCTTCTCGGCCTTTTGGCTAAGATCAAAGTGTAGTATCTGTTCTTATCAGCTTAATATCTGATACGACTCCCATTGGGGGTCAAGATATTAAACTAATTTTTGCGGGGCAGCGAAGTGTAGGGGCTGTGCTCCAGCTTTGCTACGGGTTAGCCTGGAATTGCAGTATCTCCAGGACTTGGCCCACCATTTCATAATCAAAAAATAGATGCACGATTCAACATTACAGCAATTTCAACATTACAGCAATTTCAACATAATTTACCAGTATTATCTTCTCTGCTAAGGTAAAAATATATTGGTCATAATTATCGTTAGTAAAGTGCGTGAAAAAGATTTTGGACATGTATTATATGTACTATACACGTATAATCAAGTATACATTAATATACATCTACTTTTATATGGCTTTTTGATATTCATGTGGTATACAGTGGCTTAGCTTGACTTCCCCCTTCTTCAAATCAGAGTTGCACAGTTATTATATTGAAGCCTTTTACCACGTTATACCTCGGCTAGTTATCAATATTTAGATCTCTTTTCGATCATTTCAAGACTTCTAAACCATTTTTTAAATAAAAATATATTTGCTTCAACTAAAGCATAAGTGATAGTAATTAAAAAATATTCTGGTGCATATATGGTCTGGTGTATTTTATATGTATACATGATGTAATATATTGTACATGTATCTCGGCCAACGCTAATCATAATAATTGCCGTAAGCAATTAAGTCTCGCAGATTCTGTCCAGAAAGTGATAGTAATTTTATTTCTCTATTACTAAAATTTATCTAGAAAGTTTTCGTCAACACTTAAAATAAGTTCAATTAATCTTTGGCTTTGCCAGTGAGGATTTCCTGCATTATAACTTAAAATTTATAATGATTATTAAGTTCTGTATTTAGCTTACTATAAACTGAAAGTTAACTAGAATTTGTTAATACTTCAGTACTTATCATTCAATGCAAGTTTCATTGACTTAATATCACTGAAGAGATTTATTCCTGAAGTTGATTTATATATGATAGAAATGTAATAGTTAGACTATTTTTAAATTAGTATCTCGTATGATGTTAGTTTGATAAATTCTGTTTAATAAATAATCCTTATAAACACCTTCATAAAAGCATCATTATCTAATAATAATGTTTGAAAATTTTAATAAATTGCGTTTCAACGAATGACGTGATCATATGAAAGTTGGCTTATTTTTGTAATTGCTTGTTTATAAATAATTTAACAAACCGAATATAGTATTTGTTTCGAGTCTCCAGATTTCCTCTTCTAGCTTAAACACTTAGTTTTAAAATCTCATTTTACTTAATACTATTCTTAATTAGTGCTCATCAACAAAATAGCATTAAAACAATATGATTATTTCAGTAATCTTTCACATGATTTATAACTTTATATAACTTTTGCTCCTTAACCCCACATGTGTTCGATCAATCACTTAAACAAAACCTTTAAAATGACAAGTTTAGTTAATAGCATAAATCAATTTAGTGTTTTCCTATCCATATTTGACAGATGAAGTAATATTTCAATTTTTGATGAGTGCCACTGAAGCTATCCTAGAAATGCTGAGAGGCTCATCAAAGGAATATTAATCACAAATTACTTTTGAATACTTTGAAAAAATAATGCCAATTAAGGAAATGCTATTTGTTTTGGATAAACAAGTTTGACTAAAACAGTTCACAAATCAGTTTAAAAGCTTCCTCAGATTTGTATGAATTAGTGGTGCACAATAAATATTAGTACCGAGCTTAAGCTGAACTAAGATATTAAGAAATTGGGTGCGTGATCAGACTGAATTTAACTAAACTAAGAGTATTTAGTCAGTACCTATTATTTGAGTAGCCTCTCAACCCAAGCTCATGTCAGCACAATTTCTTTAAAAGATTATTTTCGTTCCTCCGGATGATTACACTTATCAAAAATCAGTATAACTATAGCCCTTTTATAATGCAATAAAACTTGTAAATTATAAATTGGTCACAAGCAAAGTTCATTGATTTTAAAGTTCATGTACCTAACAATGCTTTGAGTGATGCAAATGAGATTTAGTTAGGCTACATAATAACTATGTAGTCAAACAATCTAGTCAAAAATTCATCAAAAGTAAACATAAAACTTGAAAAATAACTTCATACATTGGAAAATTTATCAAATCATAACTAAATTTGCTTTCTTTAACATGATAGAAAAATAATGCTTTTTTAAAAATATAACTATTCTCATTTCATCCTCAATACTAAGTATTGGAGTCAAGTATTGGTTGATCTTTCTGAACTGACTAAACGGTATTAAGATTAATTAAAGTGGAGGTAAAGTAAAAATAAGCTCGATTAAACAAAAAGAAATGAAATTCTTATGAACACAAAAAAGTATATGGGTCTTTAAAATCGTCATAATCCTTGATGACGAATATTAGCTACAAACATAGCATCGATTAATCTAATTATTAATGATTTTATCATAAAGTTGAACAAATGTTTTCCCTATTTAAATATCTAGGGCTAGGCCTTAGATATATACCTCTTAAATGAATTAAACTGAATTTAATACATCAGATGACCATGAAATTAACGCAATCTTTGTATAATTAACATTCAAGCTACAAATCTATACAGTTGACACCCTAACAAACTATGGCTCAAAGACATTGAAGTCGAGACGTATTTCGAAAGGGTTTTAAAATATTTCGTAAGAGTTTCAAAATATTTAACTTATAAACAGATGCAAAGTTTAGAATAACACAGAGAGAAACAGATACTAAAAACACGACTAAATAAACTTCTAAAGTTCAAAATTAAAGCTATATTTCGTAACAAATGCTTTGTACTAAACGTTTGTTTTGGAAGCTAACAAAAGTAAACTTCCAGTGAATGCTTTTATGATGAGGAAAATGGGCAAATTTAGTCTTAAATTGCACTTTCACTATGAGCACAAAGATGAAGTTTTGAAAACTTGAAAACAGATTCGCTTTCACCTACACAATAAGCAATGACAACATTCTAAAGTAAACCATATATGGCTAGTGCTATAGTGCTATATCAGAAAGAAAATAGTAGTAAGCTTACAGCTCAAATACATTTAACAGTTAACTTAAGTTTGACTTATTGTGAAAAACGCATTTTTAATACTAATATCTAGAGATGGAGAGAGAGAACTAGACTTTAAAAGTGGGACAATGCGAAGTCACTATTTAGACCCGAGAGCGTTTTAAGTTAATGCTATCGCAAAAATTTGTGAGTAGCATTCAATAGACTCTCTCTTAATAAATATTGGGAATACGAGAGAGAGAAATCATTTAGAGAAGTCTAAGCTCTGATTTATCGTAATTATTTGAGTGTGATTTTCACTGTCACTTTACGCCAATCAATGAGTCAGAGTAAGTGAGAGCTAGTTAATGAACGATAACCTACATTTTCACTGTCACTGAACCTTATAGTTGGGGTTTTAATCATTTGAAAGTTCAACCTGTGGTTCGTTATGTTGAACCAGCTCCTAAGTTAAATATATTAAGTGCTTAACGTTTTTATCCACGAATGAATATTAGACCGCTATTCACCTGTTATAGTGTCGTAGTATTGCAGTTATTTTTATGCATTTCTACTTCAGCTTTAAGGAAAAACTATTCTGAGTAAGTCCGACTTTTCATTTGTTTCTTAAACTTTAATGCAATCTTATGCAAACTTCAGTCATCAGTTCGTAATAAATTTAGTAAAATACTTTTTGATTTTTTCATATTACTACTAGTTTTATAACTTAATTGAGTCAATTAAAATTATGGTAATCTGATTTTTTTAATTGACAAATCACCAATCGTTTTGATGCTCCAAATTTTTTTAGTCAATTTGGATATTTAAAATCAATTTATTTAATGTTTGGTCAGTTTATTTTATTTATTTATAGTCTCATGAATATGAAATCAATTCTATGGCTTAGTTTAGCTCATTTAACATAAATTGATTTGCGACGAAAACTTTAGAAAATGATTTTGTAACTTGAGCAAACGAGACTTGGTAAAACTTTTTTCTGGTTCTCAAAATACTTGTTTGAACATTAGACCATTGAATAATTGTAAAATAGTAATTTAAAAAGTCTTATTTTAGTTCTTAAACTAGCGTATAAGTGAGTTAATGCAGTCAGATTACTTTAGATTTTCAAAATTCATATATATCTAAAGAGTTTCATTTTTGATTATCTACCGACCGTCTAATCAAATACGAATATCATTAAAGGTATCGACTATTCACCAAGTAGATTTAGTGAGGATGAAAAAACGAGTCTCAGATAGAAAAGTTCAGCAATTTATAGAATCACCTTATCTTTGATTCATAAAAGATTTATGAGACATTTTGTAGATATTAGAAAATTTAATCTATTTTTCAAAGACCATTAATGATAATTTTGGAAATGCTTGGGAAACGAATGCTATTTTTAGCTATAAAATGCACCCTTTGATAATAAATTAAATCAGATTTTGAACTCTCCAATATCTTTAAATACATTCAAATTTTTCTTAAACGAAATTAACTCAATCAAACTTAAATAAGGGAAATCTAAAGATTACTCTAAAATATTGATAGCTAATCTTAATGAATCTTTTCGAGTTTGCTGTTAAACATTTATTTCGTGAGCCTTAAGAGTGATGCGGGACCGCTTCAATTCTCTAATGTTTGGTTAATTTCTAAATATTAGAGAAAAATCAAGAATATTAAAAAAGGGATTAGAGATTTCACAAATTAGCTCAGCTACGAATGAAACTTATGGGTTTGTAATTAATGCCAAGCCTTTTTATCCACGCTACTTACTAAGTTGAGATTTTTTACCGATAAGACATTCAAATTGAATTAATAATTTTCCTTACACGTAAGTTTGAAGCATTCCTTTGAAACATTCAAAAAATCACTAATCAATAAGATTATCTTAATTTCTTCCTTAATCCATATTAAAATCATAGCAAAGATAACAGGGAGTAATCCTTTGCATTCAAATTTTTGCATGTGTCCATTAGTAAAGAAAACTTATATTCCATAAGGAAAGTTAGTTAAGGAAAACATTTGTTCATATTTCCCGTAGTCATGCGATAGTAAGAATACGCCACGAAGACCTACACCTATTAGATGCAGATCCAAATGAGACCAAATCACTCTCACCTGAGGATAAGGTAAGTTACTGAATAACTTTACTTAAAAAAGGAATAAATGCAAACATGACGAACCCTAATATCTATTGAAATTGACTATCAAACGGAATACTTTTGAATAAGTATAAATCGGTCATCCTTGTTCTGAATAGCATGACATCCTATGGATAGATTCATCTGATAAGAACTCTTCTTATGCGTACGTGCGCGTAAGTCCAACCCACGCTCGCAAAATAAGAAGCGCACCATTTTTTGGTGGATCAAGTTTTGTAACAGATAACCTGCAGTCGTGGTTAGATTCGGGCGATACAGTTCATGAATCGAGTCATATTCATCCGATTGGCGGGCGTCAATCAGTACTTGTGCCATCATTTTCCTTAGATCGCTATCACCCATTAAGTCAAGTGTATCGATATTTCGAGGAAATCAATAAACTTGATAGAGTCAGAGTGTTTGATATTGGAGTTAGTCATGAAGGAAGAAGAATAAAGGCAGTCGAGATACAAAACAATCCTTTAGATAGTAATTATGTTTGGATTGATGGCTGCACTCACGCCAGAGAATGGATAACAGTAGCGACTGCTCTGTTCATCATCGAACAGGTGATTGTCAATAGTGTTAAACAAAATTTTATAATAGTTCCAGTTATTAATGTTGATGGATATGAGTATACATGGAACACTGATAGGCTTTGGCGCAAAAATAGACGGCCTTATACTGCGAGTGCCTTGTCTATCAATAATATGCCCGACCGCTGTAATGGTGTTGACCTTAATCGCAATTACGATATAAATTTTGGAGGTGAAGGCGGTAGTCCTAACCCATGTTCCTTCCTATACGAAGGACCAGCTCCTTTCTCGGAGCCCGAGGTCAGGGCAGTCAGTGAACTACTTTGGAGACTCAAAAACAAGATTAAACTGTCGATTTCACTTCATTCATTCAATCAATTGTGGGCCTGTCCTAATGCTTACACTAAGAGTCCAACAATTCATTTGAATGATCACATGAATGTCCTGAGAGAAGTACAGGACGCTGTTTATAATACTAATGGTGTTAAGTATCAAATCGGACCTCTAAGTACGTCACTCTATGTTGGATCTGGCTTTATGATGGATTGGATTTACTCTAAATTAGGCATTATTCATAGCTATATAGTTGAGTTGAGAGATAGAGGAACTCATGGTTTTCTATTACCTGTCGACCAGATATTGCCCACGGCTACGGAAACATGGAATGGAATATTAGTTGCTATAAAAAAAATTTTTATTTAAGTTTTCAAATTGTCATAAACTGTTGTTTTCATATTTTTGCAACATTACAAAGTATTAATTTTTGATATGCAGAGATATTGTTATTTGTAGTACAACTCGTTTCCAGAATGTAATTCTTGTTAATTACTCTCAACTTATAGACACTGTTGTAAAACAATTTCTAATTTTATGCTAAACTTTAACTTTTGAGTACGAACATTTTTAGGAACTTAGTCATTATTGAAGCCGTTTTTCAACTTTTATTAAATGAAATAATTGATGAATTTCTCATGTTTTGTCAAACACACAATACGTTTATAAGTTTTACCGCAAATTTCATGCTTATGACAACTGATAAGCTAAGAAACTTTGATATTTGTTTCGGTCTATTTATTTGTTATTTTATATATCGCACAAAAAATTGTTAAAATCTCGAATAAAAGTTAATGTAGTTATCAAATTAAGTTATTTTAAAGTTAAGCAATTGAATTAATTTAAAAGAAATGTAATACTAATTTTGGTATCACAATATTTGATGGTATGAACCGTTAGTCCATTTATTTGTCATTTATCTTTAAATAGACCGACAATCGATTCCTAGAATAGTTTTAAATGAATGTTGACTTCACTGAACAATAATTGAAAATGAATTTACCCATTCTCATAATAGAAAGTGATTAACAAGAAATACTTGTTACCTAATTATAATTATATTCATTGAGACTTTAAACGCATAACTAGATACCATTATAATTATAAGCTTTCGTTATCTAATAGAAAATTTTCCACTTAAGTGTCATATTTTAATGTTATGTAAGATTATTGATTTGAAAAATATAAATCTTATACTTTTTAAAAATTAGTTTAGGAGATAATTTCAACAATAAAAAATGTTACAAAGGATAAAATATCAATTATTTGGCCATTTAAGGTTAGTTTATTGTAAAGGTTTAAAAGGTAGGGAAAAAGTTCAACAAATTAGTTTTATATGATCAGTTTAATAAAGAAAAAAAATTGAATGAATAAGCTCTAGTGAGAATGAAATGAACAGTTGGATCAATGGTAATCACGATAATTGTAAAACATTTACATAAAACTCTAGTTGACCGACAAAAATAAACTAAAGTTTAAACCTTTATTATCAGAAAGTTTTACCTGTATTTGCAGTGAATTGAAGCTGCATATTTTATTTCATGCATTAAACACAATAAGAACAATAAGCATTATTTGAGAAATAAGTTCACATAATTTGAACGCAAGCTTACATCAACATAATATGCCTGGTAACCTCTATCTTTAAAGTGATACTTTTTCTATAACACTTTCATCACGATATCTGACACAAGCCAACAGAGAGTCATACATTAATTATAATATTACATTTAAGGTATTCATCAAATGGCAAATGTGTGGTTAGATATTCTTTAAAAGTGTGAGCGTTCAGCTCATTGATTTGTTTTTTGAATTAGTGCGTACTTCTTATAATTTGCTACATTAAAATCATCAAATTGGTCCTCCACGAGTTTATACTGAATTCAGGATGAATTCATTTCTATTCAAACTGAGTCAAACTTTCAAGTTTGAAAAATAAAAATCAACTTTTTGAGTATCTGTCATTTAGTATTATCGAGTCTATCATTCAAAGATAATAAAGAATAAACCTCAATCTCTAAGCCATCAATTGTTGTGAGAGTTTTATTGAGATTAAGAATTAGAAATAATCGGGTTCTTATTCTGGCCACAGTACTGGAACATCAGCTTATTTTTTAAATAACAATATCTCAAATAATAGACTTTAATCCACTTGAGTAATAATCAATACCTAAATATCAGTAAAAACACGGAACTAAAGTTCGCCAAATTACAGATCACGAATCATTGATAAGTTTAATTTGGGTAAATTGGTTCACAGACAGCATTTCCTAATTTTTAAGCAAAAAATGCTGTCTCATAGCTTCAAAAATACTGAAGGAAACAACTTTTACGATAAAATGCTGATGCATCAATAGATTTGAATTTAACTTTAGTCATAATTTGACAAATTTGACAATATTGATGAGAATAAATATTTGTTTAGACGAAAGTAATCATACGCGTAAGTTATATGCTTAAATGAGCGTAGATTGTAATTATTAGAGCAACTCTTTTTCTCTAACTAACTCACATTTAGAACAATTCATTTATTAGGTGATCATTATTTTGTTACGCGTAATATTATTTAATTTGCATTTTCCTGTAAAGGCCAATCAATTGATTTATCATTTTGACCTTACTTCAGGAGCAAAGTTCGGGTTGTTTATTAAGATCATTCAACATTGTCTATTGTTTTGTGAAAGATTAAAGTTAATTATTCAAAAGAACTATAATTGTGCAAACACTTAAATGAGAAAAATGTTGGGTCAGTCAAAAACATGGGTTATACAAAAAATGAACTCAATTTTTGTTAAACAGCTTATAATATGCAAAAAAATCGGGTTATCACTGAACTCATGACGTTAGCTTCTCAAAACAATAATCTCTTTAATCTGTGCAAGTTAAATAACTTTTAATCAAAATTTGAAATCAACAAGTTAAAAGAGAAGAACAATCCTTGAAAACTTACCATCAGCAAAAATGATTTCAATTTTCATAAAGTTATACTAATTGAAAGTATTAAAGCTACAACTCTATTTCTTCGTCAATATTTTTCTATTAATTTTACCTAAATTTGAAATATAAAATATTTGATAACACTCGTGGGGATAAAGAATAATCATTAATTTCACATTTAAAGAGAAATAAGTCTTAATTACGGAAATACGTATTTTATTAGATACTAGAAAAATATCAGACCAATAAGTATTTAAAGGTATTTAGAAAATTGAAGAAAAACTTTATTAAATAGTAAGATTAAGAATGTACTATATTTTGATTGATTAGAACAACGTTTACGTAATCCAAACAAGCGATTCATCTCGATTCTTCAACTTTACTGTTTTCCCTATGTTTGACTGAATTGTGGCCAACCATTTCACCAAAATAAGTACCGATAAAATAACACAACTAATGATCAAAAGCAAAACACCAAAATTAACAATAAAACTAATAGAGGATATCTCACCCTTTCATTTGATATAAGAAATTTAATTTGAAAGTTAAAACCAATTTTGTACTTAACTTCCAAAATATGGTTAATTTGCAAACTTGTTGTATCAGAGCTAAAATCTTGATATAAATACCTTGCGATAAATGATAAAAGTATTGGCACCTCTATCGTGATTCTTTTAGATAAAACAATTTTTGAAAAGTGATTGCTCTTTAACTAAATGATAAAATTAATAAAAATTGAATGCAACTTTGGCTCAACTATGAATCACTTCGTGTAATGTTGCAAATGGTGCTGACCAATAAATTTGAAATTTGAATTAAGTTTGCTTGCCTTTATCAACATTACCTAACCTTAACGGTAAAGTGAGTATCATTTACAACAATAATGCCTGGCATTCCATACTAAAGCTCAAACGTTTTTTTATCCAACTAATCAAATAATTTTGAATTGAATAATAGAAATATTCCATCTATTGGTTTGATATACACTGTATGTTTGACGCGGATTCAGTCCAATTATTACTCCCCACATTGTTCTCGATGACGTTCTCATTCAAAATGAAAAAACAACGAGTTTACTATAGTTTAAAGCCTATTGTATTACTCGATGATTGTTTTCTGCAACAATAATGAAGCGCATGATTTCTCGAGAAATATGCCTCATACCGGGAATCGACCAAATAGGTATTGTTTATGTTGTTTACTCACAGATTTGTTGTCAATCAATAAAAAGAAATAGTTCGTCAAAAATGATTAAAGTTCTATAAAAAGTTAACCTTCGATGAACTATTTCAAAAGATGTTATTGTAATTAAGATCTCTAATAATAACCATTTTGTTCAAATGAATAACTTAAGAACAATTGTTCTTATAAGAGTGTTACAGTTTATCTCTTTAAAAATTAGATTGATTAATGATAAATTTCGTGCTTCTCTCAAAGTTTTATCACTGCTCTTATCTAATGACTGACTGAGGTGTCAAACTAATTATAATGTCAACTCAAGTCTCATTCAACAAACAGTAATTAATTTTAAGTTAGTTTTGTTGAACTAATGGTCAAAGTGATTAACTAAAGTCCTAATAAACACTTGGCTTTGAGATCAAATCTCAGTAGGAACTTAAATCAAAATTGTTGGTTTATATATAGCGAACAGTAAGATTAACAGCTTAAAATGAACTCATATCTTTAAAAGTTGTTAGTAAGCGAGCAAGAGTAACACTACTAATACTTCGAAAAGAAGATAATCACGATACAGTTGAGCTATATTCTTTTCTACTAATACCCTTATCTTTGACAAACGTTTTCAGCTCATCACTAATAAAACATTACCTCTCTCATAGATATAAATGTCCTCGTTAGTACTGAAACTGAATCACTAATTCAAGGTGTAATCGAACCAAGAAATGCAGATTTTCTAGGCTTTATTTTGAGTCCTTGATCATTACGTTCTCTACAATATATTCTTATAGTGATCTTATCTAATAAGCTGATTAAATTTTCATTAAGACTGTTTAGCGTTATTCTCCTGAAAATGCTTCTGTCTACTAATATACTTTGAAGTGAAAGTTTTTTGAGTTTTACGTCTATTTGATTGAGTTCTTTGACCACTCAACTATGTCAACTGTTAGATATTATTTTCAATGCTTGTGTCATTCATCGTAATACCTCAGTCTTAAGAACTGTTTCCCTGACTATTGCTTCGATCGAATTTCGAGATAATTCAGATTCAATCGTCAATTAATAGATAAAAGTGAACTTAACGGTAAACTGAGTAAATTTTGTTTTTTTGTAAAATTGATGAAACTACAAATATCTAATACTTTAAAACTCATTATATCGTTGTGAGTTTGAAAACTTCTAAATCTAAGCTAACTGCAATTAATTGATCGCTTTTTATTCGATACATAAATAAATTTGAACTAATATACCAAGGTTCTTCGACTCTTATAAAGCCACAGAAAAAGATTGGAATGAGCGCATCCAACAACGAAAGCTTTATGAATTCAGTATCATATGATAAACACCGAAACAGCGTGTTTGCGTGTTCAACTAAATTAGCGTGTGATAAGTGCATATAACAAAGTGTACGGGACAGGATAAATTTACTTTACATACTTTCTTGCCTTTTATTTCTATTAACAAAACAGTGAATATTGCTTAGCTTTCCCTTTTGAAACAATTTCAGGAATCACTTTATTGAAATTGTATAAAATCTTTTTCTAAAGAATCACTATTTTGTAGCCAAGTCGAAAAATTTAGGCCAATAGACTATTTTTGAAGAGCAATCATATGATTGATTATATTAGTTTAGTACAGGCCTTGAGTTGTCAATTAAAGATTGACTCCCATTTCCTGATACATTTATATTACATCTGATGCCTGGCAGGAAAGTGAATTTTGTTTTTCAAGATTTATTCGAATTAATTTGAGATAATGGTCGCATTTTGAGCTTTCACTTGTTTTTCAGTCTCATCCTAGTTTCCTACTAAACTTATACATAAATTTCACTTGTGAAAGAAATACACGGTTTGTTACAAACGGTATAAACTGGTTTGTTGTGAATGACAAGTTTATCATATTTTAGTTTCTGACTTTACAAACTCCTCTCAGTCGTCTATAACATGAGCCAAACCATGTAAGCATCTTAATAATGACCTTTTATGGGATGCTCTTTAATCGTGAAAATCTTAGTCTATGAACCAAGTATTGAGTACTTATATTTTTTCAAGGATTCTCACTAATGAACTTTAGAATCATGAAATGCCCAAATACTCCATGATTAAATAGTTTGACGGCAAAAATCAGTTAAAACCACTTTAAACCCGTTTTAGATGTAATGACTGTTAAGATTTTTCATTTGTATTAAAAACAAAAGCTTTGATTAGTCAAATTTTTGGACTTTTGATCATCGAATTAATAAGTTTCATTTCAACTAAAACTTATGATTTATCACAATTAAAACAAACATAAGCATTACTGAAATTCACGTTTAAAAATAGCTAAATCAACAAGCCCTATGTAAATAAAAATAAAAGTAGTGTTAAGAAAAAATTAAACGATAAATCGTTTAAATACAATTTTTCGCTCATTTTGTCCAAATTTCCTTTTCAATGTAGTCTAAACTGAGTTTCTCTAACCCGACAGACTCATGTTCGTAAAAGTATTGGCTCACATCCAAAAAAGTGATACTTTTAGGCTAGACGAGACCCAACAGTTCCGGAAATCTATGGGTCATTGTTTTATGAACTTGCATTTTCAGTAAACACATTAAAACTAATTCGATTCTAGCCTTCAACTGATAAGCACTATATGTGTCACAAATTATCAGACAATTGACGACAAAATATTTGCAATCCTTGTCCTCGGTCTACAACTCTGGGATCTTCAAACACTAAAGAGTCGATAGCACTTGATTTTGGACAGAAATGAGCAATCATTTGAAGTGTTGAGTTCAAGACGAAGCTCTTAATGTTTGGTACTTCAACAATATTTGTCTCAATCAGTTTTGATCTAAATGTTTAAAAATATATGCGTCATCTACCAAATTATTACAGTCTCTATTGTTATGCAACAACTTCAGTCTTCTGTGGTCCTTAAGCTGCTCATCTCTGATGTCTTCGATTCCTAAACTTGTCCTACTTTAACGCACTGTGGGAACTGATGCGATGCTGTTTCGACGCTAAATAGCTGTTGATATTCAGAAACGAGAATGTCTTTTGGGTCATCTCTTCATTCGGGATTAGTCTTGTTGGTGTTGTCTTTGCTTCAGACAATTGCATTGTTTTCTGCACGGTCTCGAAGACATGCTGAACAAATGGTTTTTCCTAAAATTGTACTTTAATTGAATGTCAGAATAGAGGAAATATAATTTTAAATCACTTAATTTTATGATAAAGTTTCAACTTTTGCTTTAACTGAAACTAACTTATTTTTTAAGAACTGACTAAATATTTAGAATCTGAAGCAAATTTAGTTTTAATTTTGAATTTTTATCGATATACTGTTATAAAAGTACCTGAAATTGGTTTGAATTGTAAGTGATCAATAATTCAAGATTTTCTCAATTATTGACTATAGATCGAAATTTAGCATCTGTCCGTCTTACGAATTTGTGCCCCAACAGAAACATTTTCCTTTATTACATAACTAAGAAAAATTTGATCACTTACGAAACTGAGTCTTTTGAACAAATAAGTTATTTTGTGGAAATAATACAAACTCTTTCGACTAGACCTCACATAACTGTTTTTCAGCTTTGTATCGTTTGGCTAAACAAATTTATAAAACATGCTAACAATAGTCGAGAACCATGAGACCAAACTAATTGTTAAGTTTTGTTTTAAAGTTTTATACCAAAGGCTTTCATCGCTGAGCAATCAATTCAGTTTTAGTATTCTTATTTATCAAAAAAATATTAAAATAATAGAAATGAAGAGAGCATCAAATGAAATAAAGTTGGCACGTAATGTGAAAACTACTTTTTGTATATATATATAAGAAAAGTATAGCAATTAAATGAATATCAAATGAACTCAAATTTGAGGGAGCATTCAAAAGTATTTTCTTTTTGACTATTTCAACTGATAGAGACCGTTCAGTTAGTTCTTCTTTGGGTTTATCGCTATATCTCAAAAATAAATCCAAACTAGTAATCATTGATAACTTCTATACAAATATAAAAAACTTTTAATTTGAATTAAAGTTTATGATAAAAAGCTAAGCTTTGATGACTTACAGTACCTTCTCTTGCGACATAAGTCGAACTTTTTCCCAAAGTGAAGATCGCGTTACCATTTTTTTATTGGGAAATATCCACTGAACTGGAAGAGAATCACAAAATTGCTAAACGAACAGTGTTGTTGATCTCTCAATAAACAATATCATCTGTAGTCTGTAGATCTGGAAACTTTTGTTTTTGATAAGATCACGCAACAATTTATACAATCTATCGCTTCAACTCGAACTTTCGGCAGATATCAATCTATACCAATGCTTTGTCTCTTAGATAAACGAGAGCATGGACTAATTAACTTCAAAGCTCTTTCTCAATTTTATCTCTACTGTTTGCATTATCTCGAAATTTGTTAAATATTTTTCTAATTAGTTATACAAACAAAATAATTTAGAACCAATATAATCTCGATAGATACTCGAACACTCATAATTATCAGTCAAGTTTTTAACTGTTTGAGAAATATATCAATTTTACTCATACCTCTGTATCATTCAATGTAAAACTTCGCGTAATGGATAAATACATTTTTTCAGATTCTTAAATGTAAACAATTTCGAGGCTCCTTGTATTGAACCGATATAAACACAGCCATCTTCGCTATCGTAACATTAGGATCGAGTTTATAGACACATAAATGCGATCATTATCAATCGATAGGATAATTTTGACACTGACTTGCATTCAAGAGCCTTTTTGTTGGTAATTTAAAAGTTTTAAAGTCTGAGAAATTCCCCCGAATGAATTGTCGTCGAGGATAAGCTCGAGATACTTTTGGATACTCGTAATGCCTTTTAGTGTGATTACAAAAATAATGCCGAATTTTATGCAGGATCGTAATGAAAGAGAGATCTTTTAAGATTTAGAAACGAGTCTCAATAGAAGTATGAAAATAATACGTCATTTTGCTTAGATTTTAGTATCTGTTTAGATTACTTATTCTTTTATCTTTTATTGTACACATGTACAAATTGCGTGACACTATTGTCTATCTCGCTACATTTCTCAAAAGCATAAACTCACTAACTGCAGTGCATGCAATTGAACTTATTAGTAAATACGGTAAGATTTAATAAGATGAATTTTTCTATCATTTGATATCACTTTTCGAATCTTCAAAAAGCGATATTGAAATTATATATAAATATAATGCAGTCACTCTTTTAATTAAAGAAAGCATATTTTTAGGTTCAAATAAATGTTCAAGTAATTAAATAACTAATTTATTTATATCAAGCTTATCTTTAGCTAGCGATCATCTGAAGTAAATTTTATTCAAAGCTTAAATTATTTGATTAATTGAACATTTATTTGAATCTAAAATATTCTTTCTTTGAATAAACAATGACTGCCTTATTTTATATATAATTTGAAAATAACTTGGTTCGTAACCAACTTATTTTCAAGACTCAAAATGTGATATCAAACGACAGAAAAATGTTTTATCAAATTTACTATTAAGCTCAATTGCATGCACTACAGTTAGTGGGTTTACCATATTTAACTTTAAGTATACAACTGCTTTACTGTTACGCTTTCTATTCACTTCTTCATATGGTAAGTCCTTTTGATTCGAGGTTTTTCATTGTTGAACGTGACCAAATCCTTTCGCTTTACAGCTCGTTCAGTAATCAAAAACTTATCTTTAAGTGAAATAACCTTACGGATATAATGTAGAAATGTATTAAATCAAAACTTTACTACAGATGAATTAAATGCAAAAATTAAGCAATAACTAGAGTTATAACTTGTTTATACTTGCATTGGTTAGATTCTACGATATAACTCGAAATTTGTCTTTCGTATTTGCTCATGAAAGTTAGTTTCAACAAAACTACTATTTATAAAACACACATAATTCAAGTATTATCGATGTACCTTTTAATACAATAATTAATTGCAATTTTTCAAGGATTAAGAAATCAAGTTTTGGGTGGATTTTCATTATTCCGTTAAACTGCGCTTCAATTTTACAGGAGCTATCAAAATAACTGTCTTATCGAACAATGTTTCTTGTCGATTCCTGTGGCATTTCTTTCCATACGAATTATTCAGTTGAAAAATTTCAAATATCTTGATAGTTGATAAATTCTTTTTGCAAAAAGATTCAATATTTAAATCAAAGATTGCTAATAAAAAGTGTTGGCACTAATAAATAAAATAATTTTTTTGTTTAATTCTAATTGGAACTGACAAATGGCTTCAACTTACTTCAAACGTGAAAGCAATTATAATTAGATCTTAGAAACTAATACTAAATATCGAAAGCTAACCATGAATTAGCAATTTGTTAGTTTGATTCTTATCAACCAATATGAGTCATATGATAAGAAAAAGTTTCTATTTGAAGCTTATTTTTAAGAATGATTTATAAAATTGGTTGTTCGTGATACACTTTTAAGGCATGGCATTGCTGCTAATGTTGGTCAAGAAATAACAAAGAAACAGAAACGCCTTCACTTACAGTCAACAAGACACTGAAAAACACACACAACTCCTACAAACATCAGATTAGCATTAATTTAATACTAATTTGAGAATTCATTTCTTTCAATGTTAAGAAACTATGAGAAAAATCAATGTTACCATCGATCAAAACCAAGCGTCAAGAAAAATGAAACGTTTCTAAAAATTAGGGTAACGAATTGAGCAAAAAATCATATTTTAGTCATGGAAGTAATATGAAAAGTATTGTCGTTGAGAACATCACATTTTTGTCCTTGAAAGCATGAGCAACAATTTAAGAAAGGCTACCTGTAAGCAGATGTGATTCCGATGAGTCTTTATTTTGTAATCCTCTAAAAAATGATGGGAAAGTTTAAATTTAAGATTTTCCAAATAAAGTTATATAACTTAATAAAAGGTTTTCCTATAAGACTTAGAGCTGATTAAAATGACAACTCGGTGTCCTTCGATGTAAGAAATTCAAGAACGCCTGTCGCCCACAGCTTACTAGATATATATTTTGCATTTTTCAGGTGAATACTTACCATTTAAATGCATTACACCTTCATTTTTCATAGTCTTTAAGGAAATTACATCACTTGAGAAACTTTTAGCTCTTGTTTGTTTCTTCGACTCGAAATTCTTACACTTTGTTTGTGTACTTCTTGCTGTGAAGTTGAGTTGAACAATTCAGTTAAATATTGCATTGTACCTTTCATTTGAATAATGAAAGCTTCTCTATTTGTGCTTTGCTTTTTAGGTAAGTAACAATAGAATAAGTTTTGTAAGATTTTTTGAATATCATTTCAGTTTAAAAATAAAACTATTGAATGAAAACAAGAGTTTGATGAATATGCTATTGTTATCAGTGATAACATATGCAAAATTTCAAGAATTCATTCGATTACTAATCTATATGATCGTGCGTCTCATTGATTAGGAAAGAGTAATAATTATTTTAGATCAGATCGTAATACATACGTAGCAAGCAAAATATCTCAAATATTTGGCGTTTAAATGCCAACATCGATTAGTCGCTAAATATTAATAAACTTTGACAATCCACCCAAACAAACTTAAGATTCGATATCTTATTTGGATTGTCAAGATCTGATTGACAATTGTGACGATTTAGTTCTAATTTTCAGTTTTTGATTACTTCTGTATTGATGCCTTTCAATATTGAAGTTAGTATAGTCTCAAACAAATTTGAATGAATTACTTATCAATTTAACGCGCAACAAATCAAAGTGAATGGCATTAAACGTCTTAGATGTTGTCTAACTCTTTTTAATTTGACACTAGCGAACAAAAGGCCTTGTAATCAATTTAGTTTAATCAAAGTTTGAACTTTTCAATTTGAAAACAAGATAAGAAATTCTAGGAATTAAAATTAATCTCAATTTAATATGAGTCCATTGAAATATTACAAGTATAACGGTTCCTTAAGAACATGATTTACGAAATTCAAGAGTAAACCAGTATAACATTCAGAATTTTTTTCATATTTCTAGAGGAAAATGGGGACAAAATGTAATCACACTTTTGTTTAAAGCTTTAGGCCATTTATAAACTTTGAAAATCTTTTCAAACATCACAAATTAATTAATATCTGATTGATTAGAAACCAGTATGAGTAAACTTTTGTCATTTATTCAGTAGTATTTCTACTGCCTCAGAGTCTAGTCGGAAAGGGTGACCACCAGGTTCAACAAGTTGTCCAACAGCATGAAGTGACTGTCTTTCGTAACACAAACTGCCGCTACCGTTCATACGGTAATTGCCGCGTTCGTCACATCCCATGCGGTTCCCAAGGCTCTCCGTGTCATCAACACGTAACCCAACGCGTAGTCCAACATCACGTCGATGTCCACCACCATCATCAACACGTAGATGTTCACGTTCCTCATCATTCGCGTCGCATCACCGAGTGCCCTCAGGGCCACTATCTCTCACCCGATGGAACTCATTGCAAACATATCGATTGCGACCGCGGCTTCACTTTTAGCGATGATTTACTCAAATGCGTAGATATTGATGAATGTAAACGACATCCGTGTGCTCATGACGAGAGTTGTATTAATACTCACGGCTCGTACACCTGCAGAAAGATCTGCACTCAGGCAGGTTATAGACTCGATGTTCACATCAATACGTGCGTCGATATCAACGAATGCGCCGAAGGAACACATCTATGTGGCCCTCAACAGATCTGTCGAAACAGACCCGGAGGTCATGATTGCGAATGTCCTGCAGGTTTCCGTATTAATGGTCGACATTGTGATGATATTGATGAATGTCATCACTCGCACATCTGCCCATCGGAAACTTCTTACTGCAAAAACACCCCTGGAAGTTATCACTGTGTCTGTAAGAATGGTTTTAGAGATGATGGAAGCGGAAAGAATTGTATAGATATTAATGAATGCCTGGCTGCAAACGGCGGATGTTCTCATCAGTGCATCAATAAGTTTGGATCTTATGAATGCACTTGCGATAAGGGGTATCAATTGTCAGGCGATGGCAGGACCTGTCTCGATATCGACGAATGCACTAAATATGGTTCGACTCATTTGTGTTCACCTGAAACCTCCCGATGTGTTAATACTCCCGGTTCTTATTATTGCGAATGTAAGGTTGGGTTCAGAGATGATGGTAGTCGTAAGAATTGTCTGGATATCGATGAGTGTCACGAACACACACACCTCTGCCAACAAAAATGTATCAATACTTTTGGCTCTTACAAGTGCAATTGCGAACGAGGATATCGTTTGGTCGATACTCATCGATGTGAAGATGTTGATGAATGCCACGAAGGAGACTATATCAATTCAGTTGCTTATAGTCGTTTCAGGTCTGATAGCGGTAAACCTAAACTGTGTCAAGGGCATTGTGAAAATACTTTAGGTTCATATCATTGTACATGTCCTCATGGATACACTCTGCAACACGACCATCACTGCGTGGGTTAGTTCGACACACACCTCATTTACTCATTAGCTATTCATTCATTTATCGAAATTATTTGAGATTTTTATCCTTTTTATTTGATTTCCAACTTTTATTCTATATTTAGATATCAATGAATGCCAAGAGCACGGCTATTGTCGTGGGTCTAACCAGACTTGCGTCAATATAGGAGGAAGTTTTAGGTGTATTCATAATGATTGCCCACATGGATATCATAGAGACGGAAAGTATGTCTAGATTTCCGTATTTCAACTATAATTAATATTTTGCTGACAGTTAATTCAATTTGAATAACTTCCTCAAAATATAAGTCAATCTTTTAGCGAAATTAATTTTTCGAAACTTTTTTTGTAGTCAATGCAAAATAAGTCAGAGATTGATTTACTCTGAAATATGCGATGACCCACACCTCAAGTGTAACATTAATCAAGTTATTTGTTATTCGTATGCATATATACCGTTCCGATCGAACTACATCTCCTCTTCTGGCTCTGGTTCTCATGAATTCTTTACATTTGTTGTTCCGATCGAACCGCCAATTATCGCAGAATTCAGTTTACGTTTGGTTTCTGTTAAGTCACCCCATCTTCATGTAAAGCCTGCCACAAGAGAAGACTTTTATCTGAGAAGATCAAAGGATAATGAGGTGAAAATCGCAATGTTGAAACAACTTCAAGGACCGCAAGACATTGAACTAGAAATCGAGGCCAAAATGTATAAAAATGGACTTCAAATCGGAAGAAATATCGCAACTGTTATGTTATTCATCTCTGAATATGAATATTAGTTATTACTAACTTATTATTGATTATTATAATTATAATTGCAGTATTATAATTATAGTGATAACTATTGGTGCGATTGTATGGATATGTTTATTAAACAATAAAAAGGATTCATCTGGTTTTCATAACTTATTCAAATTTCTTATTCAGATTTAGTTAATTTGAGGCTTAGTTAAGAATAGCGCATCTATACATTACTTTCAATACTAACAAGGAAGGTTTGGAAACTCTCAGAGGATTTTAACATTTTATATTATGAAACTTATAAATGGACTAATTATCTTTAATTTAAGATATATTTGAAAGGCTGAACACGAGGTTATGGATCACAACTTCAGGTTAAAAGTTAGCTAATATAAAAGCTTTGCACATATAGAGGAGAGTTCTGCAGTCCCTTAGAACTCAGCCCTCAAATATGGATTCATTTGACACTCCTTATATTGAGTGATAAGCTAAAAATAATATATGATTTCGCTTATGATTATGATCTCCGATCTCTCTTAATGATCCTAAAGATTTTCAAAAATTTAAAATTTCATTACTAGAAAACCTTTGAAGTTTTTCAAGAAATTTTTCGCTTAAGGTTTTATTATTCAAATATTGCTCTGCCAAATAATATAAGTTTATTGTACTAGATTTATAGTAGAAATAAATTTCCAAAAAGTCCTCTTAGATATAGCGCCCCATGAGACCCAACAATGTTTGAGAAAAATGAAGATCATAAGAATGTAGAACTTATCCTCTTACTTTTAAGCTGGGTCATTTGGGATGCCATATCTTCAAAATGAATTTTTTCCATGTTTTCTAAATCTAATCTAAAAGTAAGAAAATTAAATGATATTAAAACTTTCGAAAATTCTTCTGGATCATTAAAATATAGTAAAGTAAAAGTTTTCAACAAATAGAAAGGTGACTACAAAATAACAACAAGAATATTAGTATTAATGGTAGTAAGTTAGTTTTTTGCGGCACCAATTTATATTGCTAGATAATCAAATAATATGTGTACCTGAACCGAACTTTAATTGAAAAGAGACAGCATCGAGAAATTTGATTAATAAGGAAATTATTTGTTTATACTTTGATTTTCAATTTAAATCTTTTGTTAAATTTATTGGAAATATGTAAATAGCTTAGTTTGAAAGTGTAGATTTGAAAAATGAGATTTTAGAAAAACAGATTTTGAAAAAATACACATTGAAAATTTTCATTTTAAAAAGTAACTGTATCACCTAACACTTTATGGTTAGACTATAGACGAATTGAATTCAAGCCTTTTGATATTCAATTGACTCAATATCAAAATTTAGAGCCATATTCTGAGTTCTATCTTAGGCTCGGTCTCGACTCAAGTTAGACTTGAAAACACAAATTGCAATAACACCAAGTCCAACTTGAGTCGAAATCGAACTTAAAACAGAATTCAGAATACGACTCTTGATGTAAGTCATAAGAAAAGTATTCAAAGAGATCGCAATCAATATAAACGAAAATTCATTAGATAGATATAGAGACACTAAAGTTAATAAACTATTGGGGTGAATCCAGGTTAATGGGTCTAAAGGGGTTCCCGACCCTCCAACCCTAAGTGTGATACATCATTGGATTCAGTTCGTTGAGCCGAACATTTTGACACCACACTTGACCACTTCAACCCGAACCTGACCACTTCTGGCCACCCAAACCTAACTCCCCGAAAATGGATAAACCTGGCTTTACCAAGTTGTAACCCAAACCAAACCTGATTTGAGCTAAGTTATAATAAGTTAGGTCGTGAAGCGACCTAACTTATTCTCCCTTAGTTTATATCAGGCTTGTTTGGGTTACGATTCTCTAAATCCAGGTTTATCCATTACGAGGTACTAAACCAAGCAAAGATGGATATCTCGAGAACTTCTTATGATAATCGATCAAGTGAGGTATCAACATGCTCGGTTCGATATCCAATGATATATCACTTGGCGAGGTCAGCCACTTCCGTTGGGAGTTGGCCAGGAGTGGTCAGGTTCGTGTCAAAAGTGGCCAAGTGTGGTACCAAAATACTCAGCTCGACGATTTAGACCTAACGATATATCACACTTGGGGGTAGGAGGTTAGGAACCCTCTTAAATCCGTTAGTCCGGATTGGCCCAACTATTGAGACAATAGTCGCAAATGACATTGAATTTCGCTACTCATTCAACACAAGCTCAACTTAATTTGTCGGATAGAATACGCTTCAAACATTCGTATTAATACTTATATGAGAGGAGAGAAAACACTAATATATCAATTATTCATAGAGGCAACTCATACACTCTAAATCTTTAGAATTTTTATTTTTATTACTATTCAAACCTTTTTTTGTTGAGTGCCACTCAACTAGTCTGCAATGTACAATCGGGCGAAAAAGATATACGTCAAATAAAGCTTTATTGCGCTAACTTACCCAAGAAGCACTTCAATATTTAAATAATTAAGATTTTGAAAACTTTTACAAACTTTAGTTTAGGTCTGACTTACAGGCAATACAAGATTTATATACATAAGTTAGTATTCGATAACTTCTTTGTTAAGGCATCTAAAGAGATCTGTAAATCTGTAAATCTGTAAATCTGTAAATCTGTTGGAGAGTTATACAGATCTCTTTAGATCGCTTAACAAAGAAGTTATAGAATACCAATTTATGTATATTTTTCTTTAATTCTCTCTTATCCTTAAATTTTTCCAACTTTCAACTAACATTTAATTAGTTCTGAAGACTATTGTATTTAATTAAAAAATTGTAGAAATCTATGGAAATGCGTAGAAATAGTTGTGGCGATTAAGGAAACACAAAAGACCAAGAGTGTAACATGTCATATCATGTACGAAAAATATACAAAAAGATTGACCGCCTGGCATGCAGAAGTTATGACCATTCAAAAAGTTGATTTTCAATGGATGAATACTATAGTAATTAACATATTTTCATTTGATTTTTCACCATCTACAATGCGAACCATTGTATCAAAACTTATTAGAAGCTCATATAAATTGAGAGCAATTATAATGTTTCAGTTCAAATGAATTGACACCTTTTTAACAATTCTGTCTATTTGAATTCTTAAAAACTAAGTAAATATTAAATTGACGTGCAATATTCCAATCTTTCTATTGTATATGAGAAACTTGAAGATCTATTGTTTGAGAGACAATAAATATGAAAAATTAGAACTATTCATACATGACCGATTTTTAAACGTGAAATTTTCAGATTATTTTTTTTGCTCAGGATGATTTCAAAATCATTGAAGTACTTTCCTTATTAATGATATTATTCCCATTCAATCTGGGATTTCACGGAATAAAGGCTCATATTTTATATTCAAGAATACATAAGAATCAATAACGATCAGCCTTTGGAAACCACTTTTTTAATGATCATAACCTCCAAGTGCCTGGCAGTCCGCCTCTTTATGGAAAAAAATTCTAATCATTTTTAGACTTATACTTCGTAAATTTTAATATAAAAATGGAAAAATAATACTTCATCTATCTTTGATACAACATTTAATAATGCTTTGAATACTCTGTAATTTGAATTTGAAAAACCACCATTTTTCGACATATTTCGTAAGTTTTAATATATAAAATGGGAAAAATAATACTTCATCTATTTTTAATTCAACATCTATAATACTTTGAATACTATGTAATTTGAGACTTAATGTAAATTTCAAAACAAAATTCTTTGCAAAACAATCGATGTGATTGAATAGTTTAAAAATTCATAAATTTACAAGTTATGCAAAAAAACGGACAAATTATTAAAAGTATTTAAAATTTTAGGCTTATTTAGTAATTTTTAAATATTGAATACTACAGTCAAATTCAGTTGTATTTCCAATGTTTGCATTGCTATTTTGAATATCAGATTTATATTCGTTCTATGCGATCACTTAACAATCAATAGGACTCCCAAAGTGTTCAAAATTAATTTAAACTATTATTTCTTAATTCAATCGAATTAATGTAAATTATTTTAGTCAATATGTATGGTTAATTTGATGTTTAAAAATACTTTAAACTAATTTTGAACACTTTGGGAGTCCTGTTGATCGCATAGAACGAATATAAATCTGATATTCAAAATAGCAATGCAAACATTGGAAATACAACTGAATTTGACTGTAGTATTCAATATTTAAAAATTACTAAATAAGCCTAAAATTTTAAATACTTTTAATAATTTGTCCGTTTTTTGCACAACTTGTAAATTTATGAATTTTTAAACTATTCAATCACATCGATTGTTTTGCAAAGAATTTTGTTTTGAAATTTACATTAAGTCTCAAATTACATAATATTCAAAGTATTATAGATGTTGAATTAAAAATAGATGAAGTATTATTTTTCCCATTTTATATATTAAAACTTACGAAACATGTCGAAAAATGGTGAATTTTTAAAAATCGAAAATGCTTTTAATTTCTCTCTAAAAAGCATTTCATTCTTTCGTTAATAAATTGGAATATTTTTAGCGATTTTTCACGAATTTTGTACTAAATACTTAAATAGCACTCAAAGAGCTCTTTTGGCGCTAATTAGAACCAAAAGAGTCACTGCGAATATTCAAGTTTCGACTTATGAGTTTCACATTTAGAGCTTCATATTATTCTTCTAAGACTAAAGTCTTTACGGTGAGTCTTTCATAAACTTTAAGTCAACTCAGATCATCGATGCGTATTTAATTTCTTTCTTATTAATGTCATTTCGTACTCGAAGATTCGAATATGTGTGAAATATGAAAAATCAAGATTATCAAAATTTAAATTTTTATTCTCAACCAAAGTCTGCAAAAGCGTCATTCCTTCCACATTATCTGTTGCATTATTTGTTTTTATTACAATAAATATTGTTTCAAAATTAAATTCAAACAAAATTTTATTAGTTTTTATGCAAATATGGGTTTCATATCTACAATTCTACTTTCAAATATCAAGATTCAATGATACCTTTAAAATTTTTTTATAGCAAAAAATTTCGAGACTATTTCCTTTACAAATCGATCTCTTGAGAGAATATCAGTTAAAGCGGATAAATTTCCAATTATAAGTCAAAATTTTTCTTCGTTAACAACACTAAGCAGGTGCCGACCTTCAATCACAAACTCAAATAATCATCCAAACTTTCATCTTTAAATAATCAAGTGGTTTTTAAATTATCAGAACTATTACATGCGGTTTTGACGATATCGAAGCGAATCGATTTCTGTTTTTTCACTAGTCTTTTGAACAAAATCAACGCTTTATTCTTTTTTCACTTAACCTCTCAAAACGATTCTTTTACATGACTTTCTTTAATGTTTTTCAATAATTATATCACTTTCTAAAATAGGTTTCATTCTCTGAATCCGCCCTTAAGTTGTTTCAAATTAAGATTTACTGATAATTACAAAAGTTTTAAAATGGTCTCTGTAATCTACGAAAGTGACAAATTCATTGAGCGTACCGCGACAAAAAGTTGTAAACATTGAGTTAAATAAGTATGCAACACCATCTTTTCGATTTTGTATGGACATTCGATGTATTTAATTACATTAAGAGTTTTGTTATTTTACACTTTTTGTTCAGACTAAAAGTCTAAAATAGTTTTCAACTTCAGATTTAGACTTTTTTGCAAAACCTTTAGACTCGAGACTTGGATCTTAGATAGTCTAGGAAATTCTTTAGGCTTTAGATATAGCCTAAAATCCAAGTCTAAAGCCTTAAAAACATTCAGCCTTGTATTGATGTGAGAAATGCGACAGAAGGTTATCGAATCGCACTGAATTACAGTTTCTATGCTCTTAGTGCTTTCAAAACAGTGTTTCAACTTTTGTCAAATTTTAAATTTGGCTTAAGCACTTCATAGCTTTTGATTTCAATTTGAATATCGCTTTCAATAGTTTAATCCTTTTTATATTGGCTTCCAAACGCGCTTTAGTTTCTGAATTACTATAAAGCCTAATGTCAAACTCTGAGAATCTGTTGAATTGCAAATAAAGTCAAATAATTTAGCTTTATAGAACACAAAACAACATTAAATAGCTCTAAATTAATTCTAATTAATGATAAAAAATATTTCTGACTTTAGGCCTATAGTTTTTGATTAAATTGAAAATATATTCTGTTAAGTGCATGTTTCGAAGCTAAAGCTTAATAAAGTTTTGATGTTCATAAAGATATGTTATGAAATTTGTCAACTAGATTAAAATAGTGACCGAAAGATAAACATTTCGCACATCTTTCACTATGATCTTAAAAACTACTAATAATATACAGCTTCTCTAGTCCGTACTAATCGTAATAATCAACAGAATAAATCAAAACAATGATCATTTAAAGTCGAAATTTGTTTACTTAGTCAACAAAAAAATATGAATGTTAGTTTAAGCTTTAATACATATTTTTCTTTTCTGACTACAAACAAGTCCTTCAGAACATTGAGCTCTAATCGGCAGTTGTGAATTGAGAGTCACCGAGCAGTTCTGATCTTCATCTGTAACATGAACGTTAATTAGTTTATCATGAATTAGATTTTATTAATAAATATAGGCCTTACAAAGTCTTTTTAGACAACCCGAATAGCACTCTCACCATCCCATTCGTTCACTAAATATGCCTTTTCTTGCCTTACATTCATTTTTGACTTGTTCCTCTGGGAGACATCTTATTCTAGTGCAAGCGTTCGGCCCACATATCGAATTTGCTTCGATGGCAATGCATGATAGTAGTTGTATTACCACTATTATAGTTGCAGTTATGATCGATATTTTGCTATACGAATACATTTTTGAAGCTACTCAGTACCTTTTCCCATGAAAAGTTAGTTCGCTTTATATTCTATGATTAGCATTTAATTGAACATGTTATGAAAGCTAGACTTACTTTTTCGTAATCAGTACTATTTCCTCTACCAGTTGAATCTTCTAGAGCTGCCACAAATGTCCAGATGTGCATTAAGTTCGGAACTTAAGTGACTCGATTAACTCTTAGCTGATGTTACTTTCAGTTCATTAAGTTTATTTATAGTTTGAGAGCATCAAAACTATTTCTTGAAATGAATAAATTTAAAGTCTACGAAATCTCTTTCGTCGGGAAATCATTCACTTACTTATGCTAGTTATTCAAAATTTTAGGCGAATCCGTATTAAATCAAGTTTTTATCTCATACTCTTTAAATTGAAGATAACCTTTTAGATCAGTAAATATTTTAAGAAAATATCACTACTACTATTGAAACGACACTATGATTATCATTCAAATTTGACATACAATATAAGCACTATGCTTGCAATTTAGGACCAGAGAGATATAAGTTATCTAATTTAAAGTATCTTCCAAGAAATTTATTTTTAAGTTTAATAAAGGAATGAAATTCATGGCATTCTGGATATCTAATGATAACCTAAATGCTCTACTTTCCAAAATTTGTATAGTAAAATGTTATTTAAATATTCACAGATCTATTCGCTTATAATTGGGTTTTCATCTCGTGGTAAAATATCGAATACATATATATAAACTAAAGAGAAATCAATACTGATTAGTTTGAATTAAATTTACATCCACTAAAATTATTCTCAAACAAAATTAGTACTAATTCACTTTTCAAACGAAAGAATTAAATTGATTTTCAGCAATCATGTTCTCTATTTGACTTCATCAAACTATTTGTAACGATTAACGCTTCATTTAAATTGAGATCCCCATAATTATCTAGATCTAGTAGTCATAAAACTTAAATTGAAGAACTAATTAGTTATTCTAAATATATAGTTAGAAGTATATAGCTAATATAGTATTTCTTCCTTAGTACTTACTTCGATAGTATTTACTCTCATTATCATTTAGTGATACTCTCAGTCTGTGCAGAAGTCCCGTTGAAATAGTGTCGAAAAAGTGTCTTTGGTGTTTATCTCGATATAATTTATATTCGTTATTATTTGCTCAACTACTCAGTCACTCCAATATAAAAGCACGCCTCATTATTATTTACTTGCATTGTTTTTGAATAAAAATGAACAAACAATTCTAAAACTTCGAAGAGATTGAACTTGATACCGATAAGTTTTGAAGTGATACAATAGATGAATGAACATTTTCTTTCGTAAATCAGTTTTTGACAATGCTTTCAAGGTATTATACACGTTAAAATGCGAAATATGTGTGATTAAAAGCAAAAACCTCAAACCAAAGTCAACCCCAATTATTTTCAGACAAATTAAATTTTACAATCTGCTATCAACTGATTTTCTGTTAAAAAATTGTTGTACTTTATAGTAAACTTAAATCTCAATAAAAAATTTGAATTTCGAGATATTTATGGGTGTTTCGATAGTATTTAACCTCGTTATCATTTAGTAAATTTCGCAGACCCTTCAAGTAAATACTAAAGAGGTAATACTGTATGTAGGCATCTATCATCAAAATTCAACTAATGTTTGCAAATGGTTATAACAAATAATCAATGAAAAGCTTATTTAATTATAATACACGAGTCGATTCATTCTGATGTCAACGAGGATTACCAGCAATAGCCGAAGTTAGTACTCTATATCCATCAATAAGACGAAAAGCATTGGTGACAGTTATAACCATGCAACATGTAAGAGTTTATTCGCAGGACACAATATTTAAATTATAGCAGTAATCTATTCATAGTTTTACAGTTCTTTCAATAAACAGAGCTATTTTGACAGTAATGACTCTCCTATTGATCATAGAAATCGTTGTGAGTATTTAAATTTAATTTGTTTAATCATTTTGACTACCAATAAGAAAAGATTAAGAGATCAATTCTTGAAGTTATAAAATAATTTTTCTGATCAAACAATGCCAGAATAAACATCTGATCGAAAGACTATTAAAATTATTCTTTAAATTAGAGAAAGTCTACAAGAGTCGGCAAATATGATCAATAAAAAACAAATTTGAACCTTTGAGACTTAAAAACTTCAATTTTTAGCAAAATAAAATAATTATGAAATTTTCAACTGGTTTTTCAAATCGCTTGACGGTTTAGAACTATTTTTACAAAAGCTTTAGTTGGGAAATGCTCTTGAAATAGGTTAAATTTTCAACTTTTTTAAGGAGCGAATTATGAGTGAATTTTATGTACTATTCATTTAAGAAAGGGAACTATTTAATCAAATATTTCAACAAATACAATTCAGTGAATCATATATAAAATCAATTAATTTAATTGAACTTTTAAATAGTTGCTTTTTTAATACATGTTTGAGTATCACGATCGCAAACAAGTCCTATATCACAAGCGGCGGTACGTGGTGCTCCTAATAATAAGAGACTGTGACAACTCTCGCCCTCATCTAAATTTAGAAAAATTTTAGTTTTAATCAGTTTCAATAGTAGTGCAATCAATATTTTAAGTAAGAAATTTATTAATAAATTTTAATTACGAATTTTTCGAAGACATGTTGGGCAGCAGCCACAGAAACCACCATGTTCTTCAAAGATGCCGTTGTTAGTGACTTCACAGTCAGCTTTGACAACATTAGCGCAACGAACTGTCGCACAGATATTAACCGGGCATTCAATCATTGCTGAAACCGCATAGATCATTGAGAATACAATGAGAATCACGAATTTGAACTGCATTTTCTGTATTGAAGTTATTTTTAATTGAAATGCTTTTTCAATAAATCTTATTCACTATAATGCGAAACTAGTTGCCAACAATTCAATTTATATATTATATGCTCAAAAATTTAGTACCTGTTTCTCTTAGTAGGTGCTTTTAACATCTGCTGATTTTTAGAGAACTTTGAGCGATTACATAATAGTAAGTTAGCACTAGTTTTACTTCTCTATTGATGAGAATTATTTCAGTCTATTTTTCTTCATTTTCAATATCCTGTTTTTATCATGTTATCTTTGTCGTGAATACCGGTATTATAAACCTGTATAGTAGAGATACACTAAAGAATGAACCCAACCGCGAACTGCAAGCATAGAACCGGATCAAACCGTGGGTACCCGCCGGTGATCCGCAAAATAGCTTTGATTCTTGAAACATTGTAAATGAAAACGAAATTTTTATTTCTCAGTATACAACTTAAGGGTACGTCTCTGTAATAATCAAATTTTATTGAGTCTCATTGAGACTATTCGGGCTTTAATGAGTTTATCAAAAGAGACTCAATTTAAAATTATGAAAACATCTAATAGTTCATTATTAGAACGAATTCTACCAATGCCTTGTGTCGATTGTCAATTTCTATCAAAATTATTAATGTGTCCTAAAATCTTTCATTAGTTATGACAATACTTCACGTATAACATGTTTGAATTTTCATTAATCGATCAGCTTAAATTATGCTTACAGTGCATCAAGTATTAACAAAGGATTGAATAAAATATTTATCGAAGGTAAAAGATCAAATAAGAAATCGGTTCATTATAGAATAAAAGGAAAAAATATTAGATATTTTAGAATTTTAATAATAGAATTACATCAAAGTATCACAAGCAGATCTATGGGTCAAATAGGCCAAACCACAGTTTTAGGTCCTTAGGCCTAACTTAATCACGACAAGCAAAGTTTGATCCCGTCTCGGACTGCAAGCAGCTTCCTTAGTGAGATCAGGAACTGAACCGCCTCGAATTGCGATCTAACTGCGCGCATCTTTACTGTACGATAGAGGTATTAATGAACCAGTGCAGTACAAGTAATTCCAAATTATCTTAATAATAAGCCAGAAATTTTTTTACTAGTACAAAGATTTGATACTCAAATTTAATATCCTATTGTGTGCATTTCAGGTATTTGTGTAAATGAGTATATAAAATTTGAAAAATTTTTAATAACCTGATATTAGGTAACTAACAAAACTTGATATTACTTTTATTCTATGCCTTCATAGTGCATCACAGATATTGAAATGCTTTTAGTTTATATTCGAATCGAGATATAGGTTCTGAAAAATGTTTTTCATCAAAGTATATGCAGCATAAATAACATGTCAACATGTTCCTAGAAGATATTATCTTTTAAATTAAGATGTTCTTAACCAGCAACTTCTTTTAAAGGATAAGCAGTCAAAAAAGTCTCAAAAGTAATTTATTTGATTTCTCTCAATCATCATAGCATAAGCACTAGTTTTTATTAATAAGGAGAATATTTTCGTATACTCTATAAGCTGCTAGTCATTTTCTACTTAAGAATTTTTCGACAAAGTAAAATATGAATACTTATCTATCAAAAGTAATTTAACTTTGTCGACTCTTATCAAGCTTTTTATTAGTTGATTGTAAAAGTCTAATTTCAGAAGAATTATCTTTCCTACTTATTATTAATGACATTTGATTCTCGAAACACTTACACATTATCTAATGAGAGTTTTCTTAAACTGTCATTTCTTTGCAAATTAGTAGACTTAGATATTTTTGTATTGGAACTATCAATAAATTGAGAATTAGTGCGTTTCACTAGACACAGATAAACTCAATCTGGGGTCAAGTTCTTAATTAGAATATCTTTTATCAAATCAAATCAATTAAGCTCATGTCCGAACTTCTGCATCTGTACCTGTATATGGAAATTTAGGGGATGAAGCAATAAACATAGCTTCTACTTGATCTCATCAGAGAAGAATTGATAACAGTATACATTAATTTAATGTTTAAACTAATGCTCGCTGGTCAGTATGATATGAGTTACCTTTACTTAAGCTGAAGATTAAGAATCTGAAACTTAGAGTCTCTATAGGGAACTTTTTATTTTGGTCAGAACTTTAGCAAATATAGTTTTGAAACTCCTGCGATAAATTTTTCTAAGTTTAGATCTCCTACTAGATTTTCTAAAAAATCGTTGTTCGCATAAACTTTCTTGTCATAATACAATGATGGGATTTTAATTTTCAGGGCAAGATCGTTATTACGATAAGCTTAGTCATTTTACCATTCATTTTCTAGCAATTTTACAGCACTAATACCATAACTCCGTCAAAGCATCGTGAAACTTTGCCGAAGTTTCAGTAGCAAGACAATTCTGATTAAAAACCTATTTGGAGGTAAAAGAGAGTAGGTTGATTCGCAAGTAAGGACACATTTAAAATTATAATTACTAACTTTGCTTTGATGCTGATTCTCCAACTTCTCAATATTGTAAAACACCTACTTTATGTAATATTCATTAATAAGTAATTAAACGTATCAAAATATATTGTTTTGAAATTACTCTATATTCATACGCTCAAAGCTTGCATGTTATTATTCGGTCGATCAACATTTTTATTCATAATTCAGCATATCATACGAACGACGCAGAACATGTTGAATGGGAGTTCCAGTCTTCGCAATTCCGATGAATAATGAATAGTAGCGAATCGCATGAGGAGGAGACTCAGAGGACCATGATATCTTCATAGACGCAGAACCAACCCATATAAAAGTGTAGATCTTTCGGTCCAGTGTTCCATAAAACTTTGAACCAGTTTTTGAGTATCTCTCTACCAAAGCACAGAATCATGAATATGGGAACGCAAAGGATTTTGCTTTCAATATTTGTTATAACTCTAGTTCTTGTAGCAACATTTAACTGGTCTTCGGCTCAGATTACATTCTCCAAAGATTGGCGTCCGGGAGGTAAAAGATCATTGAACTATTGTGATCAAATGGCTGATATTGCGGCTATGAGAATAAGAGAATATATAAGAGTAAGTTTGTCCAGTTTTTTATCGAAAGTCTTTAAAACTTTTTGTTTTCTATTGATTCATTCAAATTTATTACTTCTAATAGATTTAAAGTAGTGATAGTATTGTTTGAGAAAATATCAAACAAACCAAATAAGCTAAAGTATTTGTTTGGTATCTAGTTTGAAAGACAAATTTCGTTGAAATATTGCATACCAATCAACTTTTAATTCATTCTCATTGAACGAATTTCAAAGTTTTTAAAAATTCTTTGATTTATAATTTTTCTTCTTCATTTGACTTGAATCACATACGACATGAGTCCATCTTCATCTATTACTTTTATGAAACTATTTTCATAAGTACTAGATGAGAAGGATATTTTTGAATAATCTATAAAATATTTTGTTTCAATTTGAAGCTAAGGGTTATACAACTTGCGTTCATATTTACCTTAAACTTATCGAATTGTGGAGTTTAAGGAGCGTAGCTACTGGTAGAAATACCTTTATAATAATATAACCGACTGTTTCGCACGAGGCTAATAATATGAATCCAAGTATGACAACTACCTATAAAGTATCGGCCGTTTGCTATAAAACTTCAAAAGTATTTCAAGACTTTTCTTGAGTCGTTTTGATACAAAGTTATGAATACTAGTGTGAATTATTGAATCTGATTTTGAAATTTTTATAGATTAAGTTAACAGATAAATCAAATAAACACTAAATATGAGGTATAAAACAAATGAAAGGGTCTTTATTGTGATAATTTTTTAAAAACTAAATCTCATAGAAACGTTCGTGAACAATTTTTTTAAAGAACATAAAAGAGAGGTCCTACAGATAAATATATTTGAGAGTTATTCAAAAAACATTTAGTTTAACCAATTTGCTCTCTTTAAACACTACTTTTGTTTAATTACTCATAAGAATAGAATGGATAAAAGTTGAAATTAAGGTTTCTAAAGTTTACTAATCAGTCGATGCAGATATCGAGTTCTTAAAAATTACCCACTTATATCATTTAGTTATAAATCTTAGAGATAGTTTTATAGCGAATGCCCAAATTATAGTGATAAGCACGCTCTTACTAGGGCTTATCCCCTATTATAATAGGGCTTAATATAATATTGGTGATAGTATATTCGCGCTAGCTTATAGAATTTCCACTTAGTAATTTTAGTGATACTAGTCGCTATATTACCAGATAGTGTGTCTGGTTACAGCACAAAAATTTAAAATCACTGTCAGTGCTTGCTTCTCCTAATACTTTTACTAATGTACCTGTTTGGTTTGACGCAACAATCAAAATGACAGGACATTCCATCTAATGTTAGCTTGTCTATATAATCAAAAACTATATTCACTAAAAAATTTATTAATTTAATTAAAATTAAGACATGCTTGAATAGAATCGTCATCTGATAAGTGATCTCTATGATTGAAACATTGAAATTTTAAAATATAAAGTTATCTTAATAAACTTAATGTTAATTTTTAACATTGATTTCCAACAGAGAGAAACGCAGAACTTAATCCAATGCGAATCAACCAACCATCTCAACACAGCTAACGATTTGGTCAATTGATATTATACAAGTTATTGGTACTAAGATACAGTTTCTGGATTAATTCTGTATTTATGTTGTTCGTTGAGAATCATTTTATTTAATATATAGTAATTTACATTCTTATTGATAAGTTTGTAAATGATGATCTAATGAATTAAAAATAAATTTCAAGTTCTGTTCAATGAAAGTTTGATGAATATTAATTGAAGTAGATGGTGTTAAGATAAGATATGAACTCTCGATTACAAGCTGTTGCGAAAATTATCGTCAAGTCTTTACAGAAATAGTATAAAAACTACTTATATTATGCGATGCGTATTGTATTATATTTCATATATAAAATATAAAATAATACAAAAGCCACACAAAACTTGTCATTTAATTTGATCAATAAAGATTAATATCATAAGCAAATGAAAGTTACGTATTTTTGACAAAAAATTGAAAAAAGGTTTTATTCGTGGAAATTTAATAAATACATTTAGGTAAACTTAATTATTGTTATATGATAGCACTTGCTCTTGTATTTAAAAATTATTATATTATAAAAGAATTTCGCTACTTCATAAGCCACAGTAAGAATTTTTAACACGAGAACATAATATCAATAAAAAACCTGACACTAAATTTTCAAAAAATTAGAATTATTTTCCAATAATTCTTTAGTCTATTTAATATGGTCTTTACATCAGAACAGGCATAATTACAATTATTTAGATAAAAATCTTAAGTTTTATACACAAATTAGAGCAAATTGTGCAACAAATATCACTTGAAACTTCGGATGTTCACAGTTTTTAAACGTTCTCTATATACAGGGTGGACATTTTAAAATTAAACCCAATCGAACTTCAAACTTTTTTACTCATACTTTCTAAAGAAAAGTTTTATCAGAAAAGTTCCAAATTAGAAAGACCTAATTTGAACTTTTATTAGATATA
Organism: Archegozetes longisetosus; assembly: GCA_018873245.2. Taxonomy (NCBI): domain Eukaryota; kingdom Metazoa; phylum Arthropoda; class Arachnida; order Sarcoptiformes; family Trhypochthoniidae; genus Archegozetes; species Archegozetes longisetosus. Next base: position 14,211,490 of record JAEMBT020000006.1, on the reverse strand, counting down.
AATCTAAGATAAGAATGAATAAAAACAAAAATAGTGTTCACAACAGTCGAACGTACTATGTGGTCACTATCACCACCTTAGCTGAGGAAGCGTTACTTGAAGAAGCGGCTTTAAAAGCTTAACCGAATCAGCCTGAAACTTCGCACAAATACAAGCAAAACCAATATAAACACGACTTCATTATCATTATCTTTGGACATGGATCAGTTGATGGTGATAATGAAATTTTTACACTAATTGTCCTCAAATATTAGGTGATTTGAAAATAAATATGAAAATGAAGCTAAAATATAGCTACTGAAAGTTTGGTCAATGTTTCTGAAAGTATGATTCAAAGAGTTAGTCTCTGTTTGGAGAATAACTTTGGACACTTTCAGCATTTACTATAAATTAATATATACTCGTTAATTACTTTTGTAATTTTGTTTATGAACTGATAAAAAGTACATAAAGTATATATGCAAAAATACATATTACTCATACGAAAGGAATGAATAAAAGTTGAAATTAACATTTCTAAAGTTTACTAATCAGTCAATGCAAATATCGTGTTCTTAAAAATGATTGACTTAAATCATTTAACCAGCGATGCTCAACGCTAGAGTGTTTGGCGCTCGGTAGCGAGCGCGAACGTCAAGCGTTCTACTTTTTGCTGAGCGTGAGTGGACGCTCGAGCATCACACCCCCGAGCGTCGAGCGCGAGCGTTGAGCGTAAATTCTTAGTACGTATCTTCCAAATTAGAAATACAGTATAGATATTTTTTTAATACAAAAAAGTTATTATTTACTAAATATAAAATTTTACACAAAAATTTATGACTTATTCTGTTATGAAGAATTTAGACAGAATGTTTTTGAGTCTGAAATTTATATACAGATAAAGTTACAGTTTAAACAAAATAAGTTAATTTTATGTAGAAAAAGTGTTACAATTCATGACCTTTGCTTGCTTGACGCTCGGCAAACGCTCGGCGCTCGAGCGCCGAGCGACAATTTCCGACCGAGCGCGAGCGTGAGCGCTGAGCGTGTGCATTACTGCATTTAACTGCAAATTTTAGAGATAGTTTAATAGCGAACACCTGATATGAGTTTAGAAGATAAAAAGACATTCAAAATGACACTTTATGACAAAAGACGTATCAGATATTGAGCGCTATTCCCAAACATCGCTTAAGCGAAATCTCTCCAAGAGAAGAGATGATTTCTCTTAAGCGAAGACTTTACTATTCACAAACTCATTTTATCTTCTCTTACAACTTCGCTTAAGCGAAGTCCCATAATTTGTATTGAAAAGTCTAAAAGAGGGTTGAAGGCTCCTTTAGAACGGATAATCGAATGTAATGAAAAAAAAATTAAAAAATTCGATTTTAAGCAAAGAGAAGTATAAGAAATGACGTTCGCTTGGCAACTATTTGCTTAAGCGAAGAGAAGTTGGGGAATAAGAGAAGAGAAGTTTATGAATAGCACACATTAGTAAACAATTATCCAAGTTATTAATATTAAAAATGAGATTAAATCATTCAATCAGTCACGAAAATTAATAGAACATCAATTATTTATTTAAGTATATGACAAAGTTTTGTACGAATGAATGAGCGCTGTCTCGATTGCTCTCAAACATAATTATAATTTAAATTGAAGTGAAGCTAAAGTTAATGTTGAGGTAAAAATAAAATATCCGCATAATTGAAGGAAAAACCAAGAATTGTTAACTTTTCTGCGAGTAGTTCGATATATTTGTGTATTTTTGATAAATTTTTCATATAATGAGAAAGCTTCATCTCATAATGTGTTTTATTTTTATAATATACATGTAGAATATTTTAAATCTGGCGCTCGGATTTACTTTTCAATTTTTAAATTATTGATTTAGATATAAAAAAAACCTAAGAAAATATGCAATACATCTTTTGACTTCTAAAGCGTCACACATACTGTTATTAGGTTTTGCTCATTTTTAAAAATCTTAAATTTTTCTTAATGTCGGACTGAAATAATTAAAGTATTGATTTAGTTAAAGCAATACTACTATGAAGAAATGTTCGAGTATGATCTGCAACTACAATTCTTTGTTACTAATTAACTTTAAATCAGTACTAAGTTCTAATTTTTTGAAGTCAAATTCTCAAATTCAAATATACATATATTATAATTAATAAATCTCTTTCATTATATGATTATCAACAACCAGACAAATATTATAATTAAGATAAAGTTAATGTTTAAATAAATATAAAATTTTTGTCAACATTTTTGTCGCATAACATAATTGATATTTCAACGTAATTGAAACGAATCGATAAATTTTATTAAGAAAAAGTTTATTTTCTAATTTTTGAAACACTTTCAAAACTTATGCTGTTAATAGAGTGACTGAATTCAGTTCAAGTCAAAGCATTTTTTGTTGTCCTTTTAGAGTCAGATTGAAATAAGAAAACATCTAATCAATTGTGAGATTTTGTATTCTAATGTATGAAATCTATATTGAAAAGTATGGAATCACTATTAATTGTTGTAAAATTAACTTTATTCATATAAATAGAGAGCAACAGTAAAAAACAGTTTTCGTTAAAAATAAATCTAGTCATTTGACAAAGAAATAAGTTACCCTAAGTCTAGAAGTGAGAAAAGCAAAATTAAGTAGATTAGTTTGGTGTTTAACTGTTTACAAAAGTCTAATTAGAATGAATAGAATTGAATGCAGGTTAAATTTGATGAACCTTAATATTTAATTCTACCGTAAATTATTAAAACTTGATTGTATTTGATTGAGGTATAGCAACATGAAGTATCCATTTAAACATTTCTTAAACATTTCTTCACAAACCAATCTCCGACAATATTGAGCCTTCAACTAAGATATTACAATATGACTACTGTTGAAGAATAGATGTATTCTGAAGCGTAAAATTTTGCACAAGTTTCCTCATAAATGACCTCCATTATCAATATTTAATTTACATTAATAGATAGTTTGCAAATTTAAATCAATTTACCACAAGTTTAACTCATCAAATCTATTACTGGCCTTGAATAGCATTTTAATACGAATTACGAATTTTTTCTATCATAAAAGATAAAATATATAATTAAATATGTCATTTCATATCTTAAAGCAATCATACAAATAAAATCTTCCATTTGGTACTTAAACGATTATTTAGTAATCAAACGAAAATTACTTTGAGATGATTGAGGTGCCCTTCAGTGGTGACAGTCTTGTAAATTGATGGTATATCAAATAAAAGTGAAGCATTATCTCTAAAGAGTCATTTCTGATAAAAAACCTCGTGCTATACACACTCTGATAAGTGGTGCAGCTCTGGAGAACAGTTGCACTCATCATAGATAAGTAATTAATCTTCATTTTTAGCAAAGTTCAACAAATAAGTTGCTATCAGTCAGTCATTGGTATAAAACTATAAAAGTTTTGGTTGTTCTCGTAGTTTTTTCTCAGTCGTGTTTTACATAATAATGGGTTCTCTAATATCTTTGCCAATTGCATTCCTTATACAAAAAGTTTTAAACATCCAAATAAATGTTAATATATTTGGGTATTTGAAATCGAAATTGAAACAATTTTTTTCAAAAAAGCCCATCATCATTAAAAAAAGATTTGACTTTTTTGATCCGCGAGCACTCAATGACTTGAAGAAAATTGGTCTCTTGCCAAATGACAAAGAGTATGAGCTTGAACTACCGAATCAGGTCAGAACTAATTTTTTGTTTGAATTCTTTTTTTTTTGAAAGAATTAAAGATTTCTTTATTCAAAATTGAAGTCATTTTTGATTTCCATATTAGATATATTTATATTACTCTATTTTTCTATACCGAAAGCAGTTAAATACAATTTTATCATTAAAATCCTCTTGAAGCAAAAACGAGCCCCAATATTTAAGATGAAACTTTATTATTCTTAAACAAAACTCAATAACTTCTTATCAGTTGTTAAATACTTACTTATTTTTGAAACCCTTAATATTTTTATTGATTCTAAATTATTTGTAAGAAATCTGTATTTTAAATCTTTTCTCAAATCAAGTATAAGAACGAAGACGTCAGTATAATAGGACTGAATTCTTGGGGTCAAGCATTGCATTTGAGGTTGAATTGGAGACCACAAAATTCAAACACTTCTGCTATTAATGTTGATTTTACTTTCGAAGATGGAAAGGGAAACACATATTTCATGAATGAACTCAATCTCATTCCATATGACTTAAACAAACACCAATATAGAGCTCCAGGCATTTCATTAGAAATTCTGAATCCATTCCGTCGACTAAGGATTAAATTTCGAGGATACCTACATAAAAATGGTTCAAATGAATTAGTTTTTGTTAAATTCAGAATTTTATGGATTGCCATTTCAAATGTTTTCGATCTTCAAAGCGATCACAATCAACAATTCATAAGTGAAGAAATTTCAAGAAATTCTAATACTGAAAAAGAGATCGAGTTTGAGGACAGGTTTGAACAGTTCGGACAAATGAAGGGAACGATTCAATTGAATAATGATCCCGAAGAAAAGGTTTTCTTGTGGGGAAATAAAAGCAAAAAATATGAGGACCAAACTAATAGACAAGTTCGACGATTATTTGGTTACTCAAAGGTATGAAATTAAATAAAAATAATCACTCTTTCAAGAAAATGCCTTTAAAGAAAGCAATACCTACAAGAAATATATGTGAAAAGTGTCTCATCGATACCAGACATAAGATTAATATAGTGCGATCATTTGAAGTGTTCGCACCTAAAACGTAGTTATAACGGTTTCACTATAAGAGATAAACACTTGAAACTATACGTAAATAATTGTTTTTTTAAGAAAGTGCTTCTAAACAATGCAAAACACAAGAAACATGTGGAGAGTATCAAGTCCTTATCAGACATAAGACTAGTATAAAAGTGATTTATATACTTGCACTTAACTGATAGAGAATCATTACTTGTAATTAAACTGAATCCTTGAGATTTAACATGTGAATTTTTATATTTTTTTTATAGAAAGGATGGATATTTCATATCGGATCAGTTGTCGATAAGTCAAACGAAGTCAGGTATGAAAGTCAAAGTTTACTCAAATGTATTTTCATAAACTCGTCTAACTTTTATCGCAAAAACTATTTAAGGAAATGACATGTCTTTAATTATATCGAAATTGATTAAGAAATCCAATGCTATGTTCAAAATAAAGTTAATTATTCAAGTGATATGAAAATATAAATGAGTTTCGATAACTTCGAGTATATCTTTTGTTCACAGCTATCGCTATGGATTCGCTTATTGGGGAAAAACACTCATATTTCCGATCGAATTTCTCACTGATATTGATCTGACCACTCAATCATTGGAAAATGAGTTCAACTTTTCTCTGTCCTCTTGTGGCAAAGTTTTCAATGTGACGGTCAGCAAAGGAAGACTCAATAAAAATATACTCGAAATTACAATTAATGGACACGAGGGCAGAGCTGTGTATATGAATGAAAGCGAAACAATCAAATTTAAAGCACCAAAATGTGAGATACATTTCCCATGTAGTGATAAAACAAGTGAATTAGTGTTACCACTCACTGATCAACGAACTGAAAATGTATTCGTATCTGGAGGAAAGGGTTCATCATTGGCTTCACTTCATATTCTGAGTAAGAGACCTGACAAATCAGAAGCATTCGAAGTTCCAAACGGAATAATAGTTACCTGCAATGCATATGAACTGATGATTGACAATAATAAACAAATCTCAGACACTATTAAAAAATTGAAAACTCTTGTCAGGTATATTCAGTTAATCATAGTACATGAATTTCAGAAAATTTATCAGATACTTATCCTAAAACTCTTATATTTTTATTTATTTGCCTATAATCAGTAAAACCGATGAACTGAAGAAAGAATGTGAGAATGTGGTCAACGTTATTAAGTCAGCGCATTTACCAAATCAAATAAAAGATCAAATTCGTTCATATCTTGAGTCAATCTATGGTGAAGTTGAATTAAATAACAAACTATTCGCTGTCCGGTCATCGGCCTCAGGAGAAGATTCCGATGAGATGTCAGCAGCCGGACAGATGACCACTTATTTGGGAGTGAAGGGATTGGAAGCTATTTATTCATCTGTTATGAAATGCTGGTCGTCTCAGTTTGAATTTGTTGCTGTTGAATATAAACGTGGTTACGGACAAGATATTGATTCGATGATGGCTGTTGTGATTCAGGAAATGGTTGATTGTGATTGTGCTGGAGTTTTGTTTACTTGTGATCCATTGACTGGTCACGAACGAGAAATCATTATTACTGCGAATTATGGAATTGGAGAAAGTGTTGTGTCCGCCTTAGCAGAACCTGATACTATCAGAGTTCAGGTCAATATAACAAATAATTCTTTCGATAGTCGAACAATTGAAGGAATCAAATCAATTTCTATCGGATCGAAAGCTAAATGTATTAAAGTTAATGACTCAGAGGATGGAACAGTTGAGATGAGTAGTCAAAATCAAAATAAGTGTTGTATTAGTGATGAGAATGCAATAAGACTAGCAAATATTGCTTTGAAGGTATGACTCGCTATACTGATAACATATAAGATTCCTAAATTTTCGAGAATTAATCTTAAACTCTGCATCTTTGCAATGAAATTTTGACATAATTTCAGATACAAAAGTTTTATGGCAGTGTTCGTGACATTGAATGGGGTATAAAGAATGATCGAATATTCATTCTTCAATCGAGACCTGTCACTAATTTGGATTCAAATTTTACTGAATTCGAATTAATGCATGAGTTAGACGTTGGACTTCCTGCCGAAAGAGAATACTTATCCAAAGCCAATATTGGAGAAGTGATGCCAGGATGTTCTTCTCATATAAATTCGACATTTTTTATGAATTTGTGGATGCCAATCTTTATAACTGACTTACACGAAACGGAAGGACTACCTCTTCAGTTTTATTGTCCTTATGTTACTTCAGATTTGGGACGAGTTTACAATCATATGTTCTTCAATTTAAAAAATGTATACTATTTGGTCATGCAATTTTATAATAATAATAATAATGATACTATACTTTTTAGTCTGAGTTTTTCAAGATGTCAAAAAATGAGTCGAATTATACAAAAGCTATGATTTTGGCAGTTTTTGGTCATGAAATTACAGATCCAGATATCAGAGAAGATTGTGATGATGTTTCAGAAAATGATTCATTGAAAGCTAGATTTTGGAGAGAATTCTATTTATCTCCGTATATGATTTATCCGCAATATTTTGTTGATCGCTATAGAAATATGATTCATAATGAAAGATATGTTTTGGATAAGAACTATTCAACTTCTAGCGAAATGTTTGCTGATATTTGTCGTAAATCTGATCGTATAATAAATGTAAGGCAAAACATAAAAAGCTAAATTATTAGGGTATCCCACTTAAAATGACGCAGACCTATAGCGGCACTTCCTGGAAACCATAAAACAGAACCGGTCAACACCTTGAACCCGCTTCCACCAACTCCCATCCTGTGAGACAAATATCAACCTGGTCTCTTGGACTAGTTACTGACAGGCAGGAGTTAGTCAATACTGTTATGAGTAAAGTTCATCAGAAACAGAATTGACTAACTCCTTTCTGTCCACAATTGATCCGAAAGCCCCGTAGATCGACTCGTTTCACAAAACAAGAATCACCAAACAAATCTAAGGCGACGACCAGTTCCACCCTGCAGCCCCAAGACACGCTGCCACTCCGCCACGCGTTACTTTGAGCGGGACACCTTAATACATCTTAGTAATTAAAATTTTTTTAGGATGGAATGACTCACCTCAAGACAACATCTGCCTCTTCGATGTTTAATCACTATATAATTTCACTTTTATCTCAAGAGAAAGATAGTAAATAAAGAATTCTTAATATTTAATAACTCTAATCAAATAGCTATACAATTTGATTCTGTTTTGTAATAGATCCACATATGTTTACTGACTTCGCATATTTGATGTCTCAATGCGGGTCATTAGTGAGTGCTGACGTTCCTTCAGCATTGAGAAAATTGGCACAATCTATTGAAGATCCACAAAAGTTTCGAGAACTCAGTGATGAGGAAGCCTTAAGATATCTTCAATCATCTAACACTAAAAGTGGTGAGAAATTCAAAGAATTCATTAGAAAGCATGGACACAGAGGCTATAAAGAGTTCGATACTTTGAATAAGGTTTGGAGAGACAATCCTATTCCTGTTATTAAATCACTTAAGGTATATATAAATTGGCAATTGATCAATAGACACAATTCGTTTTTCACTTCGAATGATTTTCTTTAATTTAAGACAATGCTTGCCGGCGATGCATCTGCTTATAAGGCACACGATAAGACTTCTACATCACAAATCATTGATTCTCTTAAAACTCCTCTTAACTTTCATCGAAAGTTCTTATTGAAATACATTGTTTTACCACTTGCGAGACGTGCCGTTGCAATGAGAGAAGAAACTAAATCTATAATAATCTACGCATTCGACTTGGCTCGACAATCAATGTGGAAATTAGCAGATCAAATGCATTCGGAGGGACTCATTCCTGAACTGGATTTCATATTCCATATGACTATTTATGAGATCGACCAATATTTTAAGACTCGAAATCCACTTTTGATAACCAAAGCTAAACAAAGAAAGAAACTCTATTTTAAAATGGAAGATTGGAAGTTCGATGAAATCGTTAAAGGATATGATTTTCAGCCAAGAAATGTAAGCTATTCTTTATATAACGGATTAAGAAAACAAAACTATAAACTGATTCTATTTCTCTTTCAGCTTCTTCAATACAATGATTTTAGTTTGAGTGGCGATCAAATAATAAAAGGAACTCCAGTTAGTTTAGGAAAAATAGTCGCGAGAGTTTGTGTTGCACCAAATTTGGAGGATGCCGTCTATATTAAGGTATTAAAGTTTTCAAAAACTATCAAACCATTAATTTGAAAAAAATTGAATAATGATAGCCTGGAGATATTCTGGTAACATACAGCACAGACATCGGATGGTCTCCTTATTTTCCTATGATTAGTGGTATCGCCACAGAAATTGGTGGACTTGTATCACACGGAGCTGTTATTGCTCGAGAATACGGACTGCCGTGTCTGGTTGGGGCCACTGGTGCAACTCAAGTGTTCAAAACAGGAGATATGGTTCTACTCGATTGTGAAAATGGAACCATGTCTAAAGTTTCTGACCATAATCAAAACGGAACCATTGAATGAGAAGTTTCAAATATGATAGGCATCCAAATTTATACTATAATCAATTTATATAACCGTTATGTAATGTTCAATTAGTTGTATGCATTAGTTAATTTTTTGAGTTGATGCATTTTAATTTTTATTATGGTGTTGACACTATTCAATAAGTTTTAAATCTATTTAGAGCATTAGTTCGTAAATACAGTTACCACCAAATAGTTTTACTTTAATCCCTGATCCATAGAGATGGAAAGTTAGGGACAGCGTAAAAATTGAATAATCTTAGTCAGAGAGCTATTGTTTAAGTTTTAACTCAAATTTTGGGAATAAAAATCAACACTTGACTCACGACTGGTAATTATAGTTGATATTTATTGACTCATATCGTAAATAAATTATATAAAAAAGATACAAATTTAAACTAATAAAACATTAGAATCTAGTCGTGAAACAAGATAGCAATCAATATTCTGTCAGTTTCAAGAGTTATTTACATGATTTTAATGAATTAATTAATTAACTATAAACAGGTGCGATAATTAAGATTTTACGTTGTACTGAAACATACTTTTAAACTTCTTTGAACTTTACTGACTTAAAAAGTGCATCAAATCATCTGATTATCAGTGATTATTGAACCGTTCGCCACTTTAAAATCAAATGATTCATAATCTAAGTTTAAATAACTGAACGAATGAGCAAGCTCTTAAAAGTTTGCTCAGAACGCATCAGTTTGGGATTAACAAAAGTAGAACTATTTGGTGGTAGCTGTACCGTCAACAGATAAAAGTTGTGTATTTATCGCTCCTAAAAAGATTTAGAAGAGCTGATAAACTTTAGGGCGAGACAACTCACTCAGACTTGTGTAACTTATATTGAGATTAATCAATAAATACATTCTTAATAACCAGTTTAGGACTTTTCAATAATAAATTTTGAGTCATGTCAATGAAAAGATTTGACAAATACCATGAGTCGAAAAGTTTTCAACATTTAAAAATTATGAAAAGTTTTTATCATTCCTTTAAATACGTGTTATCAACTCGGTTTTAAAATGTCAGTAATTGCCAAATCGGATATAAAATTACTTGAATGAGTTATAACTTGATATTTCATTAAAATTATTTTATAGATCTGGTCAGTATTTTTGTTCTATGACTGATTGATTGTTATTTCTAATATTAAATTGACTTTTGCTATGAATGATACTAAGATATTGATCATGTTTATCAAGGACTAAATTATCATTATTTTGATTTATGTCTCGTTCCTTTTATCTTATCCAAGCGCATCAGGGATTAATCCAGGATCAATGCATAACTTTTACCGGTCGACTGTACTATGCTCGAAATAAATACCTTAGTAAAATTGATAAATATATACTTGATGTGCAAAGAATGAATAGGAAGTATCGACTGTACCATAAGATCTCCATAGTATTGACTGATTCAGAATTGATTAAATTTTCAAAAACCCTAATTACTAATGAGTTGAATGAATAACGAACTGAATAACAAATGAATAATGAGCTTTAACAAAATACAAATTTAATAGTTCATGAAGTATACTTTCTTTCGCATTATAAACAAAATATTGTGTCTTCATTTCAACTGATATGTAATGATTGATTTGTGAGTTACTGATCAAAATGATAATCATTATCACTATTAGTATTTTAAAAGCTACAGTACAGCTCGTTTCCTTGAAATATGTTTGAAAAATTCCGGAAATGATTTGTAATGAGTAGTTTTTTGAGGGAAAAGTTATAAAACTAATAGAAACAACATTAGGCGATAAAACATGCTTTGCTTTACTCACAATTCTTTGATAAGAAAATTTAAAAACGTTAAAATGACTCACAACGCTTATGAAGTTAAGGATAAAAATGGAGGTCTAAGTTAGTCTTTACTCATTTTTTGTTACTTGTTGAATAAACAAACTATTAGTAGTAAAAAGATTTTTGTTAAGAGTCTAAGCGTTTTTGATAAAAGTTTTTGAACTATTAAACTACAAACAAAAGTATTAAACTTCTATTATATGAAAATGCCTTTAATTTTGACTCTTATATGTATCACTCATAGTTCCGGATTTAAGCTTATTTGAAGGAAACAAGCTGTACAGTCGTTAAATTCTATCTTTTAATGTTATACACTCTGGTATATAGTTGATTAGGTTGAGGCAATTATTTCAGACATGAAACTGTGTAAGTACTACAGTAAATAGTGCATATAATAAAATATACTTTTAGAGCTCGTTACGGTTGCACATTATTAAATTTATGAATTTTTAGTTTAATCAACAAAACAGCAATATTTTGGCTTATATTGATCAAAGATGTATTGTATACTATTACTTCTGGTCTGTAGTTTCAGATCGTGTTCAAGTTATTTACATTGAAACAAATTGGATAAGAAATAAATTTCGGTTTTGTTTATCTCCTAGAATTTTATTTATAAAATCAAAATTAATACAGGAAAATAACCTAAATTCATACAATTATTCACTGAAAATGTGATAATTTTTTTTATATAATATTGTTCTTTGTCTACAATGAGTTTATTCATAAGATTTTAAACTTTCGCATTGATTAAATTCATTCAAAATAATGATAAAATAATTGAGTTATATTTAATGATCTAAATATGAATTAATAATATATATTGGGATGAAATCCTAGTTTGATTTGTAGACTCATTCGTCCTCTTCAATGATATTGGCGTGAGTTGTGCTTTGATGACGCTTTAGATTACAAAATATTAAGTTAAATTTCAAAATAAAATTCTTTATACTTGATTTAGTTAACTAACTTTTAAATGATGACTTCTGGCGAACCCTTTGCCACAATTTGGGTATTCACAAACAAATCTTTTTTCTCCCGTATGCGTTATCTTATGATTAGCGACATCACACGCCCGAACTGATCTGTAATGACACCCCGGCCAATCACAGGCAAATGGTTTCTCTTCCATATGAATTAACTGATGTTTTCTCTTCATAACGAATTAAATAAGTTTTAAATCATAAGAGCTGATCAATTATGAGTAGTTTCTCTTACCAAATGAGAATTTTGTGTATAACTTCGTGTACATCCCGGCCAATCACATACAAAAAACTTTTCTCCAGCTAAAGTTTGAATAATTGATTTAAAACCTATTTCTGATTGGAGAATAGTTCATTTCATACCGTGAACTCTTTTGTGATCATCTAAATTTCCTTTAACAGCAAAACGCCACTCACATCCAGGCCAGTCGCATACATATGGTTTTTCCCCGGTATGAGTCCGCATATGAACTTTAACATTATTTTTCTATTGAAGAATCAAAGAATAAGACATTATAAATGAATTACATTTAGAAAGTAATTTCAAATGAATACCTGACTGAAAAACAATGTACAACCAGGCCATTCGCACGGGTATGGCTTCTCACCTGTATGTGTCCGCATATGACTAACAAAAAAATTAAAAATTTAACTATTGTCTGCGTATGTAAATTATTAGTAAATTGAAAAACATTAAAAACTTATGAATTCAATATCTATAACCTTAAAAACAGAACTAAAATGACTGAAAATAAAAATATAATCAATAATATATAAACTGAGGTCACTCCATCTTTACGTTTTCAAAGCTGATCCTTGGATGAAACTGAGCCCACAGTCGGGCCAATTACAGCGATACGGCTTTTCTCCAGTGTGTGTGCGCTTGTGATCCTTTAGATGTACCTAAAGATACAGATCAGACAAAACGTTAGATTTGAGTGAATCGATTAATTTGTTGAGACTTACAGAGTGTCGAGCCACATAATTACAACCTGGCCAATCGCACGGGTACTTCCTTTGAACACCGGTCGGCTTTCGACCGCGTTTCTTCTTCAAAATTCCATCTTCTGCTTTGATATTCGACACAACTCTCAAATTATATTCTTTAGTCTTAGATTTGCTAACATTAGTCACAACTGGTTTAATCTTCTTTTTCGCTAAACTATTTGGTTGTTGCGGTTCCTTCTCATTCCCACTAATTTGTTCGTCACTTTTATCACTAGTTTCTACGTTAGTCTTCTGAGAGAACCGTTCGATCAAAGATTGATCCTTATTATGTCTAAGAAGATAGTGATTCTTCACTTTGTCAATCGTGTCAAAACGTCTGTTACAGAATTTACAACTGTACTGAGTCACAACAACTGCTTCTGCTATTATGATATCATCGGCTTCTGCCGATTCCAACGCTTCATTGTTTTGTTCCTCCATAGTTTCGTCCATTTGTTCCATCATCTGTTCCTCCAATTGTTGTTTCATGTCTTCATCTTCTTCTTCCTCTTCATTGTACTGCTCATTACCTTCAATATCATTCAATTCATTGATCTCATTATTAGCGCTAATGATCTCATCGCCAACTCCAGTATTGTTATAGGAGTCTTCTTCCTCTTGAATGACTTCAGTCGTCACGTAAGTGCCATCAGAGGACTCAATCATATGGACCGCAACTATACTTTCGTCCATTGTTTAACTTAATTGATCCCAATGTTCAGCTCAATAAAACTCTAAAAACTAATTTAAGTAGAAAAAACTTTTTAGAATCACTTAATCGATATTTGATTGAATGATAAACTATAAGTAACTAATAATAAGTTGAATTATCAGTGAATGAGATCAATACGTAAGTAGTGAACGACTTAACACTAACGATTAGTACATTGATTCATAAAAATCAATTCAATTTGATCGAAATAACTAATCAATTAATTAATGATTACATCATTTTAATTATGCAAATGCATTGAGTCGTCATTTCTGTTGAGGTTATATTTTGATTTGATTTACATTTTTTCTCTTCTGCTATTAATTTCGTTCATTCAATACAATAATAATGTTTAAGAAAATAAAACATAAAATTCAACCCAAAAGGGAGTCAAATATAGAGCCATAAAAACATAACTATTGTATTACGTGTTAATTACGTCTAAATTATACTCACTTTTAATAATTGATTTGCGCCACTATTTATTAATTACTTTTGCTTTAACTCAATTTTATTTTCATTAATCAGTTATTTGATAAGCGGTTTGTGTTTAGTATGAGGTAAGACAACACACAATGAAATCGGACGCAAAGACGTTGAAAATGGAGTTTTGAGGGACTGTTCGCTTATTACGCTTTTTGTCAATCACTTTCTCAATGCTTTCATTCAAGGCTTTCAACTTACAGTTTATTGAAACTTTTCTCAACTTAATTTCGTCAGACTCTCTAAAGGTCTGATTAAGGAACAATTAGAGCACATTAAAGCCTTTTACAAACTTGTCGAAAATTATAGTAATTTTCAAATAAAACTCAATTGAAGACAAATGTTTACAAAAACACATAAATATGAACACATAAAAAGTGCACTTTATTTACTTAACATTATAACTAAATTGATTTAAATACAGCTATAATTGAACCAAAAACAAAGAATATTAATTATAATGAGATGCTTAACGAAAAAACTACTGATAATCACATTGAATAGAAAAACTAATCAATTTATATGATTTAAAGTTTAGTTATTTTCATCCTTATTTGGAACTAATTGCTGAGCAATTTTAAATTGTTTCATATATTTGACAACAGTTTCAGCCATCTCTTGATCCCTAATATACCGTTTCTTCTGTCCGACAGTCATCGGTCCATAGCCTCTGCCATCAGTATAGCTCCAATCGGGTAAATCGGTCAGTGGACTCGAACTTGCTCGTTGTTCGTGCATTCCTTTCAATTTTCTCCATTTTCTAACTGTTATATGACGTCGAGATAATTGCAACAAACTATTTGATATCAAGTTTAGTTTCAGTGACTTTGTTAACATTTTTGAAATTATTCTTTTACTTTATTTTAAAATTTAGTTTACTTTTAATAAATTTTGTTTTCAAAAGTTTATCTGAAATGTCACGTGATTCCTAATAGAGGTCGTCACATAAATGCCTCTCAAACGCTAGACTTCCGTTTAGTTCCGCGAA
This sequence comes from Archegozetes longisetosus, assembly GCA_018873245.2. NCBI lineage: Eukaryota > Metazoa > Arthropoda > Arachnida > Sarcoptiformes > Trhypochthoniidae > Archegozetes > Archegozetes longisetosus. Next base: position 14,196,273 of record JAEMBT020000006.1, on the reverse strand, counting down.
GTTTGATATTCTTGTAGACTTTGAGTAAAAAACATTGAATTTTGTACCTGAATTCCTCATAGAGCTGAAGCAGAATCAATTATATGACGAAACAATGTGAGCGAAATCATTCGCTTTCAAATAGAATTTCAAAACTTTCATTGTTACGGAAATATGAACTAAATTAAACTTATTTTAAGCCTTGTAATAGCCTCAAGTTTCATTTAAATCTAAAACACAACCTTAAGCCTCAAATATAATACAATAGATTTAACTAAATTTTAACAAACTTCTCAAATTATTCTCTGATACTATATTTGAAAAATGATTTCAATAGGTTTTGCATTAACAATTTATAAACTTTGGTTTAAAATTTTATAAAATTGAATAACCAAAGCTTGGTAAATGTTCTCTTGGAGATTAGTTCAAACTAATCAGACATTCATCAGAGCACAATAAATATTAATTTAAATCAGTTATAGACTTTGAAGTTTATTCATTTATTGATTATATAGACTTTATTGTTATACAATAACTTTTGTTTAAATCTGAATTATACTCTTTTTTTATGCAGTAATTTCGTTCTGAAGGCACAAGTTTTAGACTGTCAGTCAGTGGTATAGCGATTCAGATTATTAAATAAGGATCAAATAACTTTCATTGCACTCAATTTTCTTATTGATCTTATAATATAAATAGTTGTTCATTTAAATAAAAATAAAAGCTTTACATTTACACGATTTAACTTAAAAAACGAGGAATGCTTTTAAAAATAAATATAAGAATCATTTGCCTTAAAAGTAATGTTAAAATATTACACTGAGTCTGATTCGTGTGTGAAATACGAATTAATTAACGACAGTCTTATACAGTCTTTCACAACATATCAATCAACTGATCACCACTTTCAGTCCATCAATAGTCAAATCAAAAATCAATCAAACTACCAATTATATGACCGATAGAGAAAAGTAGAGCACATTCTCATTTTATCACAAAAATTTTCTTATAGAAAACAAAATAGCTTTTAAGTTAAGAGTCTATTGAAAAATAATCTATTGTTATGCTATGTATCCAATTCTTAATTTTTAAACATTTAAGTTGTCATTTGAGTACTTCCTTAAAAGATCATCCTTATGTTTAATGTAGGCTGTGAGTCGTGTTTTTCCATATTCCTAATAAGATATGGGTTAAATAATTAGACAATAGATAAACAGAATTTAGGAATATTATTCATACCCGATAACCGAACTGAATCTTCGAAGTTCTGGCATTAATGATACCCCATAGAGTCCATAACAGATGTGATGCGAGTGCGAAATAATCTGCTTCCTTGATAAGGTGGTCCTCATTATTACATTGTTTCGACTGTTTTAGATATTCTCTGACAAAATAACGTTTTTCGCTGTCATCAGGATATGCGTCCATATATGCGTAATAATGGGGCCATTCAGGGTTGGAATAGTCAAACATTCGTTCACAAAAATGATTCCCAAGATCAAAGCCACGATAGTTGTAAGCGCAAAACTCGAAATCGATGAACACAATACGATCGTCAAACGGACATATTTTAGTGGAAGCACTTTCTGGAAGCAAAATATTTCCCTCTTGTAGATCGTTGTGTGAAAAAACTGTCGGCGAATCACAGGAATCGAGAAACTTTTTCAACCATTCAACCTCTGATTCGAAATCAAATGAAAACAACTCTTGTTCTAATTCTTGACTTTTTGAAGTTTGAGCAGAATTCTCATCAGATTGTTGTAGGTTTCGGACAGTTTCGAGCCATTGGTACATAGAGTCGAAAAGCCAAGTTGGCTCCTTGTTGATTGGCACATCCAGACTATGGACAGTCGCTAACTTTCGGGCTATGGTCGCAGAATAGACAGGATTTTTTAACTCTTCACACAGCATCGCTCGAGCCTTCAGTTTAATTAATTTTTGATCATCAATAAGAAAAAGAAATATAAAAACATTAAAAACTTCAGTTTTAAGGTTCAGAATAAAGACTATAGTTATATCCTCACTACGAGTCTTCGCAATCCTAATGACTGAACGCAAACATATTTTTGACATCGGATCAGCGAATTTGGTGTTTTTAAAGCTTTTACAGTTTTCTGCAACTGCTATCATAAGCATCCGTTACAGTAACTGTCTACAAGTCTGCAATTGCACACATATTGATGCGATTCGAACATTCCAATTAAACAATGTAATTAAAGATAACTTACAGGAATGTATTCCTCAAGTCGACCGCCAGGAAATATTCCATACAATTTTGGACCTAGTTTTCTCTCAGACAATAACATAGTTATGACTGAATCAGTCACTTTGGTATCGTTTCCATCAATTAATTGGCCGTACATTCGAAGAAGTACTTGACTCGGTTCACCATTCAATGGCGTGTGTGTTGACGGAAGTGAACAATAATATAAAAAATTGCTGAGGCCTCCGCTGTAGAAATTTTAAGAAAAAATCCAATTAAAACTAAATTGAAATATCGTTAAATCTAATTACAGCGATGTCCTTGTATTTGTTCATGTTATTGAGGAATCTCTTATTTTCAATGTTGGCAAAATGTTTTCAAGGCTAACAAACAGTGCAATTAGAATATTATTAAAATAAAGATCATGTTACATAATAACAAGCTCTAGATTGGCTCATTCGGACTCATAGGTTCGCCTTCAATTCTGTAAAACATAAATCATTTAGGTTTCAAAATTGGACTTCTTCATTGTTATATTTCTAAATTTGACACTTTTTGCCTTGTATGCCTGTTATCAACTTTTCAATAACCCAATGGTTGGAGTGCATTCAAATGGTCTGATTCATGAGCGTGGGTCCCAACTGAATGCAAGGACAGTTTCAAAATTAACTCTAGTACGATACGCAATGAATTGTTGACAGTTCTCAATGTTCTAAATCAAGAGTTTTTATATGCTCCTGTAATTATAAACAGTCTGCTAAAAATAATCTGATCCTGTTTACCACCAGAAGAATATAACGCAAAAGTAGCACATCCTACATAAAACAATCCATCAATGGGAGGACTCGTAATATTATTATTAGGAATTTAGTTCAATATTCGAAACTGAATTTCAATTTCGAAGGCCGTAAGAAATATACTTTAAATTCTTACTTATCTTTAACTATAGAAGACTAAATTTTACATTCACATCCTATTTAACATAAGATAAGATAACAACTACTATGTTTGACGAAAGTGAAAAGCGGCTTCATTGCTTTAGGTTCTAAACTCTTGAGCTCTAGATAAATATGAAAAATGCTTATCTATTAAACTAACAGTCTATGTGGCTTTCTTTTGTCAAATTGTTCCTGTATTATACTGCAAAGTAGCATCATCGACAAGATCATTACTTCTTGAGGTAAAGCAAGTTTTTTCAATCAGAAATAATAATAAGCTTGAAGAGGACTGATATTTAAAAATTGCTACCGAACTCACAAGTTTATCGAAAACTGATAAAAAGAGAGCCATTGCTTGCTATCGAAACATTAAACAGATACGACGAATAAGTTAACTACGCATCATTATAATTTCTAATTATTACTGCAACTCAATAATTATTGGTCTAAAAACAAAAAAATATAGAATCAATATTTATACAAGTCATTCAAGTAATAACAAGTGAAACAAAACTCATACCATTCCAGACATTCATTTGAATTGGAGTTTAAATATTATGTAACATATCAAAGCAAAAGTGACAAAACTCAACGCCAGAACTTTAATACCAAGCAATAGTTGAATAGCAAACAATAACAGTAATTAAAGTTAATATCAAATTACCTGATCGTTTTAAAGACCATATCAGAACTCGATATCTTATTCCATTCTCCGCTTAGAAATTTTCTGCATATATTGTAAGCCTTGTCTCGCATTTCCAAACTGATAGTGTCTGACTTTCCGTTTTCGCTACGATTAGACATTATTGTTCAGTTTTTTAATTATTCAAAATTATGTTTTAAGCCAAATGTTAGTCCAAATTTTGCCCTAGTTACTTCTTCTAAAGAATATTTGTTGTGAAAATTATATAACTTCTTTGAAAGATATCTAAGCTTGAATAAGTTCAAGTCTACTCTTTGTTAACATAAAGATTAAAGAAGGAAATCGAAGGCACTTATAGTGAATAAATAGAATTAGAGTCACATGAAACATGAGCAATTAAATTTAATCATATCGTTTTGGACTTTAAGCTTAAGTTGGGCTTACGTAAAACTAAACTTTCCACTCAAACTGATATCATTGATGAACCGCTTACTTTCTTGTCAATTGACTTATTTTTATATTTAATCATATTTTCTACCAAAATAATTGTTTGTGTGGCCATTACTCCAAAACAAATTTGTTGAGATTATCAATTCTTTACATAAAAGATCATATCTTTAATTAATGAGTAAATACTTAGGTTAACAATAAAAATAATGATAGGATAAGTTGAGTATAAAAATTGAAATGTGAAATTGACAATTTAGGCAAATTTAAGAGTAACTAGAATCTAATTATAGTGAGAAAATGAGCACGGATTTTGTTCAACGGAATAACAGGTAAAAATGAATGAGATGACTAATAAACTAGAAAACCGCTTCCTTTAATCATGTTCAAATCATAGTCAATACCTCACATGAGTCTGTATCACGTCAACATACCTTAAATTTAGACCAATTTGTTCAAACGGTTATCAAACTACGAAACACCGATTTCTAACTGTTTAGAGTTTAACTATAGATAAAACAATTAAACTTAATATTTAATATATTTTTGACTAATAAAAATAAAATTTTCAAGCATAACATTATTGACTGACTAGATTGAGTATGAGTCATGTGACTCAATTATTCGATCGATTCAGAGCAGTTACGCAAGTACTGCACACTAAGTCTGCCAAATATCAAACTGTTATCAATTTAATACTGTTCTACTAATTAAGCAGCATTCAAGTGCATCACATCATCACATCCATTCAAAAATATTAAATATTCGTAGCAATTCTTCGTTAAACTGAGTATGCTGGCCAATTACCAAAATTACCGTCATATTTGACATTGAACTCTTCATTAAATTTAAGGGAACTTATTTCACCTAAAAGTATGTTATTTATGTACTGGAGTCTATCAAAACAGTTATATCTAGGCTTAGATGCGGAGGATTCCGTTAGCTTTCACATAAAAAAAGCCAAGCATTAAAATGACAATGTTCTTTTTGCATCTTATCTACTTTTGATAACATTTAAAAAGTAATGATAGCGCGAACCGCAACACACTTGTTAGCATTAAATTTTTGTCAAAACTATTTTCAAGGATAAAACAGTTTCTGCAAATCATTTTAAATTTGAATAATGACAAATTTGAACATTTGACTCATTCGTAATGCATGTCGTGTCAACATTTATCTTGATTACTGTACTCTGTGCAATACTCAATAAACTAAATAACGAGCTCAATCATAGGACTTGATCACAACTAAATACCGAAAATACATTACATAATTTCTAATGAAATTGAAATGTTGATGAAAAGCTCATTTATCAGTTTGCGATATAACAGTAATTAATATTAATTTTCAGCATATTATTAGTTTGCTTCAGGTCAAGGAAATATTTTTTTCAACACTCTGATTAAAAGTAAATGTTCAATAGTGAAAAGTTAACTAAACGCCCAATATTGAAAAGATCTATAGGACTAAACTAATTATTTGAGCACAACTCATCTTAAAAAGTTGACTAACACTTGACTTCAATTTTAAGCACCAATATTTGAAAATCAAAACTTGTTTACGAAAAACTAAATCCAAATAAATTCTTACCTTAACTTAACATTATTATTATTATTATTATTATTATTGTTAAGTTTATTACGACTTTTGTTACTTAGTTTTCTGTTCCACCTCTTAATCGCGGTCAAGTCTTTGGTCGACTCAATGACTCCTAATTTAGTCCAAAGACGACGTGAACAATCAATCATTATATTAATTATATAATACAAACTTTTTTTAATAGCCATACTCTGAATATGAGATAAGTGTTTCTTCAATATCATGTCACTTATGAAGAGATTGTCTCTGAAGTGAATCAATTAAAAATCAGTGCAAAATTGCGTGCGCTTTGTTGACGATTTTTTTCGCTATTTAAATGTTTGACATTTGCGCAAATCAGACTTTGGAAATGTTTCAGTCGCCAGTATTAGTCCAATATATATTTACACACTAATAAATATTGCGATCTCTCGCTATTTCATGTGTAGCTCATTGGTAGTATTTTCAGATATTAAAAGGTAGCGATGTACTCGTCTGTTACCTGAGTTGTTTATATTTAATAAATAAGGATTTGATCTGCATCTGTGGCCAATACAGCCTTCTGTTGAGCTGATAAGGAAAAAGAACGATGACCTATTAATGAAACTGGTTTTTCTCTTAAACTCAGACTTATTTCCTGAGGTCAGAAACATCTGAATATTTTTCGAAATACAGTAATACTGTATGTCTTTTTATCTTCTAAATGAATATGAAACCGTTTGTAAAAGAGGGAGATTGCAATACATCAAGTTCATATTTAAAAGCACTAAAAAGTTTAGTAATATCTTATAAGCTAAGTTATATAACTTTATGAATAAACGTTCACTTAAATGTTAGAACCTTTTGATAGCACATTATATTATACTTTTTTTTGACTTGGGTGTCGTCTCTCTGTCTAGAGGATTAAAGAGTAGATCTAAATAGTGTCAATTTTGAGGACTTTTATGGCAAAATCCTCAATTATTATACTGCCGATCTGAGTGAATGGAAAATTTTGCCATAAAAGTCCTTAAAATTGACACTATTTAGATCTACTCTTTAATCCTCTAGACAGAGAGACGACACCAAAGCAAAAAAAAATAAGGTGTAGTATATTGTATATCAAACTTGTGAATGATGTTTGAATAAGTCTCAGAAAAGATTGTTCTTTAATCTTGATGCTTTGTTTAAAAACACTTTTAGTATCAGAAATGGTGTTTGCAGTAAATGAGGTAATCTTTGTTTATAAAACTTTTTTTATTAACTATTGTTGTAACCAAGAAAATAACTTCTGAAATGTTACTAAGAGTTTGAGACAATATGATTAAAAGAGTTAAATCTTGTTTAGAAGATAATGGACATTTTCAACATATCTAGTTTCAGACTTAAAAATTCGTCAAACGCCAAATGAATTGTAGGCCCATATCGTTGAAATACAGTAGGTAAGAAAAGAGTTAAAAAGAGTTAAGGCTCTCCGCAGAGTCGAAGCCATACTTTTTGGATGACTTCATGAGCACTAAGGATTAATGAATTTTATCTATGTTAAGGTTTGACAAAAGTTATATCGAATCAAATTTTAGGTTTATTCACAATAAGTACACTTTTCTGACAAATGCTACTATGATTAAAGAAATGAAATTTTTCATAAGTTGAACGCCAAAAAGTCCAAGACTGACCAGTAGATCTCTCATGGCTAGGATTAAAGTAACTTTTGATTTTGGTTTTATTTGACTTTAAAGTCATGCTATTTTAGAGAATATAAATAAAATGAAAAATCTGCTCAATCTATCAGTCTAAAAGCGTTGATTATTTAACTTGATTAATTGAATTTGATTTATATGATTTGAAACGAAGTTGTTCCTCAATTCTACATTATCATTCGATCTTTACTGCGTATAATGAGCTATAATTTTTAGTAAATTTGATTTCTTACTTAATTTATTGCTTAGTTTCATGTTCATTATTGGTTTTGTTATTTTACAATCGACTATAACATCAGAACTTTTTTTGACTTGACCTAGTCGGTTGTTATAGTCGATTGTAAAATAACAAAAACAATAATGAACATGAAACTAAGCAATAAATTACAGTAAGTAAGAAATTAAATTTATTAAAAATTGCAGCTCATTATACGCAGTAAAGATCAAATGATAATGTAGAATTGAGGAACAACTTCGTTTCAAATCATATAAATCAAATTCAATTAATCAAGTTAAATAATCAACGTTTGTTGAAAATGTCCATTATTTTCTAAACAAGGTTTAACTCTTTTAATCATATTGTCTCAAAATTTGTCTCAATCATTTTGACAAATTTTGGATGACAACCTTTTTGGAGAACTTTCGCGAACTTTCCAAAAAAGTCTGAATAAAATATCGGAAACTAATTAGAAAAGACCTAAAAATACTTTAAACAGAAAATACATTTAGTTTATTAGAAACTTTTATTTAGAATAAAATGCTTCTGACACAGTCTAATATTGTCTAATACATAGTCTAATAATGTCTAAATACTTGTACTTTGATTAATGATTATAGACTCAATAAATCTAATGATCAAAGTCCGCGATCAAATGATATGCAATCTGTTTTCAGACTGTTTCTAAAGTAACTCAATAAAAGAGTGACTAAATGAAGTGATATCCCATTCATGCAATATTATAAACTAGTAAAAATTGTTTATTGTGTATAGTATATATGTAGCCTGTTTTTGAAGAAGTGCTTTAGTGAATAGGCTTTAATATGCATTAAAATTTCTATATTGAATTCAATATAGAAGGTATTCTTAGTACATAGTAAAAGGTCTATTTGCTAAGGCACTTCTTCATAAACAGGCTACACATATTGAGTAAAATATTCAATATAGCTGTCATATATTTAAATTGATTTGAGTACTAAACAAAAAAGTAATTAACAAAAATTTCAATTTTGAAACTCTAGTCTTCATAATATCTAAGTTTTCACTTAAGCTCATTGTACTTAACGAGTGGTCCCAAATATTTCTCTCCAATTAATGAACCAATAATTTCCATTCTATCGCTACCAAACACTAATTCTGGCCCAGTCGAAAGATGTACGATAATAGTCGGCGTCCCGAAAGCTCCATAATTTAGAGCCTCATTGGTATTGCTCTTCAACTTGTCTTTCACCTGATCCTGTTCCATTGAAACAATCGCTTTCTCGGTAACATCTTCACTAATACCGGAATTGTTTGCGGCCGCACGTAAGCTCTCAGGAAGTATCACATCTTCATGACTGGAAAAAAGACGCTTCCACAATTCTCTAGATATTTGTTCAGTGCTTTGTCCATTAGTTATCATATCGATAGCAGTTATAAATCGTTGTGTCTTAAGTGTTGTTTTTTTCATTGCTATCTCAGCAAAATTTTTGGGAATAACCAAAGGAATCTTATAGTAATTATTTAATCTTGCTGTATCTATATTAATATATTTAGCTTTGTTTGGGATCAAGAGTTGTGGCTTATTTTCACTTTTTATAATAACCGCTCCGTTTAGGATAGGCTTCAATTTCAATGACATTGATTTCCACTCGTGTCTATAGCGACATAACAATTCAAAGCTTACCCAAGAATAAGGTGATATCACATCATAAAATAGTTCGACAATTACTTTCTTTGAAGCCATTATAACACTAGTTTTAATCAAATTTTGATCTAGAAAATAATAGTTTGTCTCACCCAATGCTTAATTAAAACTTAATATATTAATTAGAAATGATCAGTTTTTAGTAGCAGATTAGAACAGTTCAACCATAACTCTAGTTCAAGGCGCAGTATATGTAGTCGCATAAGACTTGTTATGTTTAAATGACCTATTAAATGTGTTGTAATATATTAATAGTAGAAATATGTTTAAGCGAGGCTGATAAACTATATAAATTAGTTATCTATAAACCCATAAACAATTGATAAGAGCTAAGTAGATTGTTAGTTAATAAACTTACTGAACAAGAATTTAGATTAAAAATCAAAAGCTGTTATCAATTGACAATCTAGTTAGATAAAGAATTAGAAGAATCTGATAATTTGTTATTTAATAATGATAATAGTATACCTAATGTTTTCATTGATGGCTCTCAACTTCAGTGTTTATCGTTGATTTATAAGTTTAATTGAAAACTTAGTCAGTAATATTTACTGACAAAAATAAATTTGTAAAACTTAACATGTCTAAAGTACCACCATCTGTTGCCATCCTATAATAATTGCTGCTTGAAACTGGCACTTTCTCAAGAAAAATCCGATTTTTATCTTAGCGAGATGTAGATTACAGTAAGAACCTAAATAGGCAATTTTTTCGCTTCGACTACTCGAGATATCAAGAATTCCAGACAGAGAAGAAACTTCATTATCAGGAGATTACACAAAAGTAATAATAATCTTATTGCTGTCAATTCCAACAACCATTCCTGAATATTGATTAATCTCTCTCGGCAACAGTTAGTGACTGACTTTAACGTTATGTCCAAATATAGCAGGAGCTTCATAATTGAAAACGCTCCCAATAGAGCTCAATAGATACTCAAATAAATACAGAGCTCTGGACACAGCTTCACATATTGATGAATATGAATTTACCAAAATTGTTGGATTTAGAGAATTTCTAGAACAAGCCAAACCCATCAAATTAGTTCCCTCTTCGGCTCCTGTTCTCCTGGCATTATAGGGTTCTCTCGGAATTCTAACTCTAGTCTTTCCTAAGGATCGTAAAAGTATGAACTTGCAATGAAATATAAATCAATTTTAATTTTGCATGTTTTAAGTTTTTCATGATCAAGATTATCGTTATAAATTCAAATTTAACTATTCAGAGAATTCGAGTTAAAATTCTTATCAAACTGATTTGCAAAACTAAACCTTTCATTTATAAATTGGTTTTAAACTATTTCAAGTTAAAAGCTAGTCAGCACTATTTTGTTTGCCAGCGAATATAGAGGACTTCTTATTTCTTCAATTAACTTCGAAACAAGATGTAATTTTTTTTCTAACTAACGAGTTTAATTTCATTAAAAATATCTATTTTTCTATCATGAACTTGTTTCGTTTCAAACTTCTAATTGAAGCCTGCATCAATATGATCATTATTTTGAGCAGTTCATTAATTGTATTTAATTTTCTTGTGAGATTTTATTTGAATTCTAGTTGTGAGCATCTATTTCTCATACCCTTTATCAAGTCTTGGCATATAACTCAAACGATTTATTGATCTTTAAATTACAGTAACATAGGGTTCAAATTAAAAACAAGGACAAAGACTATGAATGACTGTTCAAATTTTGGCATTAAATTATAATTAGTTATAAATTTTCAATCTATATACTATTCTAATGACGGTTGGAATAATCTATACAAAAAAGTAGACTAATCGCCAGTGTTACTGTGGCTCAATGGAGGATGTTCTAATTCGTCAGTATTCGGTTTCTTTGTAGAGAATAATCTTTTCATTGTTGATGAGAACTTAAATCTAACCTTAAGTAACTGTTCGCGGACTCAAATATTTTCATTACTGCATATCGCTAATTCAGTTGGAGTTGAATTTAATTTTACAATGAAAAAATAGGTTCTCAAGAGACCAGTATCAAACGGATAGCAATATGCACGAAGCTTTGTGACAGTTTTTCACATTATTCAGTAGTTATATCGAAAGAGATTTCTATTTAACTGGTGAGTCGTATACTGGAAAATATATTCCTTCGATCAGTTATAAATTGCATTTGATATATCGAAAATTAGTTTTAAAGAAATAGCTATAGGAAATTCATAGACGGATCCTATGAATATATAGGATCGTGGTTGTTTCTGAAGAGTATAGATTTGGTTGAAGAAAAATAGTAGTAACGTTTCTATTAAACTCCGAATAAAACTGTCTTTGGAGAAGAATTTCTCAGAACTTTCAATTTAATTAATTAACTCTTAGCTGAAATCTCAGAAAAAAATCTTGGAAAGCTTTTTCATAAGTGACGTTAAAATTTTCTTAATGTATTGAAATCTATTTTAAGTTCATTTCTCACCTCAAATCATCTGAAAATGTCAGATTATATTCAAGAAAGTAGACGAAAAATCAAAATAATACAACCGTGAAAAATAATTATTTTTCTAAAAATACGAGAAATGAATTTTCATATTAATACAATTTAAGTTCTATTGAATAGTCATTTTAAATACGAATTACTGCTAAATCCAACATCACTTATAAAAATGTTTTCTCAACTCGAATTATAAATTAAGGATCAGTTGAATATCTATCTCAATCTAGCGAGTGAACACGTATACTACACATACTTCATAATCTTACAAGAGTTAGCTCTCAATATAAGATTCTGATGACTGAATCATTTCCAGAATTAGATTATTTATCTGAATATTTGAATTTGAATGAAACTCGAAATGCTATATATTTCGAACTTTTGGGGTTTATGCTTCAATAACTTAGCCATCATGAAATATTCTAATGAAGATATTTTATCTAGAACTGGGCAACAATACTATACAATTTTTATGCTAAGGCGCAATATTTTATCTGAACAGTTAATATTCATGCATCAAACCTGAATTGATTTATCTGCAAAAAATAAATGATTATAAAATGTCACTCCAAACAAAAGTAAATACGAGTTCAAATGATTGGTATTGTAGTTGATGATTTATGAACATTGGTTAGCAAACATTTTCATTACATTTATCTGAATTTTATCATGTTTTCCGTAAAAATCGCATCATATATTATTATTTTCACTGAACAGGTGTAATACACTCGACAATTTCTGTTTTATAATTCTAATATTTCGAGTAAATGCAAACTAGTCTCAGAAGTTTTAGTACTATTCGATAATATTTGTTAATCTTATTCGAGATGAGTATACTTTTAGTCACAATAATTATTTTAATAATTAATAGATCGCATTGTGATCTTAATGTTATCCGGGCTGAAGGAGAACTGGTTTTATACCAAATCCAGAAAACGACTTGTGGGACAACAATTGAACAGCAGATTATTGAATGCGTTAGAAATGGTAAAAAAGAAATAGTGGATGGGGAAAATGCAAAACTTTTATGCTGTACTTTCTGGAAAATGATCGATTGCATTGAAGATAAAGCACAAGTCTGTAAAGAAAATGATAGAAAAGATATGAAGAACTCATACGAGCCAACTCTCAAAATCATGGAAGAAACCACTCAATGCAAAGATTCAGCTAGAGTTTCGGGAGAGTGTAATTCTTAAACGGTAATTGATAAGTCTTGTTTGATTAGTTAATGTTTATTCATTTATGCAACAATACGGAACTAAAGAATAAAATATTTGTTTCGAAATTACTTTATGACTGTATCGAAGGTGATATTTCTTAATTTCCGGATTCAGGAAACTTCAAGTTAATACTTTTCTATCTACATAAACGTGAGAGATATAGATTGTATTTTTCTCTAGAGGACATCCAAGTAGTTCAAATGCAGTCACAAAGAAGAGGATCAGCTAAAAGCTTGCAAAGCGCGCACATGTTTTATTTAAGAAAAATTTTAATTTTAATTTCAAATAACTTATTCAGTAAAGTTTTAATGACTAATCTTTCTTTTACTTCTAAGGTTTTAACGTATCCTAGAATTGCAGTTTCAGATTCCCATAGATTACAATTCCTTTTGCCTGAGTTCTGTTCGAAACATTTCATTTTATATTCTCAAAAAGTGTATTGTTTGTAAAGTTTATGGTATCAAAAGTCTCATTTTCTAAAGAGTTGTCATCTACTGTTGTGATGGAAGTTTTTTCTATTTAAAAACTTTGAAATGAATTGAGTCTAACTTTTTGAGTGAAATGCTTTTGACTTGTCATCCTTTATATTGGATTGAATTTATGATGCATTAACGTAGGATACTTCTCCAGGTGTTGGGCTTCAAATGCACTGTAGACCGAAGTATACCTACTCTAAGCAGCATTATTCTGAATATATATGCATCTCAAATTGAAATATTTCATCTGACTAGAATAAAAAAATAGTTTAAAATTCAAAATTGCCATTTAAATTTTGTTATAAGAAAATTATAATGAATTCAAAATGCTCAATTTGTCTAATGAGAAGATTCTTAGCATCTTCTAAACAAGCACGGTTATTCTTGATTCAAGGTCCCTTCACAAAAACAAGTAAATAAATGAACAAATAATTGAAGTTTTAAGAATTTGTAAACTATGATAAAGTCTATTTTCTTAATAGCCGTGACGAATTCAAGTTAGAAGATATATATTAATATATTGGTTAGAACTATTAAATTTTCTTTAGTCAAACTATTTATATCATTACTCTGTAACGCTCTGATTTATGCACAAAATTATTAATGATAAAATATCTATTTTTTGAGAAAAATATTGATCGAAATTGTTTTCAAATTATTGCTCATTTACACTTAATCATTATTCTTACAAAGCCAGTCTACATATTAAGAGATATTTATCTAACTTTTCTCCAAGTCATGCTAAATTGAGTTTTTTTTATCTGAAATGTTCTTACTTCTACCTCTTGCTAAAATAGATTGCAATCAACTTTAATTATTTGACAAGTAAAAACATTGAGCAATCATTTGTTTTTCATCTATAAAAGTCATATTTAGCAATACTTGGGAAGTCTTAACTTTTAATTCTATCTTTGATCTCACGCATTTGTTTCTGAAATGAATCAATTAAGTGGTAATGGAAAACAAAAACAAATGATAGCATCGACGATATCTTCATTATTTCAAATAGTTAAATCACCTATATTAATGTTGTTCTATAAACTTGAAAATATAGGAATTCATTAGGAACTATGTTTACGGCCAGTTTTCTAATGGCTCATTCGCAAGCGCACGTTTACATTTAACCCCTTCTCGACAGCAGAAAAATGAGTTAAAGTTGCACATTATTTAATCAATTTGTGGAGATTTTTATAATATAAATATAATTACAAAAAAATAATATTACCATATAACCGTTGAAATTTTGAATGTCCATCAAGAGTAAACAACCAAAATTTATGCGTGTCGCTTAGATAGTACGTACAATTTTCCTATACTCCTTCCCTTATTCATATGCACGCTTTTTGCTGACTCTCCCTCGACGACTATGAACAAGTTCGGAACTTTTTATTAGTTTCGGTAAATCTTAAATTGTCTCAAAATTCATAGAAAATAAATATTAAAGTTCAAACTTAATCAAAGTAAAATTTTGTTTTAACTATATTGAAAATTTGTCTTAATATTTGGTTCTATGGTTTATATCTGCAAAGCAGTTGATTCTAGTTTTTTATCTATAAATAGAAAGTTATTATTGTATTATGAACTGTTGAAGAAATTTCTTGTTATACATAGGGGAGTAGAAGCGAAAAACTGTTGTTATGTAAGTTGGAATTGAGTAGGATTTGGAGTAAGATTCCAGAATACTACAGATCCCGTTCATTTTAATTAGTAAAGTAATGTCACTCGTCACATGCATATTGAAATTGTTTGTCATATCCTGTTGATGATATGCAGCATCTCAAGGTTGAAGGTTATGAGTCATAACAAGTTTTATACAAGTGAATTTTAGCTAAAAGCTTTCTCGTTCAATTGCAAAATTTAGAGACATTCGATTAAAAACAGCCAATATAAAAATGATTTTCATAAGGGTTCGACAAAGTTGTTCTGATCAGTTTTGGGGCAGTGCTCTAGTGCTACAAATAATTTGTTGTTGAGTAATATGTCTTCGAGTATTAGTATTTTCGAAGAGTTTGGAATATATCCTAAATTATTGAAAGATATTCCTGAGAAAGTAGTCGGCATTAAGTATCCAGATGGATCTCAGGTACTGTAATTTTCTTAGTTAGGACGCAGCTTTCTGTTTAATGGCTTTTCGACATAAGAATTCTGATTCCGAATAATTTTTCAGAGATGATTGTTTTAAGTCTTATATCGAGATTAAATTGAATAAAATTTGTTCTTTCAACTTTTAATTCTATTTTAATCGTGTTTTTCATACATTGAGAGCTTCGCTTTCATTTCAGGAGTATTTAAGGTTTTAACTTTAAAGTAAGACTAATAATAAAGAATTCAACGGCCCTGTGAAAAATATAATAATTAGGGGTATTATCAATTTCTCGATCCGATACTGCTTTTAGACAAAAATGATCGAAAACAGTGAAATTTTTAAGTACGAAATTTCGAAATAATTTCACATATTAGCTTTGGTCTATTTTTTTAAATATCATGTTCTTCAAAGCTGTAATTTCACTAGAATATTTAAAATTGTAGCATTACATTGTTCGGGATAGTTCAGGTTAAACATATAATAAATTTTTTACACATTGCAGTTTTTAAAAAAGCTACTTTTACTGCAAAACACTAACATTGGTGAAAAGTGTTCTAGAGATATCTATAATCTCAAGGCTTGTCTGTCGTTTGAATAAAAGACTACTTTAAAGATATTAAGAATATAGTTCGTTTATAAATCAGAAACTTGGGCATATTAAAGTTCAAAGATTATACACCAAAAATTATTTGAAATTTCAAATCAGCAAAATTATTTCGTAAACAGTAAATCATATCCAAAACTAGTATCGGATTGACAGAAGGAGTATAAGGTGCTGCTCAAAATGTTAATTAATTCTATGTTTGCAAATCTGTTCCTT
The DNA here is from genome assembly GCA_018873245.2 of Archegozetes longisetosus. Lineage (NCBI taxonomy): Eukaryota > Metazoa > Arthropoda > Arachnida > Sarcoptiformes > Trhypochthoniidae > Archegozetes > Archegozetes longisetosus. The sequence goes on along the minus strand of JAEMBT020000006.1, from coordinate 14,179,860 downwards.
TACTAAACTATCCAAACTTTTATTCGAATCGAAAAAAAGAGATAAATATGTTTACACTTTTTTAAGAAATTCTTATAATTCTATTCAAGTTCTCTCAATGAGATCCTTTCAAATCTGATTCTCGGGACCTTTTTGACCTTCATCAAAATTTCTTTTGAAGAACTAGTAATTCTTGATGCTCATTGAAAGATGATTCGAAATATGGATCAAGTAGAAGCACAATGTAGCCAAGAGCTACTATTCTTATTCACTAATCAACCCATATATTTTCTATATAAGAATTTGCTACTGTGAAACTCGTTTAATGTGAACCTATCTGTGCAGCAAAAGTAGTTGACAATAAACGTACTGCTTTATTATGTGGTTCAATGGAGAATTTGTTCCTGGTGCAGGACTAAGGGTTGACAATAATCGAGTTGACATTAAGCCAGTTTCACTGTACTTTTATCAATCAAAACTCTGATAAAAATAACAAAGAAGTAGAATATATTGAATTGAACGCTGTTTGCAATAGAATGACAGAACAAAATTTCTTCATTAATTTAAGCTGCAAAAGTTTGTTAAATTTAGGTCGATTTTGGCAATGAGTTGACACCAACAGCAGTCAGATATTTTCCCGACATAGTTTTTGAATCCGACAGAAATTTATTTTACACATTAGTAATGGTTGACTTCGGATCAATCCATGCAAACAACACATCAGTACTCCATTGGCTGGTTGTCAACATTCCTGGTGATAATATTAGAATTGGTGAAACTATTGCAGAATACTTGAATCCTGCTCCATCTAAGAGAAGTGGTTATAGACGTTATGTCTTCCTTGTATATGAACAAAAGGAAGCAATCAATCCAGGAATTGACTTTATCAGCAAGTCTGTCATTGATACAAGATTGGGCTTTAAATTAGATCATTTTACACAAAAGAATAATTTAGGTAAAGCTGTTGCAATCAACTTTTTTGTTGCCAAATGGGATGACTTTTCAAGAATTATACTCAAGAGTTGGCCCTCTCTGGATGCGTCTAATTAATTTTTAATTCGTTCAACGCTAGTGCTGTACGGTTGGGGTCAGTACAAACGTTTATAGCAACGAGAGATGAGCTGCCGTATCAATCATCCTGTTATATGCAACGATTTTTTGAAGGTTTCACTTGTGTAGTTATTTGATAAATAGTATTGACATAACTATTCATTTAGTAACTTAAACAATAGTAAGATAAAAAATTATTAAGCAGTATTTCATATCCTCGATTGTAATCCTAAACTTGGAACATTCAATAATTTATATGGAAAATAACAATTAAATTCGTTTTGAATCAAAAGTTAATCAAAATTTTTTAAAGGTAATTTATTGTTTTAGATCTACTAAACGTTAGGTAAAAATAGCTGTTTATAACTAAATTCACGTAAATTCTACGTTTATGGTAATTCAGTTATTGTATTTCCTAGTGTTTAATAGTACGGTAGTATAGGGATATGACTATATTTCTATGATATTACCGTATTGAGGAAAACATTTTGATATTTCTCAACATAATCCAAAATTCTCATAATATGTTTATGACGTCAATGAAGCTCGAAAATGTCTGAGTTCTTAAGATAACCTCTGCATTTAAAAATTAATACTGATGGTCCACAATAGTCCCTTTAATCCCCTGAAAATCAAATCCCCTAGTCGTTACTTGAAGACTTTTAAAGCATAGACTGAACAAAAAGCAGAAGGCTTTTTTAAAAAGATTAGATAAGAGCCAGACTATTAAAGAATTAAAGAAATTTTCTCATATACTATGGAGATGCAAATTTCCAATTCACTCAGTGAATTCCTTCTTAAAGTCAAAATGACTCCTGATTTAGTCCAAAGACGACGTGAACAATCAATCATTATGCTAACTATATAATCAAATCTTCTTTAATAGCCATACTCTGAATCAAGAATGAGAGTTTACTGAGTTCAATCAAACAAAGCGTTTTTGCAATAAAACAGCTGAGAAACCAGTACAAAGTTGTATACATTTTGTCAAAGATTGTCTTTTTCGCTATTTTAAATGTTTTGACATTTGTGCAAATCAAACTTTGGAAATGTTAAGGTCTATTTATGCGATTCAATTTATGTAGAATTCAATACTTCAATTCTATTGTCTTCAGTTCAATCTCTATTTGCATATAAATAAAAATATTGAATTCAACAATGAATTTCATTCGATGAAGTCACTTTAAAAATATAAACAAAAATGCTTAGTTTATTCTTAAATACAATGCATACTGCGATTGGCTAATGCATTCAAGCTATTGCCAAAAGTCCAACATCGTTCAACTTTTTAATACCTTGAATTCAACAGTTGAAGCAGTTATACGTATACATTATTCAATTCGTTTGAATTCAAGTTTTCAAGTCACTTTAATTCCACATAAATTAAATTGCGTATATAGACCTTTACAGTTGTCAGTATTTGTTCAGGGGGTCTTTACCTTTTTATTTAAATTAGGATCTCTGGCTATTCTATGTGTAATTCAATCTAGATTGTACTCAGATATTAAAAGATACACTCGTTTATTACCTGATTTATTTCATACTCATTAAATGAGGATTCTGATCTGTGTTTATAGTCAATACAGCCTTCTGTTGAGCTGATAAGGAAAAAAAACAGTGACCTATTAACAAATAGCTGATTTTTTTCTCAAATCCAGACTTATTTTCTGAGATCAAAATCACATGAATCGGTCTCGAAGTCTCATCTTGACAACTTTTGGATAATAACCACTTCGAAGGACTCTCGCGAAGTTTCTAAAAAATCCGAATAGAGTGTCGAAAACTAATTAAAAAAATCTAAAAATACTTTAAACGGAAAATACTTTATTAGAAACTTTTGCTTAGAATAAAATAATTACTTTTGGTACAGTCTAATGTAGTCTAATACACAGACTAATGAAGTCTAAGTACCTATACTCTGATTAATATGATTGTGGACCTAATAAACATGATGGTCAAAGTCTGTGATCAAATGGTGTGAAATTCGTCTACGAACTGTTTTAAAAATAAAATAATGACTGAATGAAGCTTTCCTTATTCACGAAATCTTGAAAAACTTAAAACTTGATAAAATAATACTAAAATTTAATTTAAAGTTTCAAAAAGTGAAAAATTTAATATTTGGTATTATATAAACTTCTGATATTGGCGTTAAAATTATCTTCATAGCTATAGTTTGTCGAAATAGCAGAAACATTCCTCTTCTTAGCGCTAAACTTTTGAACATTAGTCGAAGTGGTCTGTCTTTGCAACCATTTCCTGTACTCAATGGGCGCCTCATCCCACCAGATCAGGCACTGGTGATACACATCAAGAACCGAGATGCCAAGCCATAGACCCAAAAGCCCCCCAAAATAACAAACAAACTCAACAAAAATCATTTCAGGCGTGTGTTCGTAAGTCACATCTGCTATGTCTTTTCTGATTATGTTAACCGTAGCCCACGTACCGTTGGATCTAGCTTTCGGAAACAGTGGTAAACCAGATCTGAACTCGTCAGTGTAATTGTGTCCGTCTTCGTCTTCATCAAAGAAGACTTCCTTGACTTCATACCTATAAAACTCTTCAAAACAATTATTTTTGCATTTGCCTCCAACTCTACATTCAGTTTTGTATGACTCATAATTGTCTCGATGGGCACAACTTCGAGGCTTTGTTCCCTCTTCTGGATAAGTATCATTTGGTTTGAGATCATATTCTTTGCAAAATTTATAGTCAGAATCAGGTTTCGCCCATTTAGTGATTCTTCCGCTTCTACTTTGATTGAATATACAACCACATTCTTCAGCCACTTTCTTTGACAGACAACGATCGATACAATGATCGGCAGATTTGAAGTCTCTCCAGTTCTCATCCTTCTCATACCTAAAGTTCCATTAAATAAATAGATAGTTTTTTCATTAAATAAATTGAAAGTCTTGTAATTTTGAGTCAAGTTTTGAGATTTGCTAACTTTTACTAAAAACTGAGAAAGTTTGAAACTTGTCATTTCTGCTATAAGCAACTGATAAGTAAGTAATGAACTTTCTAAATATAAAAGTAACTCATACCAAATGCAATCAGTCTTGAATGGCCATGGCAACATTCTTGCATTAGTTTGAGTGAAATAAATATCAAAGTTAGTTCCACGTCTAACAACGGCCTTATCCAATGAAATCGAAGAAAGCATAGACCTAGGATGGTGTACTATGACATAAATTTCGGGCAAACTATTCTCATTCTCGATGGAAGGCGGCGCCTCGTCCCAAACAATCTCATCAAAGACATCATATCTAACAGTGAATGAAGCGAGCTTTCCCTCTTCAGGTATGTCCACCCTATACCAATCTTCACGATCCGCAGACGGCACGTAATCGTTCGGATTGATTTGACTAAAGTATGTCCAACAAAGTCCTACCCCGTAAGGCATGCTATAGTAAGGCTTTGCAAATTCAAAACAATCCGGATAATTAAGACTACGATTGGTGTGATAATTAGGCAAAAGAATTAGTTTGCATTCGAGCATCATTTGCGGCTCAACCATTAATTGAAACCACTCGTCGAGAGTCGAGTTATCATAAGCTTTCTGTTTATATTCTCTCCATAATTTCATGATCTTATCCTGTTCTGTCGTCTCATTGAATGCTTTGATTTTATCTAATATTTCTGGATATCTTTTCGCTAGTTTACGTTTCAGAACCATATGATAATTATCCAAACAAAATGTCGTCCCCGGAAAATCGATTGTGTATGGCTTTGAAATGTCAACTTTGACCACAGTTTGAAATTCTAAATATGTTGCCACGAGATTTCTAGTTTGATAGGCCAGAGCCCAGAAGCTAAAGAACATGACATAATGACGGAATCGTAATTGACTGAATACGTATTTCAGAAAATCTTTTATCAGTAATTTCTTCAGTTCCCACGGAAGGTCTAAAATTTTTGTAACTTTCTCTTCTTTAGCAGTTTCCATCTTAAAAATAGGCCTTGAGCTATAGAAACATCACTTCTGTTAATTTGCTTTTAATAAAAATATTTCATGATAAATACCTTGTTTGACAAAAGTTGATGACAATAAATGCAAAAGTTAGTTATCAAGCGAAGCTTCAAATGTGTCTAGTATGGTTAGTCTTGCTACTAGTTGACATTGTTTTCTCTGAATTATAAGTAGAATATTCTACAAATATAGAAGTATTTGAGTTTTATTTAAATTCTAGTAGAAAGAAGTAATTTTAGCTTTGTGTCGTTACTTTTGTGTTAAGTAGCGATAGTACCGATCGTATGACTTGGTACGTCAATTGAATTTTCATTTTGTTTATCAAGAAACAGATCGATTAAACCAACAGTCAGTGGCATCAACTACTTTGCATTCAAATATTGAATCTTTCATTCGACATTCAAATGACGATGTGCTAAATATATTCGTCACTGGAATAATGATGAATCGTAATAAAAATGACATTTGATTTTAAATTTGAGCAAGTCCTAGATTTTAATGGAGAAATCATTTTCAAGATGATCTCATTATATTGAATAGAATCTAATACTTAAATAGACAAATGCAACCCTGAATGCTAAGTTGTCTATTAAGAAAAAAATATTCTACTGCACAGTCTGTAATTTTCCTAATAATACTTTTATTGAACAGTTTAGAAAACATGCTACAGACATCATTTGTCCATACTTAGCTATTAAAGTTAATAGTGGCGTAGCATAGATTAATATTGTGAGTGCGAAAGATATGACATGTCATAATAATGTATCTTTAGTACTAACTGACGTTCTTTAACTTGAAAACATTTTTCTACAAGTTACTTATTTATGTGCACTCAGTTCAATATACATTTAAACGCATATTCTTCTACTCAATATATAAAATTGCATTGTTTCGATAATGAAACGTACCAGCTTTAAGGATAGTTAAATTAATAAATTCGGTATTTTTTTGAGTCATTTATAATTGTAAGTTGACTCAAAGAAATAAAAGTAAAAATCATTATTACTGAAAATATAGCCAAAGCTTTAAAAACTACTGAATTCATCATCAATGAAGATAATATAATTCGAATATCCTGATATAGTAAAATAGCTTGATGTTCTTGATAAAAAAAAGTCTTTCTGTTTTGGGAATTTCTTTGCAACCTATCTAAGGACTAAAGAATTGTATTCTAAATTGAATGACTGAATAAAATGTTGATTGGTTCAGATTCTTTGCAAAATGAAAACGAAGAAATATATCAAATTTCATTATTCAAATAAACAGCTCATCTAAATTGCAGAATAAATTGACTGAAACAAGAATTAGAGCATTGCATTATAGTACCTAAAGAATCGAGTAAATGAATCAATAGATTATGCAAAAAGTTGTGAATCTAGTTTTACGAATGTATGTAGTATTTGCATCAAATCGTATTGCACTTTTTCGTTCATTTTATAGATGGCAAACATTTTTCTCAAATAGTTCTGTTTTCAACTTGTTTAGGCTGAAGCAAACATGTTTATTCTATTGTTACTTATTCGTTAACAAATTCATATTTATTTAATTCTAAAAAAGATATTTCAAAATTTTTATGGATGTTATTATTTTTTAATTAAAAAATAATTGATTTAGAAGTGAACAACTTTCATTTTTTACTAACATGGTCTGAAAACAAGCCTTGCTGTAACTTAAAGCTGAAAAATCTTTTTTTTTGGTAAGTCACTCAATAAATGAATTATATTTTTCCTCAATTTTTTCGATTACAAAACTTAGGAATTGTATTAATCAAATAGTTGAGTCTCTCTTTCGAACGCTCGATGGCATAGAGAGAGCTGTGACTCAAATTCAAATAATAGATAGTGAGAGAAGTTGAGTGAGAAGCTAGAAATTTTTGTAAAAATTTAGGAGTTCTCAGTTTTTGTCTACATTCTAGTTATGATGAAAAGATGAATCATATTTTTAAAAGATAACCCGCTTATCGAACATTCCAAATAAGTTTTAACATCTTATAAATTGTTTTCACAAGGAGTTGATTGCAAAATAAGTTAAATTGACTCAAATTGATTAGATTTGAAAGTTTAAAAACATTATAAATAATAGGTTTGATATAATACATACTACAAATAGTTTTGTTTTGTTCGCAATATTTTACTGAGTCACAGCTATACTTCTTATTTATATGATTTTTCAGTGAGTTTGTCTAAAGATAATTCACTCGAAAATGAATTACATATTTTTTCAGTTATGACTTTAATGTTTATCCAGAGAAATAACACAGAAAGCATTGGAATATAAGTAAAAACCAAGAGTCACAATCTAGAAGAAATGTGCTTCAAATAAATCTAAACTCATATAAAACATATTACTTTACGCGAAAGCACCAAAAGTATTTCGTTATGCATTTTACACTTTTCTCTTCAATAAAAAGCGAGCAAAATATATATAAATTCATACTCATATAACAAAAAGTCTCAGAGAATTAGTCAGTACTCTTTCCATTAAACTGTTTGAGCGTTGGGTGAGTTAAAAGCACTGTTAGGCATCTGCGAGGCAATTCTGCTATTTTGTTTTACTTTGTGCCTCTTTTTCACTCAAAACACCATTAAGGCATCCAATGTGACAGGCGATCAATGCTCAAATCCGAATATATCTATAATCAATAGCTATCTGTTCGCTTTGTCTGATCTAATGGTTAGCTTATTATTAGGTTTTCACTCAGATTTACTTCTCATCAGTTCATAATAAGAGATTATTCTCTCAACCCTTCCAGACCTGAAACTGTCAAAAGTTTTAGACAAAATTCAAATGGTCTTTGAACATATTGCAAATAAAATGGTATTTTCACAAACTGTAGCCTTATCGCGAAAATGTGCTTTTGATAGGGCTCTATCAAATATAATATGACTCTATTGAGCAATACATCGAATGCATCATATATTTATTATATCTAAAATTGATCATAACTGTGTCACAATCATTCGTCTAAATTTCAATGAGACTAACGGACAGTTAATTCAGATCCGTATGATTAATGATGATTGTGTCCAGTAATGCTTGACTTGAGGATATAGACTTTTGCACTATCTATCGATAGTCCAAGACACTCTTTGTCATTGTTATTGTATTTTCATTCTGAATTACACTTGAAGTTTTCGCGTAAACACCATAATTGGATTCTAAGGTAGGGGTATGCTTAACTTGAACAGACTATCATTTAAATGCAAACTTTTCGATCGAATAAAAGAGTTGAATCGATTTCTGTCAGCATAAAAATGCAAAAAAGTTCGCAAATCCAAGGATTTAGTTTCTTGTTTGAAGAAATGTCTCAATGCAATAAAATCAGTTCGGTATTGATATAGCTATAAATTTAGTAAAAAATAAATGTGTAAGTTATGTATTTGTTGTAAGCTTTATTTGCGATTTAAGTTCACGTTATCCACTAATGTCCCAAATATGAGCCCAGAATTTGATTGATTGATGACTGCTTTTTGTATATAATTTTTATGAGTGAGGAAATTTTTCACATTTTGTCTCCAGAAATAGGATATAGAGTATTTTGTGATGCATCGTATGGCTTTTTTCAAATGCTAAAATCTCTTCATTATTTAATGCGATGAGAAGTGAATGCTTCTAAAGTGAATCCATTTCTCAATACTATAGTTGAAAAACGGATGAAAGTCAAAATGGTATAATAGCTTTGATTATCATACAAATGGATACTTTTCATTGAAAACATTTAGACATTACTCATATAAACGTAGTTGTATCAATTGTTAGGCGGTATTCCAGTAGAGAAGCTCAGTCTTATTTTTGTTTCGAGCTTATATCAAATGCTTTTAATTTTGATTATCTAAATTACGCGCAAGCTATAGGTTTGAGAAACGATTAATAATTTTTACTTGAAAGATGATGCGACTCATAGATTTATGAAATTTTTGTACAAAATAATAAGGTCAAATTTAATAATACTTCACTGTTATCTCATTAACAGTAAGTTTGAATTAAAAAATAACCTGATCCAAATATTTTTCAGACTGGCAAATGAACGCATTATTGAAATGATACTTTATTCATAGATAGTTTTATATTCGTATTATTTTGCAAATTAATACAATTTTGATTGGAAAACATTGTCTTATAGCTTTTTGTTGCTTAAATTTATTTTAATGGAGACCTAAAAGGAGTTACTGTGCTTACTATCTACCAAAGTAATTGATCAGAAGATGTGGTTTAATGTGTTGATACAATAATAAATATTTATAATACCATTGGTTATCAAATAAATGGTTGGAATGAGACAATCCTTTCACAATATGATGCACTCTTTGTTATATTCTATTATGATAGCTCTGTTCAGTTCAATGAAATGCATTTCCCTTTCATACAACAATATAATGCAAGACATAACTGGAATCTTGATTTCCAAAGGAGTCCATTATAGCTATAGAGTTATAGCCAACAGATTTTTCTAGCTATCATCAAGTATTAATTTGATGGAACCTATATTTCAATCATAACCGAATCACTCAATATACGACAAAGTATAGCAGTTGAACACAGCAAGCTCAACTATCAATTCAAGCTCCAACCTTTCGGTATTGAACAATCAATTTTTAGATTTCAATTAATTTAATGACAACATGAAATGGACCCGCACAACAAAATTTTATTTATTTTTTGTGAGGATTCACCTTCACAAGTATTACATGCCATATGAAAAGCCTTTCTTAAGCTCGATTTTCACAAAGAATAATTGATGAAAGTATGAAATGTTTAAGATTGCAGAACCGAAAGTTTTATGTAGAAATGAAATCAAAAATAGTTGTGTTTAGAAAAGTCAAGTTTAGAAGAGAAGCAATAAGCAAATCTTATTGTTTTTCTACTGGCGGGCAATTCAAGAATAAGTTAGAAAAGTAAAATGCTTTTATCAATCAGAGAGTAGAACAAATAAATATGAGTTTTCCCCTATTCTTGTTTTTCATGCCGACAATCAAATGCTATTTGTGCCGACAATAGCGGAGAAAAAAGATACTGCATATAGTTTTACATTGATTTGTTTCCAATTTAGTGCAGATTGAATTTTTTCATGCGTAAAGAAAGCCAAATGCTCATTAATAGTAGAAATGCAATTGTCCCATACTTTTTATTCTAAGCAATATTTTCCTACAACAAATGTAAACATCTCTTCTTTACCATCTTTTTTAACAATCCTTACCATTCACTTCAGGTGCTCTTTTCAATGGTTCAAATATATTAAACTTTAAACTTGATTACTAGAAATTGTCAAACTATTTGGCCGACCTCATTCATTAAGTTATCAAAGTTTCAACAATTTTGAAGATGAACGCTGTCAAAGTTGACGTCAAATCTATGAAAACTTTATGATCAATAGACTTGATTCCAACAAAAATATAGGTTAGTCTCTATTGATATCTGTATTCTTTTGATTTTGATTTGAATTGTTGTTGTTGACTCATTTCTCAAGTCAAATCACATTTTGGTAATGCTTTACGGGTTTGTGAACGAACTCGAATCAGTCCACATAAATGGATGAATGAATGAAATACGAGTCTCTATCTATTGATCCACACATTGAGAACATTTATATGTGAGCAGAATATTATATCTTTATCCAAAGGAAAAGAAAGATAACGCGAATCCGTAGTTGGATCAGCCTTTTAGTGATGGGTTCACTCCTATGTACAGATTTAGTGATGATAATTAGTCGTGATATCCCATTCATCTCAGTTAACACCAACTTTTGACACGTTTTTGTCTTGTTTGGACGAAAAAAGTTTCCGAGAATAACATCAATTGTCATTTTGGACGATAGGTCAAATACATCCAATTATTTTACATCTCATTTCTGCTTATTTCCAAAAACTTCATATCATTTTCCTATATTCGATTTTGAACTTCTAAATAATCAACTTAATGAATGCGATGTATTTCAAATTTGATTGACTACTCAATAGTTTTGCTTAAAACTGAAAACTTTCATCTTCTCATATGAAGTATAATGAGAAATTAGTTCGCCATAAACTCTCAACACGAGTAAAGAAATTTATAGAATGGATTGAGGGTCATTTAACACAAATAGTTGTTGGTTTTGATGAAAATTTGGAGCAAAAACAGTTTAGACACAGTATTTTTGCTATAAGGGTTTTTTATTTGAACTTCGAGCCAATATCTGAGAATTACTCTGTAGTGAAGCAGAAAATATAGTTTTATCTAAATGTAACATGGTTTTTATTAAAAGAAATTGGTTCGCTTTCAAGGGTTACTTTTGGAATTTTGTCCTCAAACGTTTTATTCCTCTTCAGCTATAATTAGATTTGTTCAATAAAAACAAGGCCTATATTTAGAATAGAATAAAAGGTCAAAAGCTGTCATCAAATTATTGGTTTTTATCTCCAGAATAAGAGGAAAGAAAAAATGTTCAATAGCTTGCTATAAAAGTTTGGGTGCATTGTTTTCAATGACATATCAATTAAAAATGGTTTATTACTCTTTGTCAACCCTTCAATATATAAGTTGTTTTTTCAACTTTGGTTCACTTTTGATCCTATTTTGTTTGACTGAATGATGAAGTTTTCGTAATATATTGTTGATATTCTTTAAGAATCCAAAAACAAAATCCAAGCCAATCAAAAAGTCAGTTTGGCTTCAAAGTGATTGTAAACGAAAATTTATGTGAAGTGTGTTCTCATCTCGCGGTAACATTGGAATGAAAATTATTACTTGTTTTATATGCGCTTTCGGAAACTCGTTGATCCAGTAATATACTTCTTGGAGTCGATTCAGACAGAGACCAAAAGCTCTGAAATAGAATTTGCGAGTGTGTCCAATATAAGGAATTTAAGGAGTCAATTGAAGTGATTGTGAAAACATGTCACATCGAAATGACCTAAAATGAGATCCTCTTCTATCAAAAGAGACGTAATACTCTATATAATAAAGTTTATAAGGCTTTTAGAGTTTAAGAAGTGAGAAAAACCTTTTATGTTAAGGAATGTTAGAAAAAAATTTTTGATAGTTTAAAAGTGTCTCAAAAGTCCTCAAAAGTCCTCAAAAATAATCGATAGAAGATCTGAAGAATTGTTGGGTTTGAATTGAAACTGAGAAGCATCTGTTACGCACTTGATAAAAGTATAAGAATTAATACTAATCAATCAAAAGATAAATTTGTGCGATAGTAAAGTTAAGAAGTTAAGGCTTATGTCATAACAGACTTTGCTGATAAATGGTTCAGAGTTTATTTTCTCTCGAGAATATTCTTAATTCTCTCAATTAATAAATAATTTTAGTCTTTCAAGTATACGATAGGTTTACTAGCATAATTGAAAAGACAGCTTGGTCTCAAGGCAGAGTCATTTTTAGAGAAACTTCTGTTTTTTCTCAACATAATTAAATATTGCAATTAAGGTAATCAAATTTTTACTCAGTTAAATAAATGTTTTGCAGTTTAGTTTACACAGAATCGCAATTTCAATCAACTCCTGATCAATCTAATCGAATTGAGAACATAATTCTCTTGAAAATGCAACAATTTTCTCAGAATACTAGATGAAATAATACTATTTTGCCCAAGATTCAGATATAAAATTTCGTACAATTTTGATCGCATGTGAGTGTTCTCATTGAAATTTGAATATCATTATTGTTTGCAATTTATAATATCTGATATTTAATATTGAATTATTGAAGCAAAGCATACAAAAATGTAAAATATTTGATCTTCTTATTGAAGAAGACAAGTAATAAGTTGATCTATATATATCCTTAGTTTATTGAAGATTTATTTTGAACGTTAGTGATGAAGAAGCTTTAAATTAAAACCAAAAGACATTATTAGAACATTAAACACAGTTGTTATATTGCGGTTGCAAATGACAGTGACCAACAATATTTGATAAGCTTTACTTAGTTAAGAAAGTATTTTAGGTATAAAATGCTAATGCAACTCGAACCATCTCCAAAGAGCTTAGTGCCACTGCACGAGACCACTATATTTATGTAAACGTTCAATAGATAAATCAATCATTTTTTATTGTTGCGAGCGATTAATCAAAATAACATATACATTAATACCTTGACATAGTGGACCTACTATTTAATGAATCGTCGTTAAAGTGAAAGCAATAATCTGTTGCCGGCACGCGTAAGCTAATACTAAATAACCTGTTTATAGTGAGCCTCGTAGTAGCTAATGTTAGTTATCTGTCCCTAGACATTCACTAGATCAAGGTATTCCTGCATTTGTAATTAACTGAGTGTCTTTTCATCAATCACCTCTAGTCTGATCAAATAATTTCAATATCTTTTTAACCATAGCAAAGCTACAAAGTCTTCAAATTTAACCCTAGAAATATTTCTAAGTTTATAATAGAATACTAAGACAATATAAGGATAAAAATATTGGACAAAATAAAAGCTTGAACAGTGAAGCAATTTTGCTACATTGGAAACATAGCCATGACATATGAAAGCAATAGTATTTGTTGTGCAGCCTTTCATTACTTCATAAAAGTAAGAGAAGGGGTAATCGCTTGACTCACTCAATGAAACGTTTCCGGCAAATGACACGGACAATCATCTCATATTCTCATCAGTTTTAGGTCAACTTTCAGATACATTCGATAATGGCGTATATTTTTAGTTATGTTTTTGCTATAGGAACTAATTTTGTAATCTGTTAATAAATGCAAAACAATCTAATCTTTATTGAATCGTTTTTTGTACAAATAATGAGAAAGCGATAACAGAAAACTTAATAACAAAAATTATGTAAATAATTACTCTTAAGTAATAGAACTTAGCTTGGAGGCTTTTGATAAGAAGTTGACGCACTCAATACTCAAAACTAGCATTAGTCTCGCTCCTCTCAACCCGTACATCCACTACTTTCTATTGTTCTACTCAATTATTTTTTGTTCAATTTTTATGCAAAATATTAGAGAATGACGAAAATTGAGTGTCATTTGCAGACTGTTTCAGCTCAATGGGACTACATTGCCTTCAGTTATAAACACTTTAATAACATTTTTTGTAGAGTCATAATATATTTATCGTGTTATATAATTTCACACAATATAATCTGACGCTCGAGTCAGTTTTCCCATTTTCGGTTATTTAATCATATGCATAAAAATTCAAATTAAGCTAATGCTTCTTTTGCAAACTTGTATCAAATCAGTAACTAGTTTCTCGATTAATCTTGCTATTAAGTTGAAAATTTAAAAAGTTGCAAGTCAACGTCGGTTCCTGAATCAGTGTGAATGAGTTGTCACCTTTAAGATTGTTTTATAAATTGATAAATTTGGGCAAATTTCAACTTAATGCGTTTAAGCATAAATAGAATGGGCAAAACTTAACAATTATTCATTTATTTAGCAATGATTTTTCGGCATTTTCAAATTTATTTGTTAATTTAAATTTAAATTAAGATCTTTATTAAGTTTGGTAATTGTAGAGTTTTGGGCAAAATCAAAGTGACGCATGAGTAAGAATCGCAAGTAAAACAAAAGGTCTAGTAATGAGAACCATTGGCTTTGCGGTTATAAAAACTTTAAATTACAGATTGATTCCGTCTTAAATTGATTATTACGCTAGAATTCATCTAATAGATGGTCTTTTTCATTGTAGAAAAGTTTTGTTGCAACTGTTCCATCTCTTTCTTAAGATAAATCGATTGTTTTGAGCGCACTATATCTCTATATTTATTTGATCAAATCTAGACCAAAATTTTGTTTAACATTTAGAGCATAAAAGAAACTTTAGTTTTCTTGTTTTAGTTAATATTGATAGACGTTTCACAATTGTATACATTAATGGCTCGTTTACTTACAAGAATTGAAGATAAAACAAAAACTTTCATATGAAACAATATTTTATTAAAGAAAATTTGATCATTTAACAGATTTTTGATTAAAACAGATCAAATACATTATGATAATAATATGAAACTCTTAGTTATAGAAAACATCCTAATTTTCAAAATATTGCTGACAATAATGATTATTGCGAACGGAAATTGATTTCCAAATCTCTTCTCATTCAATACGTGTCTCTTTAGCTGAAATGAGTTATCGACCGCTGATACAACATCATCAATGAAGGCTCTAAAAGATACCACAAAATAATAAGTTATTGATTGGTAATATTTCACTGTAAAGCTGTAGTCGCAGCAAAATATTCATTCAATTGATGGTTTCGTTACATTAAAGTGTATGCAAAGGTCGTAACTAAAGTTTGATCGACGCAAACGGCAGTAAATTATTCAGTCATCAAGTATTCCAATGAAAATTTATTTTCCTTAACCATTAAATACAACTGAGTTTAAGCTATTTCGCAAAAATGAATTCAATATGAAGGATAAAAATATGTTATTGCCACAAGGTTTACTGATTTGTCATTATTGTGCCGTTAATAACTGATATTGATCTGGTCTAATTGAGAACTTCTTAAATTTTGTCTTCAATTTGTAGATGGTTTTTCTTTCTATTGTCAACCAACACATCGATCATTGAGTAGACTAAATTCAACAAAATCTTCATTAATCTTTTGATCTTTTATAAAGTTGATGTACCTTTTCAAGTTAGACCTATTTTAGTGTAAATTACACGAAACATGTTTTAGGTTTTTCAGTTTGAGAAATAGGTTTTGCGATTGGCTTTGAAAAGAATGAAAAATAGTTGATAAAAACTTAAGAATTGTAAAGCTCCAGATTTTAATGACAAAAAACTCAGTTTATAAGGATCAAAATATTTACATTATATCTCATTAATTAAGCGAAGTATAGTTTGGTTTGGTTTTGAAACTAGTCAAAGGTAAACAAAAATATCTTATTAAGTGAAAAAAAAGCAAAAAAACTATTTTTTATCCTCTATTCAGTGGTTCTGATGAAAGGAGAGTAAAACTGAATGAAGAAAGCATTACAAATGATTCATGTTAGCTGAACATAACAATTATACAAAAAGGATTACCATGTTCTCAGCTTCTCAAAGATAAACTTTAATGAATAAACCAAAGACAAGGCAGAACCACATTTATTTATGTTATTCTTAAACCATTTGCAATTTAAGCTCTTTCTACTATTTGCGAGCACTTTAGGGTTAAAAAATTATCAGCGCATCAATTATTCAATTATTTGAAGAGGAAGAAGAACATGGCTTTCGATCAATTCCAGGTTAACAGAAAAAAGTCACTAATGTCTGAAGATTGGGCCAAAAAACCTTAAAATCTCTCTATTCTGCTAAATGATCCGAAAGCAGATTAAAGCATTTCTAAACTGTGATAAAAGAAACCAATGTCTTACAATTGATTTGGAATCGTAAACGTTTTTTGCATACTTTGACTCACCACAGGAATGAGTTGACAAAAATGTATGTAATGCGTGTTTGCAATAGTGAATGAGTTGGGGGGTTTTTTGCTGTTGGCAATAATGGCACTTTTATGATGTGTCATATTTTATCACATGGCAAATCAGTAATAAATAACAAGATCCTATTTTCAATTGAATTCGATTTACATAAAAGTATTTAACTTGATAACTGAGATAACTGAATCTACATATTTTTAAAGTATAAGCGATAACTTTCACGTTACAGGTATAGGTTTGCTTATCGGTGACGCGCATTCACTGCTCTATCAGCTCATTAAAATAAATAGAATACACTCCGCATTCAAATGCCTTTAGCGAATCAAACCAAATAACTTTATGTTCGCATGTATTCATCACAATACATATGACATAAATGTTGTATCTCATCACAATTGCTGCGACTGACACACCAATACGTGACTATCAGAACTGAATTTTAGATAAATAGCCATTTATGAGCTGTAATGCAATTCACAAGTGTTGTAATAGATCAATGAATGAGTGAATGAATGAATGCAAATGATTTCGCAACTCTTGCCCATAAAGAAGTTGTAAAGCTCTACTAAAGTGTGATATTATTTGCTTTATAAATATTTGCTGTGTTCATCATTTTCAAGTTTTGTGAGAGGTGCACAGGGATAACGTATGAAAGCTTTTTATTACGCGACAAAAGTAAAAGTCATTAAATCAAAATATTATTCGCGCAACATCGATTTCTGAGAGATTAAAACCTAGAGAATAAATTGAATTTGATTTTTTATTTGACTATTCAGTTTACTCTAGTATTAAGTTCGACGCTTTCCATCAGATTCAAGTGTTTGCTGTATTACTGAACTGCTATATTATGCTAATTCTTATTCATAAAAACAGAGCAATTGCATAAGAATGTTTGTTTTTGATCAAAGATCGACAGATCAATTGGAGTCTAGATTTCAACCAGGGGATGAGCACAAGCTCAGACTTGTCTAAAAACAAGAATTTTCTGTTTTTATATAAGCAAAAGTCTGTACATTAAGAAACAAAAAATTGAGACTTAAGTTAAGCTTAAATTGAATGACCACAACTTTCAATACAATTCGGTATTTTTTCACTATTGGCAGAATTGTGAGATGTGAATAAATTACACTAAATATATACATATCCGATTCCAGGTATACGATTCTTGTAATCTGAAAATGTATATTTACCATCAAAATGACAGCTTTTGATGGAATCACAACAAAAATATATTTCTCGAAAGTAATTCAATACCTTTTGTGTATTTAAAAGCACAGCAAAGTTTACATAATCCATAAGAAATAAATCAACAAAAAGGGAAAAATATAGCAAATAATGTTTGCAAAACGAATAAGTATTTGAGTTTGACGTGAGAGAAACTACTATAGCAATAGCAGTCTATCTATACATTTAATTTGAAAAAGTCTAACAATCGAGTATAGCATTAGAGCAACAAATCATGAATGAAGCTGTTCTCAACAAATTCAGGTCTGCCTAACACAAAGTGGCGATCCATTCATGTGTTATGGAGATGAAAAACTAGTGCAATTGTAAGGCATACACAATAAATATAATACGAAAAAGTAAATGTACTTCAATAGTATCCCATGATGAATGATACGATGATGAGATAGATGGCCGATACAATCGGGTTATGGGCAAAACTGGTGGAAAGACAGGACGAACCTTGCCTTTTTTACTTACATCCAATCTAAAATGCCATAGAGAAAGCATAGAAAGCATAGCAAACATATTGATTTTTGCTGTGTAGCTCTGCTCCTTTCTAAAGCATTACCAACATATATAAAAAGTATATATATTTTCTTAAAATAAATTTTTTCTGCTTCTACGCCATAAACTCAGTTTTTTGTATGTGATATACAGCCATAAAGCATAACTGGAGGCATCAAACTTATGGTTTCTCTCTTTTTTCGAACGCGTAAGAACTTCATAACCCGTTCAAGCAGACTTACCGTTTGCTGAATGGCTGGTCATCATCACTCAGAAGACACCCAACGATAACACGATCACAAATTGTTTACTTTTCTTATATAGAACTCATATTTTTGTAACTTATGTTGAGAAAAGAGTAGAAGAAACATCTTTTAAAATCAAGTGCATATAAATGGTGTCGAACTTCACTTTTGGTGTCCCTTCTTTTTTTTGATCAAGTTTGGCGTTCAAAATCTTCTTTATCTTCAATGTTGACTTAACTTTAGTTATAAAACAACGTCACTGTTATTGCAAAGATTTCTACTCTCAATATAATCCAAAACACAGCTGTATAGGAATGCGTATTCTTCCTATATATAGATCAAACAAACAAAAATAAGAATACAGTCAAATCTTGAGGATTATTTTCATATTTTCTAAAAAAATTGATGCATTTGCCATTCTACAAACTAATACATCATTTAGTAACGATTGCTTCACTATATTCATAATTTATTAGAGGAGTTGCGCTAAAAATAGAGCTTATAGTGAAAGAGCTTTCTTGTTTTGATTAATCTAATTCATATCGAGCTTTGGCTCATTCATATCGTGAGAATAATCATCAGAATGAGAAAATAATAGAAAACACCAGTACTAAAGAAAGATTATAAAAAATGAAAGTGAACAAATCTTTCATTATACGAGCCAATTATACGAGTTATAAGTTTTCTATTAGTGCCGCAGAGCGGTATTTATGAAATTAATGAAAAATTATGGGATACAGTATCGATTACTATAGAGAAGTTCAAACTGTCAGATTGATTACGCGCGCCAACAATTTTTGTTATATAGATTTAGTGAGTAGTAGTCAATAATCAGTTTTACTTAATCCTAGTTTGTCTTATATAAAAGTACTGTTAGCGCGTGTCGCACGAGTTTAGCTATTTATTAACAACAGTGGCTTAAACTGTTGGATATTTATCCCTGTTGTATCCAAATTTATTTCTTATGTTTTAGTAATATACAACTTGGTAATCAAACTTACAAAGCGTTCAAATGTCGAACATCTTTGCAGCTTAGTCCATCGCGCAGTCTGGAAGATATCCACTCTTTTATCCACTTTAATTTGCTGAATAAGACTCAGTAACGAGATAAAAATACTTGATCTTTGAGATCCGTCTCGACAATGAACAAGAATTGGAGAGTTGGTTTCATAGCTGTCGAGTACGGTTTCGCATAATTCGATTAATGGAAATGTTGTCTCCGGTACTATTTGATCAGTCCATGGAATAAATTGATAGTGAGTCACAGTGTGTGGATTGTCGATCACGTTCGACAGCTTTGATATAAGCAATTGACGCCTGACTAAGGATTCGTTCAATTGATTGGACTCTTTGCTAATGAGTTTGACAGAATAGGACTTATATGTAAATTCGTCTAAAGGCCAGTAACAAAAATCGTCCATTTGTGACAGCATTACTATTTGTGACACATTCTGTTCGTATACCTAATGATTAAATGATTTTTAGATTGCATTAGCTGCCACTTAGTTTTGAGCACTTTATTTATGTTAAGTTTTTCGTACCATGCAAAAGAATTCGTTTACTGTTATCTGGAGTGGATCTTGAGTTGCAATGAATGTTAAATGACGATCATATCCCTGTAACGTTTAGTTTAGTTTAGTAATTACTACTGTAATTAAGATTTTTTAGTGTTTTATAAGATGAGATGTTCTTTTAATTTGAAGATGTTGTGCTGTATAAACACTTATGCGTTGGATTAGAGTGAAGCTGTTCAACGCATACAAACTATGCAACAAGAATTCGCTTCTTCTAAAAGTTGCTCAACACTTATGACAGTTATCAAAGAAAATGCTGGCATAAAAAGTTGTAATTCTGAGAAAAATAGCGTGATCTCACTAACTAAAACCATACTATTAAGAATTAAGTTGAGAACTAGATATCCACTTAAGAAGCAAATATAATTTCTTAAATGTCATACCAACGACTAGAATTGGTTTATAAGACTTATTAAAGAGTGGGTATGAGGTTGTAGGAAATGATAAGTTTAATTAATTTTTGATAACTAGTAAAATATGGGAAAAGTGTAAGATATTTGATTACCTGAATGAGAGAAGCATTAATATATCTAGACTCCTCGTTAATACTTGCTGGTAGTATTACGAGATTTATATCGTCTGAAATGAATCAAATATAAACATCAAATGAGTTATACGCCAACCATACAAAAGTTACATCTAGTAATTTAAGAGATGTCTCGTAAATTTTCTCTTCAGATTAAGTCCCTTACGCTTGACTGACAATATCTTCTAGACTCACCAGTGTGTCAACTTTTCAGAATTGAGTTTATTTTCCCTAACCTAACCATTAACTACTCATAACTTTATCACTTCTAATTACAGTTCAATTAATAATAAATCAAATGTTTCAAATTAAGTTCTCAACTAATTTAACGATCATTTTCGTATAGTATCTTATATGAGTTCACTTAAAGATTGCGAATATTATCCAAAGTGTGCATTAATAATAATTAAAAGTTAACTCATTAAGAGTTATGCCCTTTTAATAACTGTAATTTCTCATTTTGAACGTAATAAATACTGCACTCATTTTTTCGGCTATTAGTTCTTAATTAGGAACTTAATTCCATTGTTTTCTTATCATTTTTCAACCATATATATGAGTCTGAATCTATGTTTTTCAAAGTTTAGGTGCAATATTAATCAAACTACGAGCTGAAAAAGATTTAAAGCTTCAACTGTAACACAAGAAGTAGTTCGTATGTCTTAGAATGATCGTTGTCATATTTTGAAGATGTCAAGTCTAGGCATTAACACATTTTCACTACAGTATTAGATTTGATGTTTGCTTCAAATTCTTTGTTCTCGACGTAAGTCATAGTTTTATATTTTAAAGCTGATATGTGCTGTCGCTGTCCTTCGATATTGATCGCCACACATAACCGGACTTTCCTTGGGATCAACGTATATAATTTATCACTCGAGCTAATATTGAACCACTTTTAACTTGAAAAAGGGCTCAGTTAAACGACTCCACACACATCCAGTGAATGAAAACATATTTATATACTTTCTTTAAATACTATCTGCTTTTAGTGATTGTATAAATTATTACCGCAACAGACTTAAGACTTATTAAAGTAATAGTTGTATAAAAGAGAAGTTAAGTGAAGATTATTATTAAAGGAATTAATTTATCATAGTATAGTAAAGCGATTAACTTGTCTTACATGGTATTACGTGACTGCACCGATTCTTATTGACATTATCTGCCATTATTCCATACTCGCATGATTTAGGTTCATCGATAGTAAACTCTAGTCTCTATAACACAAATAGATAGCAATACAAAGGCTTCAGACTTATAAGTAACTATTAATAACTGTACACACACTGAAAATAGGATTGAGATTATTTCGAGCGGTTGGCTCAGCTATTGAAAAAAAATCATAGGCAACAAGAAAATATGTGGACAACTTACATCAAATTGAGTATTAAGAAGATTCACATTGTCTATCTGCTCTTCCAGGATTTGCTGGTAGTAATCACTGAAATGATCGATGTCGACCTCAGTGTCACCAAAATGTGCAAATTCTAGTAGAGCTCGATATATAAAAATGTATTGGTTTAAGGTCTGTATTGAGTGATTCCTCTGGTATCGCAAATTGAGTACACACTCGTAAACGTTCACAAACCCAGAGATGATTTCAGGCAATAGAGAATCGATAGCTATATATGTAGCCGATCGGCCCACACCTGCAAAACAGTCCAAACTAAGAATCGCGCGCAAACAATATGATTGAAATCAAATTTTCGCGAGATGTAAGTTATTCAAAAAAGGCGGAAAATACTGATGTAATTTATAAATACTTTGGGAGAAAAGATCCCATAGAAAGCATTAAATGTTAGCAGTTAGGTACTTCTTATAGCTAAACTGTAGTTATAAGGAAGAAACTAAATAATTGGATGCACGCACGATCATCATAACCAAATTACTTCTATAATAGGGAGTAGTAGAAAGTGCTTCATATGTCTGACAATTAGTGGTTCTTATTTTCAAGAGTTGTAACTCTCGAGTCTTGAACTCGATCAAGATTCGATAGTTTTGCCTCGAAATTTGAATAATTCAGTATTGAGAACATAAGAACTGGAAGGTTTTCCATTAGATATTGCATGCAAAATCATTTGTAACTATACAATATAATACTTGATTATCTCGATATTTGCGAACATTGAAAGGCAAAATAAATATAAGGCTAAAACTAAATTTGACTGAAACAGACAAAAAATTAATAGGAAAGCTAGGAAACGCTTCTATTTTCAGCTTATTTTGCTTTATTTGAACAGTCTTCTCTGCTTTCTCTGCTGATCAGTGTGATAGCCCAACATAAACTAACAATGATTATCCATTTGAATAGATGAAGAGAAGGGACAAAATAATGGACTGTTTTTTGAACTACTCAAGTAGTCGGCATTATATTAGATTTTTGCTATTATTTGCGCACGACTTTCATGACATACCTGCACAACAATGGACAACAAGGGGTCCTTTATCTGCACAATAGTTTTCATTGACATGTTTGATAAATCTCAATATCCTGGACGGCAGTTCAGCCGTTGAAAAGTCTCTCCACATCGTATAGTGGAATTGCAAGACATCTCGACTACATTTCTGGTCGATAGTTGATAACTGAAACCTACGTTTTATATAATCCGAATAAATGCGTACACTTTTGACAGACACTAAAAACTGGTCATCAATTGTTTTGACGCAATCGTCGAACCAATATTGAGCACATTTAGGTTTTCCTTGTTCTTCACAACCGGTTAACATCACAATAACAGATGATTCATATTCGTAGATCATTCTCCAGAAATCTTTAACAGTTGAATCGACTGGTCCCTGAGCGCAAATATACAGTTTTTCGCCATAGCTAACAAAGTTTGCATTAATATAGTCAGAATTGGGTTTTCCATCAATTAATGACAGACGAACACGAGTTTGATCGTAACATTTAAGAGACGCA
This sequence comes from Archegozetes longisetosus, assembly GCA_018873245.2. Lineage (NCBI taxonomy): Eukaryota > Metazoa > Arthropoda > Arachnida > Sarcoptiformes > Trhypochthoniidae > Archegozetes > Archegozetes longisetosus. Next base: position 14,156,494 of record JAEMBT020000006.1, on the reverse strand, counting down.
AAACGGTTCTTAGACTTATTCTCTTCAACATCACTGGCGAGCGTCGATCTGTCATCAAAAGTTTGTGGCAATGAATTAAATTCAAGCTCAAAGAGGTGATTATTTTGAGCAATTCTTTCGCGATAGACTTGTGCCAAATCAATCACATTAATAGGCATTACAGAAATAAACTGATTCTCGACTGCATTGGTTCTGATTGAAGGCAAACATCCATTTGCAATCAAACCATTTGAATGGACGTGCTTTGAAGCATGAATTGAATTGAATCTGTGATTCGCGCCTTCGTTAACATTATGTCTACTATTGGCGTCATTGGTTCGACGTATTAGTAGCCACAGTATTAAAATAACAATTAACAAAATAAGTGCTATTCCGGAAATAAGGCATAAAAGAATGGTAGTGCTTGGGTTACCAATTGATGATAATAGAGGTGAGACCGCGTTAGTCGAAGTCGGCATCGACAATAGTGGTGAAGAACTGGTTTGCATTGGACTTAAATAAGTGCTTTGTTTTCTTAATATAACTCCATTAGAGCCTAAGACGTGAATCTCGACAAAACCTGTATAATTGGTTAACTCAGCTAATGGTCCGTCATCTATAACTCCGCTTGTGTTTGACGTGAGACCCGCCTCAGCATTCAATCCCATATTGAGTTTAGTCGAACTCATACAAGTCGAATAATTTCTATCACCGATAATTACCTCGTTATTGAAATTATCTGAAGTTATCTCATCGGCGATGTATGCTTCAGGTTGAATGACTTGATGATAATGGACCTGAGCATAACTCGAGACGTTCAGTTCAGATGGATTTGAGGGGAAATCGTTTAATGTGTAGCCGAATGGAAGCTTAATCACAAACACTCTATAACAGGATATAACACCAAATCTCTCTGAAATTCGTGGCAAAATCATCTTTAATTGACCGATTGTCTCAGTCTGAGAGAACTTAATGACTGGGAAGTTATGTAAGAGTTGCGGAGGTGTTGAACATTTGACTGAATCGCTGTTGGCATCACTCCATTCGCCACAACCGCTCAAATTGATTGAACACATATGAACTGTATAGTTGGTGTTCGCCTTTAATGGTAACTATAAATTTTGAAATTTTCAAATAAAAAATTCTATTTATAGCTAATGATTCAGAAGAGAAAGCAATAATTCAATTTCGGATAAAATTAATATTTTTTGAGCAATTTGTTCAAAGTGAAGTTTGAAACAAAACTTCTGTAGTTTCCAGTATGGCACTGGAAATATGCTGCCGTATACGAACAACCCATTTGAGGCTCAGCTCACGCTTGAAGCAAACTTGAGGTACAATTTAGTATTAAAAAAGCTTAGAGAATAATAAACCCTCATACTATTGTTCATACCCATGAGCACAGCTGAACCCTCATATAGTTCGTGCTTAAAGATTCACTCAACACATTGTCTTTATACACGGCAGATAGTACTGAATATTCTGTAACCATTTGTGCGTGTATTAGATGTCAGACTAAATGTCTTATTATTCATGTGACTTTAGTTTTCATGCACACCAAGCAGACTATTACAGGTTAGACTTAATCTGTTAATATTTGTTTAGTAAAGTCTCGACACATTATATTATATAAGTTAGCGCTTATTATGAAACACAGATCAAGCCTAATTTATTATAATGAGATAATGTCTACTTCTAGACATTAAATAACAGATTTATAGCTACTCTCTTATTCAGAGTATAACGGAGAGAGATTTAACTATAAGTAAGTTCTTATGTAACTGAGGTTTATATTAAAAATTTGAAACGCTTTACAGTTAGAAAATATTAAAAATTTGTGGTATTTTTCATGTAATTTTTGATTGTTCGCTAAAATTAGAATATATTGAATCTATAAAGAGCATAACTAACTCGTATGCATAAAAAGACGTGCTTCTCATTGATTTGATTAGAGGCTGAAGTAAATCAAATTAGAGATCGCATCACATTTTGGCTCAATTTAAATCTTTAAGAAGTTTCTCTCAGGAATAATTTATTTTAACTATAAAAGATTGTTAGAAGAGTAAAAGTTTGCATTTTGAGTAAACGTCTACTTCTTCTAATGCCTGAATATCAAGAACTTGTCATTGAGAATATCAAACAAGTTTGCTTTATATTGTGTGCTCAATCGAGACGTAGCAAGTCTTCCATTGAGATCTGTTTTAGAAATAGAAGACAAGTCTCTTGAGGAATAGTGAAAGTTTAGGAGAAGGAGCCTCAAAGTTAAGTTAAATACACACAGAGTTGTGATACCATATGCACAAAAGTGGCACATAATAAGATTCGATCAAACTCAGTAATTTCGCGATACAATCAAATTGTGAGGCATATCTAGATAGAAAAGCTTTTACTAAATTCTTATGCAAATAAAATTGCTCCATTTTTAAGCTATTTTGTTGCTACCAAACTTGCGTTATATCTTTCAATTTGATTTTAGTAGAAAAACAACTCAATTTTGACATGCCTAAACTTCAGTGTTATTCGCTTAAAACATCGACACTTTTTTTTCCTAACGTCACAGTTGAAAAATATTTCATTTTTTACTTCAATACAGAATTCAATTCTGTCTGCCATAAGAACTAATCTCTGGAGCATTTTCGTAGGAATAGCAAGTCTACGGAATCCTTACCTCAGGTTAGAAACAATAATTAGCTTTTCAAATCTAAAAATAATCTGAATATGGAACACAACGGATAATAAAACGAATTAATTGTTTCCTAAACACATTAAGAGATTGAAATGAAGTGAAGGAAAATCTTTCCTCAAAAGCAGAAATGTTTGTGGTCTTCACAAATTTGACTTCCGGCTAAACCCGAAAGGATAAGTGAAAAAGTATCACTTTTTTAATGGCTCTCGTCATAAGCTATGATAAGGATTCTCAATTTGGAGTAAGTCTTCTACAGAATTATCAATCTTAAAATTATGTCTAACGTTACGACATGTATTCCTGCGTGGTTTGAAGCAGCAAACCAACAAAAAGGATATACTTATTTCAAATTCTTCACTTCGAATTATGCATTCGGTAAACTTTCTTTGATTTTCTTATTAAGAATCTAAGTTTCATTAGAGAAAGAGGTCAAAAGTTCAATAATCAATCTAAATGAGATTTTACATTTTAGAGAAGTACTGGCCCAAAGTATTTTTTTTTTATTGCAACAAGCCAGTTTTACCTCAATAACATGCAAAGTTCTTTTAGTAAAGCTATACCTAAGAAAGATAAAAAAATTGAAATCAAAATAAAATATATTTCACTTTTTAACGCTTGTCATAAGATTGGGTGAACTTAAGAAATAAGAATTTGTCAGCATTTCAGATCTGATCTTCCAATTGATGAAATTTTTCAAATTCATTTAATTAACAATCAACTTTGAACAATATTAAACATAAATGATTACTGAATAGGTTTAATAGTATGGTAACTTTGAATAGATTTTTAAACAATATGAATATTTCAATAGCAATTGTATTAATTAAATTTGTTTTAATAATATAATGAAATGACTCGCCACTTTGACAGACAGCAACTGCGAAACTATATACTGGTTGGTTAAGAACACGAATTTAAAAGTTTTGCCCGACTTTACGACTAGATTATAAGTAAACATCTATTTGCCATTAAAAAACGTTATCATTCAATAGTTCGATCAATCATTATAACCGATCTATTTTTGTCGTTTAGTCTTGTTTTTAAAGATTTAAACGTCGGATCAAATGCTTCACTAATTCAAAAACTTCTTCGGAGACTACGAAGCTTTTAAAGCGTTTGATCGTATCTTTTAAAGAATAATAATTCTGTAATAATGCATTTTTTAGTAGCAGCACAAATGCAAAGTTGGATTTGATCGATTTCATATTAAAAATAATAACAAGATTACAAATTCTTGTCTACAATGTTTTTATAATAGGATTAAACTCTATGATACTATTTCTAAATTCAGTCACTCTTTATCTATGATTTAAACGTTTTTGTTATCGTTTCAGTTTATTTGAATGAATTTGAAAAAAATTTCTTCTCATTCGATCGACAAAGAATAAGTTGGTTTAAGACCATTAACTAACATAATACTAATGTAGATCTGATTTTTGGAAGCATTCAGATATGCATTAGATCAGACAAATAGAGAATTGATTGTATAATAAATCCATTTCGAGTTAATCAAATTTTTTGAGACAGAAAATACTTAAGTTTGAACTACTTTTGTTTAGAAAAAAATATGGAATAAATCTCAGATTCAGTCGTTTAAATGTTCAACTTTTAAGTGACTTTATGTCAAAATTGTTTTATAATCAATAACTGATTCTTTCGCGTATTGTTCTTGAAAGGCCTTTGCTTTACATATGATAAATAGAGTGAAATATAAGTTGAGAAATATTTTACGATAGGATTTGCTTTTTTATAGCTATCAAGTTATCTGTTTTGTTTCGGCTCATAAATCAATTTTTTTCCTCCATTCTAGTTGAACATTAGCAATATTGATATTAAACTTACCTGTATTTGATGTGTATTGTTATTATGAACGCGATGCCATTCAATGATATGATCGGTTACGAATTGATTATTAATATTGCGATACTTTGCGTTTCCTATAATTGTTATATTGTATCCAACAATAGTTCCGCGAGGATTATCACCTTGTTGCCACGAAATGTTTGCGTAGTTCGCGTTCTTGTTTGTGTCGAAGCTGCAGTTCATTCTAATATTTTTTGGTGAGTCTGAATACCCGTCACTTGTCTGAGCGGACAATTGAGGCTCAGACCAGTGACCGCATCCGAGGTATGAACAGGCGCGTACCTGAATAATAATAACTAGTGAAAATTTGGGCACAGTAGTCATAACTGTGTTGGAGCCTAAAAATATTCCAAAAACACTTTTATATGAGTTCAAAAAATAGCTAAGATTATGCCCATTGTTGACTGTCATGCACTGAACTTATGTAAAAAAAATTTTGGCGTGCTTAATCAACGTTCACACACCATAATAATGACTTCTACACAAAATCCAAAAATTGCTTCAAGCGTAATGAAAATTTCAAAGTTTTGACTCGCTTTTAGTTACCTGAAAAGAGTACTTGGTCGCAGGCTCGAGCCCTACAAATATATACATATAGTTATTGCGTGTCTCTTGAGCGGCGTCTTTAACGATCATAGTCTCGCCGATAACAGATGATTCTTCGACATTTCTCAATTCCATTTTATACTCCGAAATATGCGCTCCATTATCGTGAGGTCTTTTCCAACCAATCAATAAAGTTTCATTAGTGGCCGCGAGCACGTGCAGGTCTGAAATTTTGTTGGGCACGTCTGATGAAGTTGTGGCATTGATTGTCTCCCAATCCGACTGACCTAAAGTTTTAAGTAAAGGATGAAAAGAAATAAATCATTCGCAAAGTTCTAAGCGATGATGTGCAACGCTCGAGCTCGTCACGTTCAGTGGTGAGAGCGAAAATTGGAAAGAAAATTATTCAGTTCTACTAGTGTTTGCCACCTGTCGCTATTGCATGATCACATTTTAAATAATTTACTTATAATACTTAATAAGTTGGTTCGAGCATTCATTGCAAAAGAAGTAATTATTAAGCTTGAAAATAGTGAACCTTAACATAACTTGAAATCTGATTAGAACTAAATTTTGATGTGAGCGTGATTTATAATAAGGTGAATGAAACGAAAACAAATTAGATTTAGTCAAAGCTCGCGTACGATTTTTGAGCGCTCGTGTATAACCCTAGTGCATCAATGTTGTTTGTGCTGATGACTGAGTAAAAGTATGAAACAATAATGATAAATATCTGCAAATGTGGTACTCGTATGCGCTCAAAATAACAAAAACACATTATGGAAATTCAGTGACTGTATATCAGTGGTGAATATTATTTAACTAGACTGCCGGTCACACAAAAGAGTCTATATTGTGATTATCTTCTTCTATTCTTCCTATTATTTGCAAAAGAAGTCCTTTGAGTCAGTCTTTTTCTCTGGTTTTTGTGTTGAAAAATGACTTCGATATCATAACTGCATTTATACACTAACATTCTCTTTCCTGCTCTTTTCTCTTCTTCGATTCTCTCCTTCTTCTTCTTGTTCTTGTTCTTGTTCTCTCCCTTTTTTCTGCACTTAAATATACGCTTAATGTCAGTTATAACCCATTGATGAGAATCGACTCAACAAAATGCTCGCAAAGTTTAGTAAACAGAGCAAACAAAGTATGAAAACATTGGAGACAAAACTTTTTCAACTCAGAAGAGTTTTTTCTATTCAAATTTAATTTCGATCCATTTATTACGAGCACTGAATGTTAGTCGAGCAGTAAAGTTATCTATACAGAGATTAATAGAAGCTTTTTTATGAATAGAAGCAAGTCTTTACAGTTATACAATCTTAGAAACTAAATTCATTTCTCAGGTTTAATTATTGTGAATGAACCAGTCGATGAAAGCCATGCAAAATAAATATTTAGTCAAAGCTTAGTTTTGTAGAAATATATTCATATATTTTAAAAAGCTATTTATCTCCCTAATTACGCCAGCATATGACTAAATCGTTGAAAAATACCGTTCAGTTTGAATATTAGGAAACAGTTTTAAAGGCAATGAATTATTTACTTACAAGGATTACGCATTAACATACTCAGTAACTACTTGTGCTTATTCCCAGTGTCAACACTAACTTTTCCAGATCCACGAATATCCAATCAATATTAACGCTCTAATAAAACCTTTTAATATTTGTTCCTCTTATTCGACTCATTTGTTACCCGTTTGTCACTAATTGTTAGGTTTTGACTTGAAGCAAAAGCTATTTTCTCTTTAAAAGTTAGTTATTGTTTCGACTTGCATTCTTAACGATTAGATCATAAGTTTTCATTATGTTCGTGCTTTAATTTAATTAAAATTGTAGAAATGGTTCAAAAAAGGCTTAAAATGATTGCTTATATGATTAGTATAAACAACTATAAAATTGTGTTTAAAAACAAAAGAGTCAAATTGCACTGCTCAACGAGAAAGCTTTTAATTTGAGATAATAATTAAACTGAAACTGTAAACGTTTAATCTATTAATATAATTGTGTTCCAAAATGAGTGTAGTTTTGATTGAGTAATCTATAAATCATGATATCCTTTGTTTCTATGACAACTTCGCATTGAGTCGTTGGACAGCTCTGCTAAGTATTAATGTCTCTTGGTTTGTTGTTTTCAGTATCTTCTCAATTAATCTATGTCTCTACATTTTGAACATATATCTGCATATACACGCGCTAACATTTAGATTTTTATAAGTTACAACTAATGGTAGGATACAGCTCAAAAGATCGATTACTTATATATTATTCAATTGTTTTAGTGTATGAAATAAAGATTCATAAGTGCAGTAATTATGAGTTATAGTAAATCGCTAGGGGGCAGCAATTCATATTCGCTATAAACAGGAATTACTGTATTGAGTTGGTTAGAATTGAATGTTTGGCAATAAAAATAATCAAATTTTCATAATTTAAAGTTTAGACATAACTAAAATTATGATAACAAATATGAATAGTTTAACCATTTAGAATAAGCTTAATTTAGTAAAATCTTGAAATTTTCGTAATCAAACAGAAACAGAGTTAGGCTTTATTATCCTTAAATTGTCATATGAATCCTTAAAACATGAATAAAATTGAATCATATGCATCTGTGGGCTTGAAATTTGCATATGAGCAAACAAATAACACCTCTTTTATTCAAGTTGAAAGGATCACTTTCTTTCATTTAAAAATACGCCAAATTCAACTAAACATTTACTTGTGTTTAGATTCGCTAAAAACTTTCAGCTTTCTATTAATATATTTGCACACCTAATGTAATAGTATAATAAGTTATTTTTGCTCACATCAAACAAATATAATTCTAAACCGAAATATGAATTTTTGTTGGCAACAGATGTGTTTTCCCTTTTTCACATTTTTTACTATTTGATCAAAACTTAATCTTTGACTGAGTTGTTAAGTTTAACGCTAATGCTCCCAAAAATTGTTGGCTTCTACCTAAGTCGCACACATGAAGACACAAATAAATTTTGATGACACCAAATTTAATCAGCTATATATCCACTTTAGAGAAAAAGAAATACTTTTCAAATATTACGACAAAAAATACAATAAAAAGTTCTTCTAACCTAACAAAACATAAACGGAAACAATTGTTAGAAGTAAGATATCATAAGATAACTGTCTAGAATGGGCTCTAAAATAGACAATAATCGATCCACTCCGACATCGTTAAGAATACAATACGCTTTACTATAAAGTACTGACTCGAGAGTTTAGGTGTGTTTTGGAAGAAAACATTGTATACAGGATATATAAATACATATAGCATTGCATTTCAAATTCAAAGCTATTCTCATAAATCAAAACAAACATAAATCACACAATTTGAACAAAACATCAACACAGGCATAATATTAATTGAAAATTTGATTTTCAAACTAACAAAATCAAATGGAGACTAGAATTATAGCCCGCACGATAAGCAAATAAATTGTTTATATAATTAGAATAGTTATTAAGTAAATAATGACAAACCTGCACCGTTAATCGCTGCCAATTGAAATCCATAAGTGACTGCTGGGGCTAAATACTGCACAATATAAGAACCAGAGTAATCAGGTTCAATATTAGAATCAATAAGCGTCCAGTCGTTGGCATTGGTATCAATACTATAGTTCTTGATTTGTAAAACAAATCGTTTGATATTGGTATTTCCATCGCTGATCACATTCCAGAACAACTGAAGACTACGAGCAGTTAAATGTTCTACTTTCTCAAAGTAAACTTTTGCCTTTTGCAAAACAATTAACTGAAGCGATGCTTGGCTTTCGTTATTGTAATCGTTCTTTGCGTGACAAACATAGGTGCCATTGTCTGCAGATGATAATGCCTTTATTATTAATGATGTTTCTTGTCGTGTCTCATTCAGCTCATTGTTTATTATTTGCACTCTTTCGTCACTAGTTATTGAACTTATCTGATTATTACTACCAATTTTGGTCCAATTAATGACAGCTTTTGGATAAGTAGTGACATCACATTTTAGTTGTACTTTATTACCAATTAAGTCACGAACCACACCATCAGCAGGTATTACACGAATACTCACTGGAACTATTAAAACAAATCACAATTAATTCTTTGTTATGACTGTAATTTGTTGTTTTAGTCATTAATCTCTTGGTTGATAAGTTGTTTGAAAGCATCACTTATTTTATACTTAAAAGATTCAATATTTTCTAACTAAATTCTCAACAGTAGCTAAAAACTAGCTAATAAAAATACCAAAAATTATTTTTAAAAATTTATAATTTTTGATCAAGAAAATATTCTGAAAGAAGCAATGATACTATTTTTTAAGCGAAAACATGCAACCTTTCACATTCTCAAAAGATCAATTTAATGTAAAAAATGATGCTCAAATATTTACTCATCTACGAAATGTTCTCTCTCTCCCACATAAATGATAAGTTCATATCATATTTCATAAACCCTACCAAAGTAAAAAATATGAGTGGGTTTAGGATGTGATGAAAGGTATTAGACACTAAGCCCGACTGTTTTGCACTAATTGAGCAGCATCTTACTATTGAACCGCTCATAACAGTACCCAACTAAATGATAACTGCAAATATTCAAAACTCGATTATTTCAATATTCGGATAATATAATTTTCTATTTCTCCTAAATTATTTGCAAAAATTTTGTCAATTTCTCAAAAAATAATCAAAAAAAAAATGAAATTTTGATTCTAATCAAATGAATACACGAATCTAAATACGATTCTTCGTCAAAATCAAGTGAGTCACTCAAAAAGATGCTATGACTCGCTCAACAAAGAAATAATCAATTTATAGTGAAAAGTACGTTAGATCTCAACGTGGCTTTACTCAATAATCTCTTACCCTCAAAAACAAACAATTAATGTGTTGAGAAAAGACTTGACTAAGTTTGCTTCTTCTATAGACCTAATGGAGTGTATTCTCACTATCGGTAACTATAGGTATTTGCAAAATGCTTGAAAAGCAAAAAACTAACTAGAGAACTAATAGTAACACTTATTGATTTATTAGTCATTTTCTCTTGAATTTGCACAATTATTTCGAAACATTGTGCTTATGTAATTAATGTTAAATTAGGTGTGATTCGGCTAACATTTCTTGGAGCAGGCAATTCCCTGAAGATATTTTTTTGTCATTTATGTGAGTTCTGTTTTCTATTAACTACCCTGATTGCCTTATGGTATCTCAATATCATTTGATAGGCATTAATGTTATAATAAATTCTATGGATTCCTTGGTCTTTGTAAGAATGGAAATTCCTGCGAGAATTCATTCATTTGCTAAAAAATTCTATCAAAATGAAGGAAATGATTTTGAAATCAATTGTGAATCATTTATCACGTTATGAATCACTAATTCTATCTGACGCGAGACTTTCAGCATTAATGTTTAATCACATTAATGCAAGCTTTCAATGACTTTGCTTTAGAAATACTAAATATGAAACTTTTAGTGATTTCATTAACGCATATTCACTAATGAAAATTTGAGTTCATAATTATAGTCATATTTATTAAATTATTTATATTTAACCCAAACTACAATAATTCAAACAACTTATGAATATTTATAGAAGAGACTTGATGATCAATTAGTAAATTATGCAAAAATCTCTCTATGCATCAAAAGATTCGAAATTTTGATTTTCATTTCCCTTTGTTAATTTGAATAAATCAAAATCAAAAATTCTGTTATGATAAGTTACGCCACAGTGCATAATAACTTTTCTTTATATTTTTCAAATTAATGGATTTCTAGAATTTTATTTAGTTCTTTAATAGTCTTTTAAAAACACGAGCAAAGGGCTGCAAAAGACGAAATGCGATATAAGGAGAATCATGAGTACAAGAATCTGTCAATAATTATAATTCTTTTGTGTAGAATTGAAGAAGTAAAGCATCGGCTCATTCCACGAAGCACTGGTTTATTAAATTAAGAATACCATCACAGGATCAATACGGATCTAATTAATTTGAGCTCATAAAAAGCATACATACAGGGTTCGACAGAGCCTTTACAAGGGGTCTATAGCAAAATTATAAATAATAAAGACATGAAATTTTGTCGACAAATGTTTTATTCTAAACAGAATTGGTTGGTTATATTCAATTATCAGTTGGCCACCTTTTGCATCGTGTATGATAGAAGAATTGAATCATGCTGATCATTTTGTCTCGATTATTAAGGACAAAGTGAAATCAGACTCTCTTCTAAAACTTTTAACCAAGAGATATCTACTTCAAGCATCAAAAAGACACGTAACTGAGGTTCTACGATCACTGATTCACTTAAATCATTGACTCACCGAATATCACTGATCAGTTTCAATCATAGTCCTCATTATGATTTAAAGACTTCAAACTGTACGAGATGCAAATGGTGATAAACTGATAGTCAAATAAGGCCGATCGATTCCATCTCAAATGGAGTATTTCTCAACAAAATTTGATGTCTCTATCATTTATAGTTTTTGCTATAGCCCTCTCGAAAAGATTTTGTCCAACTTCGTACTATAGAATGAATGTTAAGACCTGAAAAGGGAGCATAACGCACTAATCGCTACAAATTACTTTACTCTAGAGTCCAAAATTTGCCATCTCTTTGTCTTTTAGTACCTAGGATTTTTATGTGGTTTTACTCTGTTTTGTTTCACATCAATCTTAAGTGACAAAGTTATGCCTATTGAATTTGTGTAGCTTTGCAAAATAACCAAATTGAAAAGTTTTTGAGCACATACTCGAAGCCAGGAGAAAAAGGGAATCATATAAAGCAAATACTTATTTGTTTGAAGAGTTACTTTCTTGCACTTGAAATGAAGCTATGTTCAAAATGTCTTAAAGGCAATTTTTTTAATAAACTTTTAATGCTAACGTGAATGCAGCTAGAATTTTCAATAAAAACTTCATTAAGATGTGACATATCAATATCTACATAATTGAAAAGTTTTTGTCGCTGAATATTTAAAATATTTGCTAAAATCGATGATTTAAAGGAGGAATAGAAAAGACAACATAATAGGAAAAGTTTTTCGGAGTATATAAAAGAAGAGATTTTTCTGTCTAGAAAAGTGCATATATAAGTAAATTAAGATAAAACGATAATATTGAAAATATAGGGCAAATAATAATAAGTTTCTGTAACTCTCATTATAATAACAGTTTTTGATCATTTTCCAAAATATATGTTACGCAGGGAAAAAACTAAGAGACAGTTTAATGCACGCCAAATACAATTAATGGCTAGTAATTCGATGCAATATGTCAGTGAATGTGCTCTGCATTTGTGTAAATGCAAATAAATGTATTTTTTCGAGTGAAAAATTAATCTTTTGACAATGCGTACAGTTCTAGATAGTAGAGAAAAAACGAATATTTTTCAGACCCTTTTATAGGAATAATGGGATAAATTCAAAGATGCATATTATAAGAAGGAAGAAGGCTTGGATGGTGTTAATAAAAAAGTTATTTCTAATACACAAATGAGTTATGCACTATGATAAGAGATGAAAATCTATGTAATGCTACTGTAATTTAGCATAATATGTGTATAATTTGCTCAGTTATGTTGTGCAGATAAACTAAAAGTAGCAATAGTTTATTAAGAAATATATTCCCAACAATCATAAGTAATGCTTAATTGAGATTAGTTATTGTACGAACAAAATAGAAAACAGTGCTCGTAAAAACAAGAAAACAAAATAGAAAATTTTTTCAAATAAAGAATATTCTTCTTATGATTACCTAATAATATTATACGGCTTAGTATAAGTTTATGAAAAGAGAACCAAATTTATTTACAAAAATAAATCTCAACAAAAGGAACAGTGCTGTAGATGGTTTCTGAAAGTAGTGGTAAGCCATTGTTCTGGTAAATCAAAATGCTTTTCAAAAACACAGAATCAAATTAAAATGCCTTACACTCAATTAAAATGAACTCATAATCTAAAATTGAACAATAGGAGTGTGTTTAATTGTTAAACTCTAGGTATAGCACCATTGAATAGGATTATGTACTATTTTTGAGGTTTAGTTTTTTAAGCCAAAAATAGGAAAACTAATTAAGAAGACGAACACGATTGAGGCTGAGTCTGATTCGCGCCTCACTTGTGAATATTTCTCTTTTATCATGATTCCTATGATGGAGTTAATTAACTATTGCTTACCGTAAACTTGAATGACCGCTTCTTTACGATAAACTCGTTGTGTTTCATTACTAAGAGCCGCATGACAGGCATATGTACCAGAATGTGAAAGTGTGGCGCAGTCCACTGATAATTTCCATTCGTTTGGCGATGTTTTGCTCACATGAACTGATGGCAACTTTGATGCGTTTTCGCCACGAAATGTCCACCAAACAACTACACTCGATAATGAAGGGGATGTCACCAAACACTGTATTGAAGTCTTGCTACAATTTGCTACCAGTGGAGGACTAGCGAAATGGGACACTATCTTCACTTTTGGTGGTACTGTTTCAAGAAAGTTAATTATCATTAGATCAATGCCATACTTGTATTGAACTTATATTTTGATTCCCAAACAAGGTGCTACAGTAAAATAAATTAGTCATTAAGCCTAACTATAAATCAAATTTTGTCAAATAAAGTTATACAACTGTTTTTTCTTATTAGCTCGGGTTACTTTTAGTCAACTGGGATTTCAGATTCTTAGTTTCTTCTTCAATTATCCCAATTCAATTATTCTGCATGAATTTGATTGCAAATTCTTAGAAGAGAATTGAAATCTCAAAATTTCAAGAATTAGATCTTTGATTATGAATACGGAAAAAATTATGAGATAATACTCTGTAAACTTTCATTAAGGTTTAGATTATTATAATTATAATCATTAAAATTTGTGTGATTTTCACTCAAGTTTCTAAAACAGTTGATAAAAATGATCGACTAATATATAGAATAAATATAAAATAAAATTTCATTACGAGTCGCATTTTTAAATTAAATATTGAGAGGAACGACATTCGAGACAAAAATTAATCCATTTTATGAAAATGAAAGCTTTGATAGAATGTAATGAGAGAAAATTGAGGTGTCAATTGACTTTGCTAAATATTAATAAAACATTTTCTGCTTCAAAATGTTACAAAAGGTATAGTTATAAACTAAAATCGCGTTAAAAGACAATATTAATGGTTTTCCGAGATATGTATTAATTTTCTAAAAATCACGTAAAGAATAATTTGATATAAACGGAAATTATTTGGTTGTTACAAATGATATTGAGCTCAGGCTTAGGAATATTTGGCACGACTTAATTCAGTCATAGTTTACCATTATGCTTTAGAAGTAATAAATCATTTCAATGTTTTGGTAAACAATATCTCAAACTAACGACTCATAACTTCTCAGTTTTAATTATACTATTTTTTAATAAACAAAATGCGAAATATTTGATTAAAGATGTTAAATTTTCTAACTTTTAATTAACTGACTTGTCACATAAGTATGAAACATTGAAACGTAAAAAACTCAACACAAATATTTCAAAATTCACAAGTGATCATTCAAATTTGAATAATTTAGGTTCATTTAATAAAACATTTAGGAGAGAATAATTTCAGTTAACTGAAAAGTTTTCATTGGAGCTTCTGATAAATTATAGGATGATTTGCTATATTCTAAACTGTAAGCTTTGAGATAAAGACAACTTTTGATTCTAAGAAGTTTGTAAATTGATTATCTTCTTCATTTCCTCTGAAACAGCATTAAATAGAAATAATCCTATAATCAATTGCAACTTAATTGATACTTTCAGTTCAATCGAACCATGAAATTGAAAAAAACTTGAAATAATGAGCTTAAATGTAAGAAACATGACAACAATCAAGAATCGACAAAAACTTCAAGTTATTAACGTTCAATCCAAATCGGATTAGATTTGTTTAAAAGTACTCTGATTCGCATAAAATTCATTCAAAAGCTCCTTACGTGTTATACGATCGAAAAAAAAGCTAAATACACTGCCTAAGTACTAATGATTTGAATTTGAAGACACTCTGATGGAGAATATTTTGAAATTAGCTTTGACAATATACTCGAAGTATTTGCTAACAATACTCATGAAAGAAAGAATGTCATCAGTCTATAATCCAGACAATTAACATGGATGAGAGCGAAAAACCTCCTATTAGGTTTTCAAGGATTAGGCTCTACTAAAAATGATTCCTTAATATAACAAAACATTGTGTGACTTATTAAGTCTTTGTATTATAAGCTTCGTTATAAGTCTCTCTCCTCTCTCTCTCCTCCCAGTGTTACTTTAATACTTGTTCCCATGCTTTTGTTCATTAAAGTG
Organism: Archegozetes longisetosus; assembly: GCA_018873245.2. Classification (NCBI taxonomy): domain Eukaryota; kingdom Metazoa; phylum Arthropoda; class Arachnida; order Sarcoptiformes; family Trhypochthoniidae; genus Archegozetes; species Archegozetes longisetosus. The sequence goes on along the minus strand of JAEMBT020000006.1, from coordinate 14,141,073 downwards.
AACTCTTTTTTCGCTTATCTCTTTTCTGACATCTCTTGTCAATACAATAGTCTAATGTAATGTTGTTTTCTTGAGAACAATTTGATGCAAAATAATGATTGTACCAAAAAAGAAAAATAAGAGGCAACAGAAGAAAAGATAGTTAAAGAGTTTGAAAAGTCAATAATTTCGACATCAAATCAATTGTTCAACAGGATATTACAATTTCTGGTCAGTGACGAACTTTCGGTTAAAGCATGATTGAAAAAATCAACTCAGATAAGAGTCAGAAAAGAATGAGTAGAAAAAACACACAAATAAAAAGGTCAACAAATGAAGTGGCAGTTGATTTTTGTTCAGCTAAAATCAATGTAACAATATTTAGGGTTAGATCGTCGTAAGTCGTTGCAATTTTGCGCATCAATTAGAGCGGAACAATATAGAAAAATCACATCTGAGCAGAAAATATAAAAGTAAATATGATCAGTAATAGGCAAAAAGGGTAAACATTATAGACTTTCACTTGACTGAGTCGTAAGCCAATAAAAGCTCATAAAAAGAAAAAATAAGACCAATGGTAAAAGGTGTTTGGGCTGAATATTGCGATCAACTTATATAAACTGTCCACTAATTTATTAGAACCACCTTGTTACAAGCATTCTATGAGAGAATTAAAACGAAAACATTGGAAAATAACTCTGCTTTTTCTATGTAATATTAGGTTTTCACTACAAATCATCTATAATTTAAAAGTCTTGTTATTATACAGCGCACGTTGTACTATTACCCAACACTTCGATGTCACGAACCATTTATCAAAAGAGTTTGCCGAAGCAGTTCATAAGTTTGTTGATGAAAAATATCGAAGTACTTGATAACTTCTTAATCTTATGGCATATTCTAATGAATAATAAATACAAACTCATAGAACTCTAGATAGGTTTAAGTGGAATTATCATATTTATGATATGCAATATTAATACGAGCACAATTTTTTCATGTAACTTTTTCCGACTAATTTCTAATCGATTTTTCGAATTTCAATACGAGAATATCTAGAAAGTAACTTACTATTAAACATAGTAAAACCGCTAATTTTCATGCAATAAACTAATAAATATTAAAACAATCATTTATACCCCCGTATAATCTCTCAAATTTCTAGTTCGAAGGTAATATCTTAAAGAAGTTCAAAAATAATTGCTGCTGGAAACGCTTTTTAAGATCGTCTTAAATAAAATGCAGTTTTGATGCAATCTTTTTAAGACCAGTATTACTTTTGTGATAATTGTTTATTCAAACAAAACTTGAGCTCAAATTTTAAACTAAAGCTGAGTCTGAGTCTGAAAAATGTCACGAATAAGTTATTTGTAAGATTGCTGCTAAACTATAGATATGAAATCTTAAGCTATTCATTAGGAATGGATTTTTCTCCTCTAGAGAATAGATTGATCGAAAAAACGCTGAGAACTCCTGAAAAAAGTTTCTTATCTTGATTGCTGATTATTATATTCATGACTTTCTGATTCGTAATCCAATCATTGGTCGATTGTGTGCAACACAAACGCAATACAAATAGTGGATAAATAGTCCATTGATTGTCCGTAATTTTATTTGGTCGCATAAAAAATGATTTTGTTGGCCAAAAGTGAAAGTAGTTGAACAATAAATAGTTCATTTAATTGGAAAGAGAGGACTAGAGAGTGAAGTGAGCCGTTAGTATTCATTTGATGGTGTAATGCATAGTGTATTAGATGTATATATATTGACAAATCGTAATGCCTGTAATGCCAACACTCCATGACTTTCACTATTGTTTCATTCGTTTCACATAATCTATTGGTATTCATGAATGCAGTGCATGAAAACTTTTAAACCGTAAAAGAAGTGGCATTTTGTCGATCGGGAATCCACAGGCAAGTCATAGGAAACTCGAAAAGGGATGCAGGGGCTAAGTAATGCACACAAGACTAGAAGAATTGGCAGAAACCAAAGAAAAGGAAGTAAAGAGAAATGCTAGACGTGAGACTTTAACATGTTTGGCTTAAGGCTATTGGCGTAAATAGTGCCGAATATACAGCCAAAGTATAGCACACGAGAATCATTTCGGAAGTGTAATATCAATTGATAAATAGCCAGTACAAGGGGTGGGAGGTGTGCTCCTATAGTTTATGTGAGTTCATCAATTTTACCACCAGAATAGTAGCTCTACTACAACATCATCCATATATACCTTCATTTTTTATAACCATTTAGCAGGTTATCACTTAAATAAATGTGTTTCAATGAGACTTAGAAACTAGCATTTATAGTTAACAATAGGGTATAACACAAAGTCTCATATGCTTTCAGCTTACGGGCCATTTCTTTTATATTTCTCTCAATATGCATCAAATTGCATAAAACCAAGTTTAAATATAAAGAGTATATCTCAACAAATTATATTAAACTGAGTTCCTTCTGGAAAAGGGAGATATCGAAATCGTTCAATTATAAAATGATCATTATTGTCTTAATTTTGTTTTGAGAGACAGTGCATTTTAGCAAAAACAAGTGTTGTTTAACATTATATGACGTTATTTTGATGCAATCTCAAACATTTAATGAATTTGTGATTCAATTTTCCTACAAAACACTCAATACTTAGATAAAGAGCATAAAAGCTTTGATTCATTGAATAAATTTACAATTGAAAGAGAATTTGGACTTAATTGTTGAACAGTATGAGACAATATTGAGGCCGCTGGTCATAAAATAAGAATCCCTAATGTGCAATATATCCAGAAAAAGAATACTTCGGATATAGTATTTAACGGTGAAAAGAGGCTTATTTTACGATAGAGTTTTTACAATAAAAAGTGTGATTAAACTTGCAATAAGTTGAGACAAATACTCGATTTATTCATAGTTATATTTCCTTAAAACTTTGCACAATATTGCGAAAGTTTTATCAAATTTTGCAACAAAATAAGATTAATTTTACAAAGTTTTTTAGATTTAGAGCAGAGAAAAATAGATAAGAAGTAAGAGGAAAAAGTTATGACAACTTACGTTCATCATCAAAGAAAAATAAATCACTATAATTAGGAGAACGTCTAGATCTTGATGTGTTCATCATTTTTTCAAATGTTACAACAGCAGAAAAATTTGAAAAAAGTGATTTTCTTACGAACAAGTTATCTGAATAAAAAGTAAACTGAATCTCGAACTTGACTTTGATAATTTTGAAAACTAGAAAATTTGATATAAATCAAGTTGACGGTAGAGTAGACTGAATGAAGAATAAATATTAGGATATAAGACAAAAGTGGCATTAAGTTTGTTTTCGCCTGTGCACAGAACTTGTGTCGACTTGAGTCGCATAGCATCTGTTCTATGCAACATCACGGACGAGAGTGAACCAGAAGTTTTAGCGCACGTCAAACAATTTTCTTTCTCGCTCTCTACTACTGTAGTAGTACCGCATTGTGATACTAGTGTTGAGTTTAGAGTTAGCACTAGTATAATAAGCGGTGTTAGATCTACTTCAAACTCAGTTCTCTCTCAGATATTGATCGTAACGTTGTGAACATGGGATGTGTCACAATGCGGTCCTTATGGGTCACCATATATTTAATACTACTGTCACTAAAATGGATTTTCTCAATAAGGATTAAAATAACATTTACAACATTTTTGATGTTATGTTTGCTGACAATAATTTCAAATAAATTAAACAAATGTTTACTTCTTTAACACTTTGCGAGCATAGTGCTCATGCTTATAAAAGTATATTAACCAACACATTAAACTAAACTATTTATGTTTTAGTTTCACAAACTTTATATAAATTAAAATAATGGATACCACCGAGTAATGAATTCTGTACAGGGTCTCAGTGTATTTGGCAAAACGTTTAATAATTTAATAACAACAAAACTTTTATAACTTTAACAAAACGTTATTACTATGTTTTATAATAATAAACAAGTTCTCTATTATTCAATTTCATTTTCAATTTTTAAAATTAACCTTATTTGCGAAGCATTCACATTTCAGGAGAAAAGTATATGAGTAGAAAGTAGAGAGAGAGAGAGAGAGAGAGAGAGAGAGAGAGAGAGAGAGAGAGAGAGAGAGAGAGAACTACAATGCCGGCTATTATTAATATTTGTCTCATAAATTGGTCAAATGCACATTTGCAAGCATTTGCATTGCTCTCTAAAGTCGTTTCTATACTGAATGGTTTGCTGTACTTATTATATAAGTGGGTAATAGTTAGAAATAGTAGTTGTTGTAGTGTCAGTCTAATGGTGCTCGTCATTCGGCTATAAAAATAAATAACTCTATTGTACCATCCCTTGCATCACACCATTCGATGTAAAAGCATGAACTATTAGGATATATTTTATATATTTTTTTTCAGTGAAAACTTCTCTCTCTGTATGGGTCGATAGCTATAGCAAAACAATAGGACAACTACTAATACAAGTCGTTGGGAAACTTCGTTGCTGTTGTGTGAGTGATATTATTATTGTTATAATATTATTTGCAAAGTGCAGCCGACCTAAACAACATACCATACTTGTGTATTGTTCAGATGGAGTTTACTTTAGATGGCGAACATAGACAAACATTAACTCGTTTATCATTTCTGCTACATTAAGACATTGTTTCCGTTTTTGTCCAAATACTTTTTGGTCGCCCCAAACACTAAAATATAGAATTTGGATATCGCAGCGATCAGTGTGACAGAATCTTAACTATCAAACTGACTAGTATTTGACACGAGTGCACATGTCAACAATGTATTAATACTTTGGCGCTTATCAAAATATACAAATCATGTTAATTTCAGAGAAACTTATTCTATTACTTAGTTCGAAAAATTGAATCCCAATTTAAAAGTATTGCAACAGAATACACAGCTCTACACAACTTCAGTTATAGTGCGTCCTAAATGTTCATACACTGATAAAAAAATTTTTACATTATTGGAAGCGCGCAATTCATTTAATACTCGAAGCAGAGCCAAACGCGCACGGGTTGTTCTTTTTAGAATATAAAATGAAAAACATAATGAGAATAAACCATGTGTTTGACTCTGCTTTGAATATTAAATTAACCGTGCGCTTTCAATAATGTAAAATCATTTCCTGGGTACACGGACTTTGGGAACGCACTATACGTATAGGGTGTTTCATGAGTCCCTAGACACAGAAAAATATTTTGCATTATTAGCGATACGCGTTTTGCTTAGAATACAAATTAGAATCAAACACACTTCGAGCTTGTATTCTAAGCTTGTATTGAAAATCGAAATGTGTTAAGCTCTAATTTGTATTCTATGTAAAACACGCGCTACTAATGGGCAAAAATATTTTTTTAATTCAGAACACTTATGAAACACCCTATAGAAACGAATTGATAGTCTGAGCAAAATCAATCTAGCAGTTCAAACTTGATGTTAATAAACTCTGTCGTATCCTAAACTTACGATCCACTAAATATAAATTTTTGAGCAGTACAATTTTTTCTTTAATCTTTTATGATTGTAATATTCGGAATGGACTGCTTTTTGATGTCATTTCGAATGTTAGCCGTTTAAGAATAGGAAAAATCTTTAACAAATGAAATGCATTCTCTAAGCTTTTTTTTCTTGTTGTTGCAAAGGAACAAAAGAAGCAAAAGTTAATGCAAAGATGCCATAGAATTAACATATGTCTCAAAAGTCGTTAGGGAGTCATTAAAGAGAATTAAAGTTTTCGTTCTTACATAGCATGCAGATTACTACGCGAACAAATAATACTATGAGAGAACATTTATGTTTATTACCAACTCTTACATACAATAACTTATTGAATCGCAACACCTTTGAAAAAGTAAAATGTATTAGTGAAACAATTATTCTCGGATTTAGTATTTCATGTTTTCAATATGCGAACCCAAACTTACAATGAACGAGAAATTGTTCACTTCAAATTTCTCATATATTTTCTCAAATATTTTCTCATTCACTGTAAAACAGCTTTAAGAGAGAAGAAAGAATTGATTGATGTCTATCTTTCAGACTGTAATTAAACTTAAATAATTGATAGAAAAATGTTCGCAACAATAGATATAATAAGAGAACAAAAGTGAAGTAAAAAATTTGTTAAATTTGTTAGGAAAAAAGTAATTTGACAGTTTGTAAGTTAACTTTATTTTGAGCATGCTTTTAAAGAACAAGTTGACTCATGCGTATTATTTCTATTCATTTTGGTAAACAATCATCACCAAGTGTAAAACGGATGAAAACTTTGCTAAACTGGGAGTCAGACCAGAAGATCAGATCAGATGAGAAACGAATGAAAAAGTAGAAAAGGAATAAAGTAGAAAAATGAAAGAACGACTGATAAAAAAGTTGGCGCTAATAATGTAGGCGTTCAAATCATTAAGAGAGCTGAGAAAGAGCGGTTATAACTTCAGTAGTGAACCATCAAAAAGGAAAGGGTATAAAAAAACAAATGCGATTATATTCATAATGATTACTTGCATTAATAAATTATGATATTTCATGTGAGGATAACTTTCTAGAGTTTTATGTCTTAGTGAGAATAAGTCCACATTTCGAGCTTATCTAACAATTTCTACTAACTTTCCAAGGCTATTTATATAATTGACTCTATTTTTAGTGATTAAATTATATCTTGTTTGCTAACCGTTAATTTAAACTAGCAAAAGTTTATATCAAATTAACTTAATAACTTAATTAGATTCTCAAAATTATACAAATAGTAAATAATTCAACTTTAAAGCTTATGCTCAAAACCAATTGCTATGAGATGATTACATTTAGCCAAATCATATCAAATCAAATAGATAACAAAGTTAAAGCAACATTTCTGATTATTTTTAGAGTTCAATCAGACTTTAACAGATATATCTGTTTTTGGAGTTATATCATTTTTTCATATATATTCAGCAAAGTTCTATCTAATTTTGAGTTTTTTGCTCAAAAAACTACTCATGTTCACTTCGAGAGTACAAAATATATTAACTTTAAAATTTAAACTTAATGCGTCGAGTGCGCATAAAAAACAAGACAAAGTCTTTCCTAGAAGTGCTGAGAACTCATCAAATATTGTTAGAATTTAAATAAAGAATAAGTTTTTTTAGTATCAAAGTTGAGAATATGATTTGATAAATTCCACATACAAATACATTAATTTAGTTCGTTAGGAGGTAGAAAAAGATCGACTGAGAGATTGATATTTTGAATTTTAAGTGAGTTATTCTACTGCACTACTGTATATCTCTCGAGTATCCATTCATTTGAAACGCTATATAAATATTATCTATGGTGTAGGATGTCTTCTATTTTATTACTTGTGTTATAAATGTGCAAGCTTGAGACTCAGTTGTGTCAATTTATAAACATAAGGCTCTTGGTATTATGTGAATTGATCATTCGCTCACATTAAAGTGCCTCTCAACCGAACTTTTACGAGAAGTTCGTCTCGTATATTCAAAAATTGAGTTCAATCCTCGATTTAGGAAGAATTGACTTCTGATTTAGCTAAGTAAATCAACAAAATATGATTTATAATTGAACATTATTTGGTTTGAGGCCCATTCCTCGAGAACTAGAGAGGTCCACACACGCTTGAACTGACAGGTGGTTCAACACAACAAGTATGGAGTTAATCATTGAATAGAGATAGTAAATGGCTTCTTTAAATTTTGAATTAAAGTTTTAAGCATGAACGGTGCTGAAAACACTTGACGTATGAAAATGTGATGCCTCGCAAGTTCATAAACAGATGAGCGCACGTTAATGCAATTTAAAAGCAAAGCAAGTCCAACAAACCATTGATAGATTTGAGAGTTGAAGGTTTTAAAATAAACCGTTTACCATCTTCAGAAGGAATATTAAATATACCCAATAGGAATCCTGTTTCAAAAGTTTTAGAATAAGAGTAATCAATGATTTTTTAAAGCAAAAGAGCAAAATCACAAGAAAAGTTACGAAGAGCAGAGACCTTTTCAGACCACCAGCAAATTTAGGATTGCCTACTTTTTTAGTGGATAAGTCATGAATTTTTCATTGAAAATGATTTGCCACCGGCTTCAAAAGTTACTGATCAAATAGTAATAAGCTAGAAACATATAAAATGAAATCTCACAAATATTACAGACAACTTACATCCACTAAAATCGTATTTTGAATCTCAGTAGCAGTATTATTCGATTTAATACCAGTATCAGATAGTGGTCAATCAATCGAGAATTTCATCTGAAAAGAGTATAATTACCGTTGTAAAGAGCCGAACCATTCAACTGAATGGTTTTAAAGTGAAATATATGCATTGAATCTATATTAATTTGTATAGAGTTGACGTGAAAATCCAATTATTTTGAAGTTTGAAGTTGAAGTGTTTAGAAGAAAAAAACAGATTAACTACAAAATAAAAAGATAGAAAAAATCAATCAACCGTATACTAATCTTTAAAGACGAGCAACAAAGTTCTCGATAAGGATTAATAAACTTTTGATCAATAAGTTGACTACAAGACATAAACACAATATAAATGAGTAAAATCGTGTGTCTTGTAAAATAAATAAAATAAACCATTCTGATTAACAGCTAATCAAATACAAAAGCTTAACCTGCGAAACAAAGTTTAAACTGAAAAAAAATACCGTGTCACTAATAAGTTGAATTTCGTGCGTTTAATGCAGTTATTAAATGTCTTATATTTGTTCGTAGAATAGTTTTGACGTCAACTTCAGATAAATTAATATACAAGTGTCACATGAATTAATTGACTTGTATTAGTATAAAATAGATTAGGTGATACTTATTTTCAATTGTTTTGCTCGCGAATTAGCAAAGCTCTAGTTTCATTTTCTATCTATCTCTCATTCTAATCATAATTATGATAATTATGGTAATAATAAAGTACATACAAAGACTGAACAATAAACTTTAATCTAATGTTTCCTTTTCATAGATGCCATACTCTGAGCTATATTGCAAATTATTTCCTACTTTTTTCTTTGTAATGTAAAAGTTTTAGGCCATAAAGTGAGGCAAAAAGTATGAAACCGAGAGACACACTCAGTATCATAAGTAGAGAGAAGTGATACATAAGAGCTCTGAAGATTATCAGAGCTTCTTCTCTCATAACTGTGGTATATATAAATAAGGGAACACAACGAGAAAGTATTGGGTTGTAGAATGTCTTCGAGCGACGTGAAGTGAGAATTTTATGAAATTGATAGCAAGACTGCGAGTGAGCGTTGGCTCAATTTTTGCACTTAACCCTCCCTTCTTCTGATTCAGTTTGAAGCTGGTACTCACTATATTAAGAGATGATGAGATATTTGCTCTGATATTAAGCTAATGACATCATTATTGTAGTACATGTTAACCGTTGATTGCGTGCTCTCTAGATTTAGGACTCGAGCAAAAATCTATAGTTTTTATGTATGAAGAGCTATGCTGTAACAAATTCGATAATCATTACTTATTACATAAGTCCAAATTTGTTAAATCATCCCTGAGAGCAGTTATTCCTTTCGCGGCCTATGGATAATAAACCATTTTCGACATTAATTTCATTGTAATGTGTTTTGGAAAAATCACACTATTTTCTGACAGCTTTCTAAACGATGTTCTCTCCCAAATCAAACAAATAAAATTAATTTTGTTCACTAAGTACAGTTTTAGGTTAAACATTGCTTAGGGATGGAACAAAGATCTTAAATCAGTACATATATGACTTGCCCTTAAAAATTCATTTTGAGTCCACATTTTCTTATGGACCCAAGTTTACAGAATCGAAATTTCGATATTCTTTTTGTTTTGCGCTTTACTACCGGTCGAGAACCGGAAAATCCAAATTTAGGTTTATCTCTATTTTTAGAACAATGGAGGACAAGAACATAATCTGGTTTCGATCTATTAATATTTTCAGGTCATAAATTCCATTCACACAAATACCATTTCTCATAATAAGTAAGCTATTGTTGCTACGAACCTATTATTCTTAGCTTTCATTTACTCTTTGCCTTCGGAAGGTTCACATCCATGAACTCTTTCTTGAACTCTATCACAGAATCAACTTAAGAACTTTTTCATCATTTTACCCGTTCTTAATTTGGAAGTTTACAAAAAACAAATTCTCAAACTTTTGATATAAATCATTGAAGCTTTAAAGCAATCTAAGTAATTCTTCAAATACAATAATTAAATTAAAAGATGGGTTTAATAAATTGAACTTTAGCTTCAGATTAAACTTATTGTTTGTTCTTCGCTCGAATGCTAGACAACAAATTTTCACATTTTATTCAACAACTCCGAGAAGGAATAACTTAGAAAATCAATTATTAGACAACTAAAAGAAAGAATAGTGACAATAGTAACTAAATTCATTTGTCTCTGAGCTGATTTTTAATAGAATTTCAATGAATAATACGAAAGCTGTTGGAAGTTAGCAACCACTCAATAGTGTGAGAGCAAGATAAATTAAAAATTGTTACTTATCTGTATGTAGGATAACTGGTGAATTTTCTCATGAATATGCAATAAAAAAGCAATATATCATAATCATATACTTAAAACATGATTAACTCGAGCAATAATTTAATTATTTAAACGTATCAGTTGACTGAGCAAGAGCTAAATTATATGAAAGTTCAGTCTATCTGCTTCATATCTGACAGAAGAGCATTTTCAGCGTTTTTCTAACCATTTACGAAATTTGAGAATTATTTTTTGTCGTATGTAAATACACTGATGATAAAATGGTTACTAAGTTTGTATTCATTAGTTAAGGTTAGATTGGCTTTTTTGTAATGGTTGTGACAAATTGTTCAATTAGCTCACTAAACCGTAAAAATTGATGACAAATTTGCAAACCAAATGCAAATTATTGTTGAAAGATATTCTAATTATAACTTAGTTCTTAGTTATTTGTTCAATTGTTTAAGTAATCTAAATACATTTGGAAAAATGCAAGTTTTTAGTTGAAGCAAATAGAGTATAAGTTAAACATTTAATATTACTTGTGCCTCTATTCATAAGCACTGAGTCTCTATTCAATTTATAACTAACTCTCAAATGGATTCTAAGACTTTGCTCCAAAAAATATTATGAATGACTTGTTAGAGATATAAAAACCTTACGTGAAATATGAATTTTAATGAACTTTACTTTGAACTATTTCTCAAGATTGTTAGATATTTAAAGAAGTGCATCTTTTCAACCGATTATTTTTCAAAACTTTTTTCTTACTCTTAAATCATTAATCTTTCATAAACATATACGGTATATGTCATGAATATATCATACGTTTTAATACCAATGCTTCAATTTTACGATACAATCTAATGATTAATCGAAATCATAATCATTTCTAATGAAAAGAAAATGTTTCAATTGGAAAATATTTTAATATAAAAATCGATGAAACACAAACAGAAATAGCATCTTTAATTTTTGTTAGCCTCTAATGCCCACAAATCTATTGAATGCTAAATTGATTGATAACGTGTGATATCAAATACAAGTGAGGCACCTGAGAGTCCCGTAATTAAGGTTAGTGTGATTTAAGAATAGTTATCCACTAGTATCGGATAGTTTGCGTGTAGATCAATACCTGAATGCGGCTAACAATTCAGTTCTAAAAATAATGTATTAGTGTTTCAGATCAATCGGTAATGAATAGCATAACAAAAGGGCGTCTCATATTTGGCTCAATAACAAATCTAATGATACATTGTATGGACTTGTGTATAGATGGATAAACTACTACTTTTGATATATAGTCCAATTGATGATATTTGAAATGGGAGGGCATTGCAATTGTGAGGATTGAGCTTTGCCCTCTACTCTCTTTCCTACTAAAACAGGAACTGTTGCCATCAGTTCTCTATTGTCTGCTATTAAGCAATTTTTCGGTATTACTATCCCTTCTTCTCCGGACAAGAGAACGATATCAGAGAGAAGAGTATTGATCAAACTGTTCGCCACTAAACCAAACATTAAAAAAGCAAACAATGAAAGGGCACAGCTTTGTCGCATCAGTTAAAGTTAATGTTTCAGAGTAAAGCAATTCATTTGCTGATCATTCATTGCCAACGCATTAAACCAGTTGTGCACCAGAGGTATCAAGAGTTCAAACCATTCAAATCTTCATCAATATTGAAATTTACAGAAACACTAATGTTTTCTTTTAATCCTTTACTGTCATTAGTTATTTTGGTGACAACAACACGACTCAAACTTTCAATTAGATATAGCAATAAAATTGCATTTCATTTATCTACAATTTGAAGCAAGTTTAGACTCAAAAATTGGATATTATGTTCAATTGAATATAAGTTTCAGTTTTGTGTACTTTTCAGTATTAAGTTTGCGGTCAATTTAAGTCGCGATAAAACCAAATAAAAGCTGGGTTACTGTTTCTTATTGTAGTTTTAGACATAAAAAGTTTAATGATTCGACAATTTTTCTAAACAATGAGTTCTTTGTAGTCGAGCATATCATATGAAATTTGATATCGAACAATATTCTACTGTTCAACCGAGTTAAGTTACCTGAAGGCGCCACTGCTATCATTTCAGCTAAACTATAGCTTTATTTATTGACTTCAACTGATCAATAAGTGAAAAATTGATGATAAAAACGTTTAGATTATTGTAGTCCAAAATGACACGAGTGTACTAAAACATTTTGTAGACTATTCTCCTATCAAACAAACATACGATAAGATTAAATCAAATTTATATTTGTTCTCAACTTCCTTTCAATTCATAAAATCAAATCAATCATTTTCTTTAATATCTAACAAACATTTGAAGAGCTCTTTCCCTAATATAAGGTTTAAGATTCATCGCTATCTTATATTTTAATCGCAAGTCAGAATATTCTTAACTCCTATTAATTTTGAAGAGAATCGATAAATTTGAAGTGTTTTAAGTTTGAATAAGTCAGTGAAGTGTTGCTAAATTATAACTTATAGTGCAAAAAAGATTGTTTGACAGCGTTTTTTATATTAATAATATTAAAGCTTTGTTTTATATGACCTGTTCTTAACTGTTCAGTATGTAATCATTTTAAGAGAAATCGAAAAACACATTTGAGTAGCAAAAGCATCACATATAGAAAGGAGAAGGAAATTAACATTTAGCGTCTAAAGCGCTTCAATCAAATCAGATCAACATTATATTCTCCTTCTATTTGAAGTGCGACTCAATTGCAAATATTGCTCAAATACATCAATCAATGAATAGATTTGAATACAGCTTTGCATTGTATTGCAGTTTTCTCTATTGTTATATATCTGCTTAAAAACGCTAAAAATGTCAAAAACAAGTGTCGTTTTTCTCCTCTTAAGCTTTTCAATTGAAAATCTTTGTTTTGTGGCTTATTGTCAGAGTCTTTACTCGGGGTTTAATTTATTTTTGAGAAAATAATCGCAATCTTTCAAACAAGCCCATAGTTTACAAAGGCAGTTATTTTTACTATTTTTAGTAGTTCTCAGCAAACACAATCGTTTTTTAGAGACACACATTCTTACGCAACAATTTACATTCAAATAAATTATTGCACATTTCACTTATCAAACATAAAACAAGCTCTAAATATATATTAAGTTTAAGGAGCAATAAATTGGTTAGTATGGAAAAGAGAATCTGAATAGTTTTGTTTTCGTTATAAATAATATATGGCAAAATAACTAGATTTCTAGTTTATATTCAGTATAGTAAGTACCAGCAAAAAATTGTCTAAATCAATTATTGCGAGCAAATATTTGCGACAACTTTTATTCACATTAACATATCTCTTTCAAAAATATCCAATAATTGTTTAATAAATATTTGTTTTATTATTCAACTGTAAAATTAGATTTAAGTTAAATAGTGTCTGAAGTGTTCAATAACTGAATCAGTTTTATTCAAACGTAAGTATTAAAATGAGTGAAAATCAATTGTACAATTATAAAGCGCTCTAACGGTTCAAATTGTGATGTTATTCTTGGAGAATAAAATGATTTTTCATTACTATTGCTTCTGAAAAGACCTCAACTCGATTGATGATTTGGTGGAAATCAGTTGAATTCAATTTCTAATGATTAAAACCAAATATAGAAAGTGAGGAAATCTAGGAACTAACGCTGTGATTTTGTGGAAGGCTTCAGTTGTGAATCTTTATTACATTCTCGTAAGAATCAATAGAGTGAAGGCTTTTCATTTTGGCACTCAAACAGACAAACACCAAATTCTAACTTATTTGACAGTCATTTATCAATAAGAACACAATATCTTTCAGATAGAACTTTAAGAAAAGAAAACATTTTTAACGTCAAAAATTTCAAATCAAAATCAAAAAAGTAAGTGAAAGCTTGAACTCATTCTTTCAGAAGTTTTATTAATGAATAAAAATTACTGAAGTTTATCATATATTTATCGAGATATATATATATGATTTAGGCAGAGATTTATAGTACTTGATTTGCACATCAATAAGAATAGATATCATATGCTGTTATGTAAAACTAGATGAATAGCATTTATGACAGTGTTTAGAATCCCTTATTTACAATTCATAACAAAATTTGCATTGGATTCGATTGGACGGCGTCACAAATTGTCAGCAATAAGAGTATGAATAAATACATTTGTGCTGAATATATCAAATATTCCGTATTATAGAGGAATGCTGAATCACAGAATCTGTTAGCTCATTGAGACATGAAACAGAAAAACATTTCTTATTAGTCCTAAAGAGGACATACGTCTAACTTTGATTCATATAACCTAAGTGAACCTAAACCTGATCTCATGTATAAGTTATATAAGATATAATGAAAGCAAAAACGCTCGCTGCAAGCTCGCTGCAATAAACACGTTTTCGGTGATAAAATGGCTAATTTGATTGACTATGTTTGACAATGGGAAAGCTAGTATTACGATTAAGTCCCTAAAAAATAAAAGAGTAATGTTTCACTTTGTTGTTTGTGCCTTTTGTAATGGCTTCAGGTCGTCATCTAATATGATTCGACCAGAAAGTTAGTGTCGAAAATGTAATCAAATTTAGAATGAGCTGCTCTTATCGCCTAAACAAAGCTGGAGACTAGGCCTAAATAAATATGATATACAGTTATGAAATTAAAAACGTTAGCTAACTGTTTTCTTATGAGATTATATTAATTAATTCAATTAATAATTGGCCCAATCAAAGCGACTCTACTTTTAGTACTTTTATCAAATGTCAACTTTTCATTTCAAATTTCAGTTATCAAACTTAGAGTAAATTTAACCAAAAAATTACGTCTATCACTAAAAAGTTGTCAATGCATAATTAATCCTGAATAATAGATTTTGCAGTTTTATTCATATCCATTGAATAAACATCTTATAATAGCTTAGGATTACATAAAAACAAGTATTGATTCTCTACATTGAAAGTTTTTAGAAAAAAGTTGTATCTTTTTTCTAAAAGTAAAATACTTTAACATATTTAAATATAAATACCTTTCATTTTTGTAGCTGACAATGTCGTGGTCACATTCTGAATAATGATTATGATAATGAAGAAGATGGCACACACTTTTCCGGCACACATCTTCAGATAACTTTTTCTGTCACTTTTTTCTGATTACAAATTATGACGAATTACTACACAATTTACAAATGGAAATGTCATATTATGCCGACTATTGGGAGGAATCTTATATTGACGCAAATTAGTATTAAGAATATAATCAAAATCAATAAGAATAATAGGAGTAATACAGTGGGCAATATATTAGAAGAAAAACGGCGTGAAAACGAGAACACGCTCACGATTATGGCGTTTGGTGGCACAAGTGGAGAAAATCCAGTGATTTTTTCATGTCATAGTATTTAGTAAAGAAAAAGGAAGAGTTGTTATTGTCGATGATGTACTGGTGATTGCATTTCTGCGGCGATGCAGATGGAGTGCATCTTATTCTCCAGCTATAATATATTCTGTATGTACCCCATATTTTGCAACTACGAGTCTGAACATACCATCACTTTTGCGGTTATGATCGCCTCGTTTTCTACTCTTTCTTTTCTCTTTTTATGTCTGTGTATCTCTGTTGTGGTGCTATTTTCTAAAAGCAAAATTGGTTAGTTTCACGCCCTCTATAGACACTATTACTGCTTCCACATTGATTTTTAACCACTGATTTACTTTCACATCAGTGGTCGGTAGTCAGTGGCCCGCGGCCTCACCTCTGATCAATAAAAGCAAATCATAATTTGCTTTAAAACAACCCAAACTTTACACTTAATTTACTTCTAATCGATAACTATTCCAAACTTTCAGGTATATAAAAATACATTCTACTTGCACTAATACGAGAAAATATTAATATTTTAAGATTTCATGTACTATACACTTTGATAATAAGTTTGAATGTTAATCAAAATTTTTAGATTCGCAACTTTAGTTTGTGATCACTTCACTTTGACTGTGGTTAGAATCAGTCCGCGAGTCGAAAACCATAAATGGAGCAAAAGTCAGAATATAAAAAGCAAGAGAAAAAGATTGTCTCCCATTTTCCCAAAATTTATTGATTCAACAAATTTCTTTTGAACGATTTATTTTTCCCTATATTTTGTCTCATTCATTGTTGTTCGCCGGGAGAGTAATATATGGCAAAAAAGCAAACTTTGTTTAATGTTCACTAATGAAAAACGACACTAAACACAAAAACTTACTCACAAATCAAACTGAAAAGTCCTAAACTAAAACCTCTTACGCTTAAACGCAAAACACTGAATAAAAGCTGGAGTTTTGAAAACTTTTGGCTAAATAGAAATATAGCAAAATTGGTGCAAAAAATTCAAATAATCGCTCACTTCCTGTAAAACTGATTCTCTCTGTTTATGCTTCATTTATAAAGTTCGCAACGAGTCATTAAGTTTTTAATTTGTGCATCAAGTGATCTAACGTTACGCTTAAATCGTGTGATCTTTTCGTGTGACGCATTGCACTCAGTTTTCCAATTGATTATCATTTATATTCAAAAAGTATAACAAATAATAGAAATAATGTTGGAATACATTGACGAATCACAGATTAGCGATCTGTATTGCATTGAATACATTTTTTATTCAAAATAGGTATATATAGATATATAAATGGTTTATATATAAATAGTTGATATACATTGAGTAATGATATGAGAGTAGAAATAGTATATTAATTTCTGTATTATTCAAAATTATAATTATGTGCTGTAATGAGACAAGTTTTAGTCAGTACTTTAAACAGATATTTTTCAGTTCTATAACAAAATGATCGTCAAATTTTTAGAATAAATATGGCTTTTCCTCCAACAATAAAATAATAAATTGAAAGCAACAACAATTTTTGAGACTAGTGAACAGTAATGATCGCACACATTGTCAGACTCTTCACGGCTCTAAAATGATTTCTCGAAGCAGTCGGTTTCTCACGAAAATTGCATAAAATCTTTAGATTTATGAAACTTGAACAACAAATTTTATTGAGATAACAAATTTCAGGTTTTTTCTTTCATAAAATTTTCTCAATAGTAGTGGTATTGAAAACAAAAATAAAAAATTTTGACAACAGATGAAAGTTCTAGAATTGAAAAATAATAAATGACATGTAGTTCTGGGGACTAGTAATACTCTGAAACACGAAAAATGACAAAAATAAAAAAGATAAGCAATATTAATGTGACTGCAACAAAATCATTAAAATAGATTTGCTAGTCTGGTGTCAGTACGAACGTAAATACGACTTCAAAGCTAATTTAACAATTAATTCATTCAATCGGAATCAGATTGCAATGCAAACAGATATCCAATAGTAATTAAATAGATACAGAATTCTCGTCAGAATTTTAATATTTTTCTGCTTTGCAGTCAAGTGTCTTTCAAGAATCTGAGAAATCCTTATCACGCAATAATACTCTTGGAATTCGTTTACTACTTAAGGAGCCGAAGGCTCATTTTTAAAACTTTAATCCTCTTAATTCTTGAAAATAGATTTAAATCGTTTCAATATGAATTGAGTGGTTTCTTCAATTGATAATCAGTTTTGAAAATTTGTCATATCTAATTTTAATGAGATAACGAATCGACTTTTCATTACTAGTGCATGACTAGAGCTTATCTTAAAAATGATTCACAGAAACAGTAAAATGCTCATAGATTTAATGCCCTAATTTAATATAGTCTATTATTTAATGATGAACCCAAAGCTAGGCTTCAAACCCGTAGCCTAAACATGAGCTTGGCTTTTGCTCACTAGTCAGTTGCTTTCAGTTATTCTAACTATAAAAATATGAAGACGAGGAATATATTTTGAATTTAGAATAAAAGTGCTTTTTAGGCATCTTTTTGGGGTTTTATATTACACATGATCTAACATTTGCATTATTGTCGAGCAAATATTGATATTTGACCCTTAAATTATTAGAACATTACC
Source organism: Archegozetes longisetosus (assembly GCA_018873245.2). Classification (NCBI taxonomy): domain Eukaryota; kingdom Metazoa; phylum Arthropoda; class Arachnida; order Sarcoptiformes; family Trhypochthoniidae; genus Archegozetes; species Archegozetes longisetosus. Next base: position 14,122,640 of record JAEMBT020000006.1, on the reverse strand, counting down.
ATAAAAATAAGTTACATTGCCATTCAGCCACATAAACAGTACACATTTCTATGTTATTAAGAAGAAGCACTAAAACAAAGCCAGTATTGGTTTCACTCTTACTCTTCAAGCCTTTTTAATGGTTTATCCGATAGTTGTGTTTTTTGTTTGATTCAAGTCTCAATTAACTTGAAAAAAAATTGAAAAACTAATGGATAAATATTGAAAGTAAATTCTTATGGCTTTAATGTTGATATGAATTTGAACGACATACATAAATATATTTGCATTAAAGGATTTGCGTTACTGCCAAAATATATTTTGTTGGCTTTCATAACTTAATAGAGTTGAAGCCCTTGTTCCACATTACGAGAGTAAGAGATAAAAAACATCTTTACTCAGTTTATGCCAACTCTAAGCATATGATAAGATCAAACAAATGTCTTAACCTCATTGAATCAATTCGATGCACTCCTCCTTTAAATCAATTGTTGGAATAAATTGAACAGAAATGAAATTTGTAAAGATTTTTACTATAAAAAAAAACCAAAAATTTCTTATCTATTTATGAATTTGAATCAGTGTTGATGATCGACAACTTTTCATTTGGATTTATCTACCTCACTAATGAGACATTTTGCAGACACTGACAAAGTGTGATCGTTTACAAGACTCATAAAAGGATTGAATTGATTTGCGTTTGGTTCTCAAATTAGAGCTAACAACGCAGTACACGTATGTGCGAAAATTTCGAACCAACGCTTGTGTCAAATTAGGGAAAACGAGAGTCACGTACAAATACAAATATTTGACCGAAAAAGTGAAAATTCTTGTGCATTAAATGCATTACAGCTATCCTTGCAGAAACAAAAACGAATAAAAGCTAATACTTCCTGAACATGGTCTGTAGATTACAATCTCTTATAACTTATTGTTGTGTTTAATTAAAAGAAGGGCTAATACTCAAACTTAAACTGAAAAATACTTAAACTGAAAAATTGCTTCAAAAGCAGACTACGCTTAAAATTGTAAATTCAAATTGCAATTTATCAACACTAATACTAATTATTACTCATTTTTGAGCACTGTTTATCTCGTAAACTCTATCATTATTAACGATTAGAACCTTTCAAGTTTTTGAGTGACAAAACAGATACGAAGACGTGTTAAATTAGTCGAAAAATGACTCTCTACTTGAACGCCTTCAAAATAAGGCACTCATTAAAAAGAACTTTTTTAAATATTGATTCAATCCTATATTTTCTATAGTGTTTACTGCAATAATCTACCTAAACTTTTTTTAGCAAAACTTTTACATAAACAGATAGCAACAAATGAAATGAAAGTTGTTTAAAATTTTATTTCAGACAAAAATAGAGTTATGGTTTGACACACAAAACCAATTTAAAAAAATAAAAATAGTTTAGTGAAGAAATACTACATTTATAAGAATTACGATTCAGTTTGAGTCGCAACAGAAATGGAAAGAAGAGCCACAAGAGAATTGTATTGCTCTATATATAGTAAGAACTTCTGCCATTCTTATAGTGCAAGTAGTTCTGCCATTCAGTGCTAATAAAATATAGTGACAGTAAAAGCATTAGTTCTATCTTAAGCGAAAACAGACCAAAACCGATAACCTTTCCACCAAAATTCAGTTTGACAGTCAGTTTTTAAAATTGCTTATCTCAACAATTATATTGACTTTAATTTGATCTATTAGTATAAGATATATATTCTGCTCACATAATCAGTCCAATGCAAAGGCTGCAAAAGGTTTTAGAGATGAAGATGATGATCAAATTTATTTTTGTAATAAATAATAGCTTTGAAAAGAATATCGTCAGTCGTTAAGCTTTGGTTAAGTTGGGTTTGACTGTTACGCTGGTCTAGGATTGCAAGGAAGAATAAAGTGACCAAAACTCGTCGTAATAGCATCGCTGAGACAGCATTACATGTTAGATATGTTCCATACAGTGGACTTCAATTGAATCTCTAAATCCACGTGCAAATGTAAAAGCATTCCCAAAAGTAAGCCCCAAGTATTGCACTGAGAAATTAGGACTCTTTTGCCAGCGAGAGAGTACGTGCTGTTGATATGAGCACCACTTATGTCCACACAAGTTGGGTTGTTAGCGACTTTATAGCCACTAACAGTTAATGAAATATTTAACACATGCTCCTCACATGTTCAGTACTAAATCTCAATTTTAAGGCAATTTTTTCTTTTCTTAACAATTATAGCTGTTGGTAGCGACGTGTAATCGCATGTCTCAATAGCTTAATTTCATATGTCATTAATTATTTAAAAGAATAAATTAGTATTTAATTGATTAATTAGTTTTTCTTGTATAAACAACAATTAGAGTTGTTTTCAGCAATCCATTTGTTATGTTGACTCTTAGCAATTCTCTTTCGACTCATCAAACATTAATAAAACTAAATCTACTTTGTTTTCTTGGTTTTGTTAATTAAAAACAGTATTGATTGTAATGTTAACTACAAGATAATTGAAACTAAAGATTCGGTTTATTCAACTTTCAGAATAATTTCTTTATATGACTTATCTTTTATATAAGGACAACGACTAGTATATTGTAGCCAATAAACTTAATTTTCATTAAAAGCATTTTGATTGCATAGCAATCAAGAGAATACTGGTTTGTTTAACGATTGAATACCAGAGCTAGAATTTGATCACATAAATTTTTACTATATTTTGACAAGGATTTCTGTTCCTGACTCAAATCGCTTTTGCTATAACTCGCGTGTTTTATACCAATCGTTTCAAGCTTTGGTTAATTTTACCGACAAATTACTTTTAGTTTGACATAAAGTCTTTCTGACTTATAATTCTAAGAAATTTTTGACAGATATTTCTTGAGTTGAGTCATAAGAGTAAACATTAAGTTAGCGTGCGTGTTTATAAGAAGAAACCTTATTTTAAAGCTCAAAGGAAACATGTAGGCATCAAATCAAACTGTTTTACAGAGGATATCAGTTATAAAATACTAGCAATCTAATACATTTTCATAAATAGCTATGCTTGAATAATATTTGCTTAAAAATACCACTTCCATAGCTCTTACTGTAAGGAATGATTTTCTAGTTAGTTAAGAGTTTAATTGGGCCTTTTTAATACGAATAAGTGCAAAAAATCGTCCTAAGCGATAATTGAAGAGATTACTAAAAAAGATTTCACTTTTGAAAAAGTTGACGAGTTGATAGTTTTCTTATTGATTGATACATTTGATGCGATTGTTATCCTGAGGCAACTCCTTTTCTATACTCTTTATACCTAACTTTCGAGCATAATCTTGCGGTGCATTATCGAGACATGAATCTTATAGAAAGAGTGATTCACTGCTTGTAGAGCATTGAATTTGATGCCATTTGTATCGTTAAGACACGCCAATCTGTGGCTTTCTTTTAGGGATGAAAGACACTACTCTGGAAAATGGGTTAGAATTGCTCGCAAAAAGTTTTGTATGTCAGTTTGCATTTGTATTTATATAATCAAGTTTTCGACTCATTAATTAATGACAATGCAATTAGGTCAAATAATTATCATTATATAATAGAAAGCGATAAATAATAGGGCTAAACAAATTTTTGTTTTAAAACACACTAAGGCTCTACAAATATAGAGTCTGAATAACTCCGGAAACAAAAGGGAAAGTATGGAAAGTATAATCCATTGTATAATTCATATTGAAAAGGCTTCGAGCGAGTTCTATACAAAAAGATTAAACTTAGCCAAAAAGCCAGTATGATATGAAACCATCGAGGCGTTATTTCTTTATTGTTTTTAATACTTATTTTTTATTCTGAACTTCCGAAAGACATTAGATTTGCGATTTGTGAGATTAAGACCGCATTTAACTTATTGCCGACTGTCAGGTTGTAGTACTCTATAGAAACAAAAGGACACATTATAATGCAATCTTACAACATTATAGTTCAACAAATCACTGATTATAATGTTATAAAAGAACAGCCATTCAATTTCTCTCTTCTCTCACGCTATAAACCCGTGTCTCCTTTTGTCTTGCCTTTTTTCATACTAATAGTGATCGAAGACAAGGAGCTGATGACCATATATTGATCTTTCTCTTGATTTAGGATCAATAGACTTTTGTGTTTCTTCTCTATCTCGATCTCTTGTTTGATGATAGCTGTATATAATTGGAGAGTAAATAAAAAAATAGTCTCCCATATTATTGAGACAAGTCAGCATTCCTTTAGCTATTTGTTAGGATCAGCTTCTTATGGATCAATTGAATCCCTAATCGATTGCTATTGTTGGGGTTGCGTCTAGTGATCATAATAGCTGTCATGTTATCTTTATAGCAGTCTGTTTACCTGAAGCATAGTTGCCGTCGCGCACTTTTTCAAAGATAAATCAGACTTAAATAATAGTCATACAATTGATTGGATCTATTGATTGTGAGTTGCCGATCTAGTTTAGAGTCTATCAATTTTTGTTTTGCTTCAATCATAGGCTAGTCTCGTAAAAATTCATTGCTATTTGAAAGCTAAACAAATGTTACCAACAATTTTTGCCGATTCTTTATAGAAACCTTTATAGATTGCATTTCTCTTATTTAAGTCGCTTTATCAATAGCTTGTTTGTGTTATACAAATAAAACTAAATAAAGAAGTTTTTCATTCACTAAGGGAATGATCAGTCAAAGGAGTGGTAATCCAGTATTTAATTAAATGACATTCTTGCAAAATTTTCTATAATAACTGATTTCTTTCACTTAGTTGATAGTTAAATATAGAATTTTCTATTCAGAATCTTGTTTGGGTTATCATTATTTCGACAGTCTGTAAATGAGATCACTACAAATAATGAACAGTTTGTGAACAAAAAATCTTTTCATCTATTGAAAAGTATGACTACAGCTATTTACTAAAAGTTCAACTTTTTTTAATGTTACCAAACAAGGTTTTGAAATAAATCTAAAGTTGATAGGTTTTAGATATTTTTTAAGGAAAACTAAGAATTAAATTTGATGATAATTTTGATTGATCATTTTATCTATACTTTTCGAGCCAGTAGTATATCAATAAACGTACTGAATATTTATTATAAGCTATCCATCTTTTTATATCATTCTTATGAGACTATAAAAGTATAACAGAATTTATTAGTGATTTCTATTTCTCGTTTTCTTACTATTTGTAGATGGATCGTATGTAATTTATAATATTTTCTTGCTATGAAAATGCCTTCAATTGTGTCAATGCTAATGCTTTTCAATAAATAAATAGTTTTGTTTATTCAAAACGATTCGGTTTTCTGTGATTAATGTTCTTATATTCTACTGATAACCAATTGGAGAAGTATAAATTCTAGCTTAAAAAATATAAAGTTTACCATACCTTCAAGTTTAATTAGCTTCATTTTCTCGAAGCTTACATACATACCCATGAAATTCATATCCGGGCTCTTTGTTCAAAGAGATTAATTAATATCTTTTATGATATGTAAATGTAGAAACTCATTAAATGATTCATTGCTATGAGTTTTATGTGAATCACATTAAAAACTAATAAAACTATATAAAATGTAATAAATAACATAATGTGACATCCATAACAAATCAAATTTTTAAATCCAAAACAAGTGAACGATCAGTTTGCCACTAATTTAAAAGGTAGTTAAATCTAAATTTTAGTTTTCGACTAAGATTATTATAAAATCCGTTGTTACAATTGATAAGAATAATTTAGATGGATTTACTTATCTCACAAATCAAATGGACTAGGACAAATCTAGGAACAAGTTTGACGCTTAACTGACCACTAGATATTGAATGATTTTCTACAATTTTTCAACTTTTGCGAAAACAAGCTAACCATAAAAATAGCAAAAATAGACTGGGTAGTATTAGTATAAAACGTCACAAGAGATGATTGAATGAATAATTAAAATAAGATTTCTCAAAGTTTATAACAATGCTCCCCAACTCTAATCATTAGTCAATGTCTAAGCGTTGAAGAATTTGCTATTTTTCAAATTTATTTAACTGTAAACTTATATGTTTGTACTTTATATACTGTATCGCGATTAATGAAATTTTAAAAATTACTCCAACTTATAAGCATTGTTTCCTAAAAGTTGAAGTAGGGCTGGGGTTAACCCCCATCTAAAGTTATGAGTCATGAAAATTGAATTTTGAAAACAATGCTCGCAAGCATTTCAAATAATGAATTCTATGAAAATTAACAATTTCAATACAAATTCCAAACTATATTCGATTATTTTTTAAGGACAAGCATTTAGTCAAACCTTATTAATCACACTTAATGTCTTTTGAATTAGACCTCTTAAGGCGCAAATAATCTCATGGTCAAAAGTAATTCAATTATACGCGACTCACAACAATTCAAATTCTTATTTCACTATTCAACTGATCAAACGCTTGAAGATTCTAAAAATTGAAATCAATAGTAATTTTGTTGAACACAATTTGATACACTGATTTTACGACTCAATCAAAACTATGAAGATATGACCTGAAACAGTGGTTCTATCATTATTAATAGCATATATTTTTAGCGCTCCCATTAATCATAAGCATTACTATCTATTCAGCCCTAAATTACATTGACTCAACACAAATCTTAGAAATGGTGGTGAATATTTCCGAAAAACAACACACTATCCTAGTCTTTATTCCCTTTTTATCTTTCGTGTACTCCTACTCAGAACGATTTGGCTTTTATTCGATGTCCGCCTAACACTTACTCTATACTTGACTCTAACACAATTAGCAGAATCCAATACACCTAAATATATATTAGAAGAGGTGGCACCAATCCCGACTAACTTTTAGGTAAAGGCACAATTCCTTCTGTTTGATGCATCTGAATGAACCCAAACAACACGCAGGAGGAGATGGTGTTACATAAAGTCCATTAGTACAATTAAGTTTGAATGATCAGATTGATTTTATTTGTAAAATTATCATTTTTATAATTTTGTTCTGACCTAAAGGTTATACTAAAAAAGAAATGTTGCGTCAAAATATTCGATAAAAACGAAGCGAAACCATATCAGTATAAATATGAAATACCAAAAGAGATAACTCCATATGAGATCGGAAAAAGTGGATTTTATTCCGAAACAACAAAAAGATGAGAGATTATAGCCCTAAAGATGATCTGAGATCTGTTAGAAATGCAATAGCACCACAAAAACAGCTACAACCCTATTCTCCAATTAAGAAACTAAAAGTGTGTTGGCAGAAATCCAATAAAGCTCAAAGTCCACCAAAGCGTAAGAAAAATTCCTAAATCTACTAAAACTTGAAAAGTAGGAAAAATGTAGCGAATCAGATAAATAAAAATGACCTAAATCGAGAAAGTTTTAATTGGTAACACTTTTGATTGACTTAATTTGTGAATAATTACTGTATTTTTAGATATGATATTCACTTACTTTATTACTAACCATAAGTTGCTAGTATTTTTTGTTCGTAAAAAATTTCATTCAGATAACTAGCATTTCTGTGAATTTATCAGAAAAATTGCAGAAATATTCAAAATTAGTTTCTAACATTTCTATCGTTTAACAGAAATATTAACTAAATTTAAGGAAGAAAATAAGTTTTTCACATATTTACTAGGTTTATAAGTTTGCTAAAAATAAATCAATCGCTTCCCTGAAACACTTTCTGTAACTTAATGTATGAATGTTCTGCCTTCAAATTAATGATCGTATGATAAGCAACTTCTTTCAAACTGTTATAAAGAAGTGATGATTTCCCAACTGTTCAGTTCTAGCTTTCCACGAGTCTAAGCCTTTCAATCATGAGTCTAGACTTAAGAAATTAGGTTTTAGCTGAAAATTATTTTTGGATCAGTCTACTACTTCATTATTTAGACTTTTGAAAAATAAAACTTCAATTTATGATTAGAAAATCAATTGAAATTTTAAATTATGCTGCGTATTCGCAAATCTCTACTTTAACTATGCTTTTTTCAAAGATTTAAGCCAAATTTAGTCATAATCCTAATCCTACATTAAAATTAAAACATTATTGATTTTACAAACAGCTTAACTCGTAATTTCAATTATAAAATTCATTTATGATTGAACATGCATTTATTAACGAGACTAAGCATTAGAGTGACATTAGACTTATAAGAGTTAAAAGTTATGTCATTATAGCTATTCTGAAATTTGATTTAATGTTGAAGTGAGTGATAGAGTTTCAGTTGAGTAAGTGATTGAGTCAGTCATAAGAACTGCGCACTTAATCATGTATGACATGTTGGCATTCAAAGCCAGTTTTAATGCCTTAATTAATATTCATGTCATCCGATTGAATAGCGAATAGCTTTTGCTTTTCGGATAATATTTCATAAATTCTATGAACGTTTAAATTTAACTATTACTCAAAAATGAATAAATGGTACTATTTATGGCATTCAATATTGAAAGTTTAAATCAATGCGTAGTCTAGTCATAATTGGTTTAACAGTATATAACAACTAAAAACTACCTCATCAAAATACCAATAAAAATGAATAACTCCAATCATTTGATCAAATATTATAATAAATCAATAGGAAAGATTGTAGTAATTGACTCTCTAACAGGATTCTCACGCTATCAAGATCCAAATCAGGATAATTCAGAGCGAGCCATAACTGCGTCACAAATAACTAATCAATTGATAGTCAATTCAAATAGTAAAATAAACACAAACTCAAATGTGCAAATCAAACAAGAGAACAACTCATCGATCGCTCATAATAAGAGTGGCAAAATTGATGATACGTTGGCAAAGTTTGGTTCAGAAAACAGTAATAACCAAAGTAATAATAATAATAAGTTTCCGCTAACGGATGACATGAAAATTGATGTGTCGATCAAATTAGACAAATCGTTTCTATCAAATCAAAATTTACGAGTTATCGGACAAGCAGACCATAAATTCATTATCTGTTTATTAGTTAAGCAAAATTTATTATTAGCCTTCGATCAACATGCAGTTCATGAAAGAATCAGATACGAGAGTCTTATGAACAATGCTTTCGATCATAAGCGGATGATTAAGACGTATAGGATATTACCACCGATTGATCTTAAGTTGGACGAGCCTCAACTCAAGCATAGCTTAAATGCTTATAGCAATCAAATTAAAAGTCTGGTCGGATTCGAGCTAAAGGAAGACTCGAAAAAGAATAACTTTGTAGTAACACAAATGCCTCAGTGTATCGAACGGTCATTAGATTGCGATACAATTGTCGACATTATAAAAGAAGCTCTAGTTATAGTTAAAGAAAGAGATGGTATGACTAATAATAGACTAACGCCTAAATTATCAGCTGTGTTACAGTCGCAGGCATGCCATGGAGCCATTCGTTTTGGTGATCCACTCAAATTGCACGACTGCCTTAAACTTATTAGTTCATTGTCGAAATGCAATTCATGCTTCAGATGCGCTCACGGAAGAACTTCTGTGGCACCTCTACTGTATTTACCACAAAAATTGAATTAGAAATTCAATTGTTGTTGCTACTAAAATGTTTTTCTATTTCTAACTCACTAGTTATCTCTTTTTTTGTCAATTGTGCTGTTCTTGTTTGTCTTCTTTTCTAATTTATTCTTATTCATAAATCTAATTTACAAACACATTAATTTGCATTATATTTATTAATGAATCATTTGGAATGTTAGTAAATTAGAAGAAAAATCATTGTATAAAATAAAGATTATTTGAATTGTTTTTCGCAAATTATTGTATTAGTTTATATTAATCTCATTCTTATATATCATATGAAACTTTGATTTGAATATTCAATTGTTGTTTCTTAGAATTGATGCAATTGGTTGAAATGGTCTCGATTCTTGAACATAGGACCCCATGGATTAGATTTATTGTTATCTTTATTCTTGTCCTCATCCCGTTTGGACGAAAAACTACTTTTCAAATGTGCTGCTGATTGCTTGCTGTCAGCACTGAACGAACTTTTCCTGAAATTATGTTAAAATAAAGTCTCTTCTATGAAGTCATTTGTACCTATAGTTAAATATTACTTTTCATTGTTAGCCATAACTTCTTTTGATTTTGACATGACTATAGATGCGCTCGAAATGTATTTAAGAGATAAAACCTATTGAACGAACAAGGTATGAATTGAGTACATGATTTAGAGTTATAAAGAGAGTAACACCAGTAGTAAATCATTTTATTATCTAACCTTTTATTGATCCTTATAACAAATTGAATATTCAAAATCACTGGACGTGATGCAATTGCGTGAGTACTTGTAATTCTAAAATATTGCCACAATTTGCGAGCCTGCTGCCCAAAGTTGATGTTAAATTTTCGATAATAGTCGCAGATGTTTGAAAGGATAATCGTATTCGACTTTCTTCAGTTGACATGAGTACACATACTGTACAAATACAATAGAAATCAGTATATAATTGTTTAAAGCTCACACTTTTTGATAACTTGGTTTCGACGGCACTGTTAGCTAAGCTGATAGTCTAACTTTCAAAATGACTTCTTAAATACTAGTACTTAAAAACTAGTAGAAAGCAAACGAAAAACCTGATTTGGATGAAGAACTTACGGGGCCAAATGTAGTTTTCATTAGGAGCTCACGTATTCCTCATTTATATACGTATTAACCTGTCTTTTCCTGTGATCATCACGTGGACAGATAGTGTCCAAGATCTTAAATAGGAGGTCACCTTTGAATTACGACTGTACTAATTAATGTCTTTCTGATTGGATTCAAGGCTACTCAGTATTAACAGATTTAAAAATAAGCTTTCTTATTTTTCTTTAGAATTTCTAATCACATACCGACTGACAGCTTGTGAAATAGTAAACAAAAAATTCCAAATTATCTGTAAGTTAATAAACAAATTATTAGGAATATTTTATTTGTCAACTATTTCTAAGAATTCATATTTGGGCTTTTGTTCGCCCACATTTCACTACTTAGTTACTATTAACTGCTAGTTTTATAAGACCTCAATATATTTTAATTCGATTAGAATGAGTTTCGACACCTTACACATATCAAGTCTGTATTACAAACTCAAGTGAAATGAGTACATCACTCAAGTTAATACGATAACAGATATTTTTATTTTCACGGAACTTTCAAACTTTACAGGATATCAAAGCAATTTTTACGAACATTCTTATGTTCTGTTCAACAATGAATATCCACTACAAAAATCGATGGTACAGAGCCTCTAAGAATAGTGATAAGCTTGATCATCTAGCTAATAATTTGTTTACTAAGTGGAAAAATGCATCACTATTTCGAAAGAGTCCGTGCGAGTCAGTTTGACATGACTTAAATCGACACGCGTTAGCTCTGGTTTACTAACGTTTGATCAAATAGTTTGCAGAAAAACGATTTTAGAAAATTCTATTTATATTTACATAATAAATGGGAGTGAATTTTTCAAATAATAGGAATACACACAACAAATAAATACAAAACAATTTTACCCAATTTTACATCCTTTGAACCAATTATTGGAGTATAAAAAGTTGAGCATTCTTTCAACTTTGAAGACTAAAAGTTTTGATCTTAATAGTTAAAATCGATTATTGTATTGACCATTATGGATAGCATAAAGAATTCTTTTTTCAATCTGTGGAGTCGAATGAAAATTTATGCGGTTATCACTCCTTTTCTTTTAAAAGAAGTCAGCCGTAAATATAATAATAATAGTGGAATAAGAAAGCTGTTCGAAAACGATTCCGATTTAGTTCAACCTCTTAAGGATAAGGTTTGTTTGATAACTGGTGGCACTCGTGGAATAGGAGCCGAAGTTGTCAAGACTTTATTAAGAAAGGATTGTCACGTGATCACTTGCACTTCATCCAAAAATCAAGAGGAAATCGATAAGCGATATAAAAATATAATGAAACAAATACCTGAAGGTAAAGGAAAGCTAGAGATATGGTATCTAGATCTGTCCTCAATGTCTTCAGTGATCGAATTTGTAGAAAAGTTTAAGAAATCAAAACTACCGCTTAATTACTTGGTCGCGAACGCGGGAATCATGCTTCAGCCATATCGACAAACTGAGGATGGCTTTGAATCTCATTATCAAATCAATTATCTAAGTCATTGTTTGCTTATTTACTATCTTTTGCCGACTTTAGTTGAAACAAGTCGTGGAAACAGCCTTGAATCTCGAATAGTATTGGTTTCGAGTTGCGCTCATATGGCAGCCGACATGAGATTTCATGATTTGCAATTAAAACACATGTATTCTCCGTATTTTGCTTACGCACAGTCAAAGTTAGCTCAAGTTATGTTCACTTATAAGTTGGTTCGCTGGCTCAATAGCAAATCCGACTGGGGACGAATGGTTAAAGTTTATACATTACACCCGGGAATGGTTAACACAGATTTGTTTTCTGTTATTGAATTTGTGCGAGACTTTCCGCAGTTTGCAGAAATGACAGCCTTTCGAGTACGGCTCAGTATTTGATGATCTCTTTTGCATATAATATAAGGAACAAACTTATCTTTAAGAGCTCTTATACTCTTATGAATTCCTCTTTAGATTCTATGCCCTAAACTTATAAGATTCGAACGTTTGAAGAGCTAGTCTGACCAATTGCTAACAATAAAAGCTATTTTTAGCTTTTGATTTCAAGCTCTTTTATGTAATACACAGTAATACAATTGAAGATTTCATTCTCAATAAGTTCTATCATGTTTAGCAAATGTACGACTAGTGAGTGAGTGAGTGAGTGTGTGTGTGTGTGTGTGTGTGTGTGTGTGTGAGAGAGAGAGAGTACGAGCACTTAGCGAGCGCTATATTTGATTATTAGTTCGCACTAATATTACTATTACTTGAGCAATTCTGTACTTATTCTCCGTTTATTAGACAACCAAAGAAGGGGCTGAAACTGTCATTTACTCCATACTTTCTTCTCAATTGAATGGTATGAGTGGCTTATTTCTCGAAGACAGTGCTATTTCCTCGTCATCTGAGAAATCACATAATGTATCAGATCAGGAATACCTTTGGAGAGTTACTTGGAAATCATTATCCAAGTGGATGAATGGCAAATCAATCGAAGATATCTAACGCAAACGACAGTTCATATAAATGTTAGGACCCAAACTATTTTGCTGTAATATGGAATGCTTAGTTAATCGAAGGACAGCGCGTTATCAACACTTCATTTTTGTAACACACTTCTCAATTAATTATTCTCTAATTTTTATTTGCCTGACAAATTTCACGTTTGTAGAAAGTTTACGTGATGTAACTCACTGATTAATAATTCTCTAACAATAAACATTATTTTCGCTTGAGCTTTGATAAAAAAAATGTTCAACCTATTTTCCATATTATCGAATATGTTTAATGGGTAATAGTATACAGAAAAAAATTATCCAGAAGCAATATGAAGTGATGTATGAATTAATGTCCTTATGTAATTTGACTGTTGTTTTCATATGTTCGTAACATTCGTGCTTTCTTCAACTCAAACTTGAGGGCATTCATGACCTCAATAACTCTGTGAATGACATTAATTTGTCAAATTAACAGCTTATAGTTAGAATGCTTAGTTTGTCTGATTTGGTCAGAATCGGAACTTTCTAAATGACAACACTAATATAGTCGACATAATTGAGCAATGATTAACTTTCTACGATGATCGCTATTAGTTTGGAACAAATTTGAAATAAAACCAATAAGGAAGTGGTGAGGAATACTATTACAGTATCTTTATTGCATCAATACTACACGCAAATACATTAAGTATGACTCAATTTAAAGGCAATTCAAATCAATAAATCGTAAACTAAATGACAATTTGATTTGTAAAGATTCTGTAGATGTCTGATCTCATAATTTTCTCTATAATACTTGTGATAAGGAAATTATTAATTTTTAGGTAAATCACTCAAACATTAATGATAACAACATAAAAAACAAAAATCTATTGTTTATTCAACGAATCACAAGATAATTTAGACGATAATTACTTCAAAGCCTTAATGATGATTGAATGCATTAGTGATTTTTTATTAAACATTTACCAATAGAACGATTAAACAGTTGAACAAATAATTGAATGAATACAATTTGCAGAAGTGAAACAAAGTGAAATCACAGTATCACATGATTTAACCGTTTGTTAAGCTTATTCCATACTTCAATACTTAAAATTAAGATAATCACAGTTTCAGAACATTGTGGTTATGGCTATCAAATTTTCAGTCAAAGTTTCATTCCCAAGTTTAACAATCGTTAAATTTTCAATACTAATAATAATTTTTGTTTTAGATTTTGCGAATAAATGTAATGCAAACTTCTTAGAAAATACTCATCACTTAGAAAATGGTGCCAGCACTAACAATCATTTAAGTAAACTGGATGTCAACCAATTGACTGACGCAGAGCTCAAGGATCAAAACTTCTTCGCTGCCTTTAGACGTCGGTGCCCAAGAGTAGTTATAGTAAGGAGAAGAAGAAGGCGCAGGAGAACAACTCAAATAGCCAGTATTTATTTGATAGAATAGAAATATTTTAATGGAGAGATATTTCATTAGAATTAATTCGTTTAAAGCTGCCGGGACAACAGGAGCCCCAGTTGCAACCACTGCAGGTGATAACACTGGTGCGACACCTACAGCTAGGGCTCCCAGAAACAATAGGAAACTCAGTCTGACCAAGGCTAAATCCAAGAAAGGTAGAAAAAAGCTCAACAACAAGAAGATAGCAAATCGAAAGCCTAGCCCAAAGTTGAAAAATAATAACAATAAGAGTAAATCTAATGCTTCGTTAAATAAAAGCTGATAAGAATAACAATTTAGGCTTGAAAGTCAAAAAGCACTTTTTTTATTTGAAAAAATAAATGGATTTATAGTTACATCTTAAACTTTCTTCAGCATTTCACTCAATAGGCACTTAATCCAATACTAATCATGACTTTTCAATCATTTTATATCAGAGTTTAGAACATTTATGAATATCTGATCAACTTTTTATTTATATCGCTACAACAGTTTAACAAATAACGGATACGAGTTGAGTTAGTCAATAAGAGGAAAAACTTTTATTTATTGCACATCTAATTCAATAGAAATATCTTTGATTCAAAAATCACAAACATACATTTAGCAGTATTTCAATAATTGATTTTCATTTAGTTTGCGATCATAATCAAACATTAAAAAGACTTGATCAGTTTTTAAAATGTATTTTTGTGTTTTGAAAGCATTCAATTTATAAGTGCAGCTCTCATTTGGTCTTAGGCAAGATTTGACTCACGCAGAAGTAATCTTTTATTGAAAGCAAAATGACCCAATATTAATATTCAGTATTGAATACTAGTTTTCGGTTAAACTTTATCTTCTATCTTGAACAAGGCTTTTGATTTTAAAAGTCAAACAAGAAGTACAAATCGACTTCCTAGCTTGAATTATTGTATTTAAGCCATTAAGTTTACAATAAATCTCATATCAAATGAATAGTTTGTGCAATGTTTTATTTACTCAACTGTTCTTTTTGTTTAAACGTATTAGTATTTAATGAAATGTCTGTATGAAGACAATATTTGAACTCTTAAAACTGAAATTAATTGCACCAAGTGGTTATATAACAAATTAAAAACTTTTCAATTCATTCCGATTGGCATAACAAATTTTTGGCAAACGTCTGAGTTGACATTACAATAACTTTTGATAACGATTGTGTAACTCTTAATTGCTTTAATGCACGTCTCATAATTAAATGTGTATTTCGTTAGCTGACATTAAGCCATTTTCATTAAACATATTGTGAAAACCATTTGATTAGAAAATCTCAGCTGAAAAAATATACTCAAATTGTTTAAAATGAGTTGACTCAATAAAATAAGATAAAAGGAAAAAATTAATAGCATTTATTTTTATTCGTAGTTACCATCCATAAGTACAACATGAAATTGATTCTGTTTTCATGCATTTTTCTATTATGCTTAGTCTTCAGTCACGCAGACTTCTTGAAAAAGCTGCTGAACAAGCGCTCCATCCAAGATGATTTATCTGCTGATTGGGACAAACTTTCCAAAAATGAAAATTTTCTCATAAAACCCATGGATAAACTAAGACCAAATGCAATTTTTGAGGATCAAGCGTGTGGTGGTAATGGAGGAGGAGGAGGAGGAGGAGGTAATGTTTGAGCTTGATTCAGTTTAAATTTTAAAAACTAATTATTGATCATTTTTGTTATAAATTTTAAGGAACAACTGTTGCACCACCAGCCTCATCTAACCCAATGAGATCTGGAGGTGGAAGAAGGAAAAATAGATCTCAGGGAAATAAAGCAGCCAAATCAAGGAGGGGAAATTAGTGAGAATCGCAGCCAAATGTTTATATAAGTCAAAAATTTACAGAGCAAACATGGATATTTTGTTAATTAGCAAAGCATTCAAAGATGAAAATTGTTATAAAAAACTAATTTGTTCTCTTCTTATTTAAAACTATTCTAATTGTAACCATTGTAATACGCTTTCTTAAAATTTTGTCAGTAAAGTCAATGCAATCCAATCAAACTAAACTAAATTCTAAAGAAAATTGACTCACATTAGAGATCAATAATTATCTCATCACTATTTTATGAAAAAGTTATGCTTTGGTATACTTTACTATAGCTTGTTTGAGTGAAAAATACTGAAAATTATGCCTTTTATACTTTTGTTGTGAAAAAGCATAATTGTTATTGATTTCGAACTGACACACTTCTCTTAATAAGCTCGCGCTTATAATTGATTTTCTAAATTATTCGACTTAAGAATGCAATCCATAACAAAACGCTTATTATCATTTAATTGTTCAGTTTTGAACTAAGGGCCAGAATTGAATAATTACCATAATTTGCTAGGTTCAAATTCTCGGATAATAGAAATCCAAATTGAACAATTCGAAAGCGATTATTTGATAAAATGAAAAACAATTTACTTTGGATTCTATGGAAAAGCGTTTCAATTGTATTGCATACAATTGGATTCTTGACCTATGGCTACTCAATGATCTATCAAGCATTGATGGGAAACAATCGCAGCAATGATCCGAGAGCTTCCATTATAGGAGACTTTAAATACATGACTTATTGGAATTTGGTCTCAACTTTTCGCAATCACTCTTCCAATTCATAAATACTATGAGACAAACGCAAACTTTCAAATGCTAATTGATATTTAATTTTTTGATTGATAGCTTTTTCAGTTTGTATTCCATTCATTGAGTCTCGTTTGTGATATTATGCCAGGGAAAAGGCAAGACAAAACATTTGTCAAATGGATCGACACTATGTTTCACACAATAGTATTTCCTCTCGCTATAGTATGATTGAGAAAAAGTGTTAAACTTATCCAGACTTTATAAATGTGAGCATTGTTTTCCTAGTTCGTTAGCACTTCCTTTTGGGTGTTGTGCTCTCTAGATGCGAATCTGGTCAGAAATCCTATTTCAGTTAATCGTTACCCAAACTGGTACAATCACGTCACTGTAAGTCAATACCAGTTTTAAAGACTGTGTTAATAATAGAACTTTTCATTTCAACTAAAAGCACACAATGATTGGCCCGATGAATGTGTTAGAGCTGATAATAACCTACCACGAAGAGCCCAAACAAAATCACGGACTCATTATAATTATTACTTTATATTTGCTTTACTTCTTCTGGATCTTATTTCTTGGAATCTTTGCCGATCTATGGGTTTATCCATTTCTGGCAAAACTGAATTGGTCGCAAAGGATCACATTTGCAGTGGTTTGTGGTGCCTCTCTTTGCTTCTACTGCATCGGATGTGTATTTGTTAGCAAACTTTGTTGGCCTAAAGCTAGGATTAGAAAATTTAGACAAACAGTCGATTAGTTTAGTTTCTTAATTACTTTCTATAGAAGTTGTCATCATTTAGCCTTTTTATTACTTGTATCATTGTGTCAAATTACAATTACTGAGATCATATTAAATTTTAAATGGCTTCATCAAATAACTTTCATTTACTGTTGAATAAAGTCAAAAGGAAAATGTCAATTAGAAGGGTAGTTTCGAAATCTAAACTTGCATAAAACTGAGGCCTTTTCATTACATTTTAACAATATTGCGATCAAATTGACCACTATTAGTCTCTAATACTTTGAAAAGTTCAAATATTCAATAGCATTAGGAAAAGAAGTGACACATTTGAATTCAAAGCAAAACACTTTTATTCAATATGAATTACAATGAAGCACAAAACTTGTAGAAATGATACAAATATTCAATCATATGTCATTTATTTCTGTCAATCGAATTCAGTTAATCAGAAATTCTCAAGTCCTTCAGTAAGTGTTTGAAGAATCGAAACTTATTGATTTTATATTATTATATACTTTAGATGCAACTTCAATTGTCTCAAATTTTATTTTCATCTAAGGTGTTACCGAAATTTAAACTCAAAGTAAGATTTACTTAAAGCAATTTTTGTTAGTTATTTAATTGTTTTATGTTATACGTTCGTGAATTGAAACAATTTTTTTAAATTCAACAATTGTTGAATAGATCGAAAATTATTCGTAAATCCATAGCATAAAGCATTACACATACAGGGTGGACATTTTAAAACTGAACTTAGTAATCAGAGATAAAGCTTTTGTTATGATTCTTATCAAAAACAGGTTAACTACTTTATACTTAAATAAAAGGCATCAACTCAAAATGTACTTTTTACCAGTTCATAAACAAAATTATAAAAGTGTTTAAAAAGTACATATTATTTGAATTTATAGTAAATGCTGAAAGTGTCCGCCGTTGTTCTCCAAACAGAGCCTAACTCTTTGAATCATCTTTTCATAAACACTGACCAAACTTTCGATAGTTATTTTTTTAATTTCATTTTCAATATTTATTTTCAAATCATCCAATGTTTGAGGACAACTAGTGTAAAAATGATTTCATTATCACCATCAACTGATCCATGTCCAAAGATAATGATAATGAAATCATGTTTATGTTGGTTTTGCTTGATTTGTGCGGAGTTTCAGGCCGATTCAGTCAAGTTTTTAAAACCACTTCTTCAGGCAGCGCTTCTTCAGCTAAAGTGGTGATAGTGACCACACAACATATTCGACTGTTGTGAACATAATTTTTGTTTTCTCGTCTTAGATTTATGTTTAATAAAAGTTCAAATTAGGTCTTTTCTAATATTGAACTTTTCTGATAAAACTTTACCTTAGAAAGTATGAATGAGTTGACGCTCAATTTTGTTCAGTTTTCAAATGTCCACCCTGTACTTTAAATAATGAATAGCCAGTAATTTTGTCAACTTTGCCAATCAGTTCAAGCCTGATCTATCATTTCATTCAAACTAACTTTTATATTGAACCATCTAACGAGGAAGGGTATCGAAGTGTAAATCTCAGAATTTGATAACATTTTCTTTACAAGCTAATTTCAAGGCGCTGATTACGAATATAAAGTTTATTTTTGCGTAAAGTGAAATCTACATACATTTTAAACAGTTCCTAGTAGCCATTGTTCTCAATATTAATAGTAATCAAAGATTGAGAGAGAGAGAAATGTTTATGATAATGAATACAAATTAAAGTTTATCTTAATATTAGATAATTTAATTTGACTTTTGGTCTCTTTTGTTGTATTGACTCAACTCTTAAACAGTTTTGGGATTAAAACAACATTTTTGTCAACAAAGGATTAATTCATTGGTATCTCATTTCAGAACTGATTTCTTTTATTGATTTCTTATTCTCAACCGAATGTTTGAAATTTCAAGAATTCAAATAACATTTCGAAAGTTCATAGACTTCTGCATCGTTTAAACCTTAATTAGACCTTTTTTAAGAATTTATTAAGAGCTTGTTAAGAACTTTAAACATCTTATTAATTAATAAATATAAAACTAATTATTAGACGATAAAATAATGTTGGCTTCATTTCAAAAATAATGAAAAAGACCATGAGCAATAGTTGAATAAACCTTTTTTGAAAGAAATATAATTAATAGAAAAGATAAGAATTGATAATATGATATCTTTCTCTTAGAGAAAACTCTTAATCAATATTGATCAATAGTAACCAATATTGATACTATTACTTTGATCTCAATCTTAAATTCGAGAATATAAATATCTGTTTTACTTTAAATGAGCAAATTGTTACCAGGATTGTTCTCAATGTTCAGAAGGTGTTTTTGTTACTTGTAGCTGGTGCATAAATCCTCTTTGCTTTATACATTTCTTTATAAATTACCAATTTTGTTGTGATTTTCAGTGCTAAATTTTAACTTTACGCAAAAATAAACTTGATATTCATAATCAGCACATTAAAATTAGTTTTTAAAATTTTTTTTATCAAATTCTGAGATTTACACTTCCATACCCTTCCTCGTAAGTTGTAAATCATATAAGTCAATGTCTTCGAAGAAATTATTTTCTTGTAATCTAACACAAAACGAGTTAAGTTTTGGTAGTCCTTCAGTGACTTACTGCTAATTTTCCTGTCGTTTTTTCATTACTCATCAATATTAAAATGATTGAAATAACAGATAGTATTCAATACTTCGTTATAATCAGACCTAGAGACTGCAAACATTAAGAACTAAAATCTTTTAATTAGTTAGCAATACCAGTAGATTTGAGAATTTGTTGCATATAATTAGTGATTTTGTTCATTAAAACTTCACTCAAATTGCTGCAATTTGATCAAACACGGAATATTGACTAGGTTTTAGTCAGGTTCTACGTCAGGACTAAACTGAAGGCTTTTCAAACTTCAGTTTTTAATCAATTGATTGTCCTCATGGATATTAATTTTCATAAGTTTTAGCAATAGGACATTTTTGCCATATAGAAGCGACAAACAAGTAAAATATCGTTTATTGAATTGAACTAGATTCAGGTAAGATCTTGCAAGTTTTCAATTTATTATTACTATTTTCGAAAGTATAAATATCTAATAACTCCCTAATTTTGACTCAACTGTTGTCCAATTAGGTTTAAGGCTTGTTCACCTGTAAAATTCAAGTCAAACGTCATTTGTTTCAAATGATCACATTCTTTACAATTAACTTTAAAGATGATTCTCTTTTCAATATTTAAAGAAATTTCTATTTAATTAATATTAATGATAATTTGAAAAAATTTAGAATTTTTCAAGTAATTCTCAATGTCTTCAAATTTATAGATAATTTTGTGCACTGTTTTCAACGATATTCAAAACGTATTTAGTGACGAAGTGACCGATAACTGAATAATAGTTTAAATAAAATGGCATGCTCTCCTATCAAATGACCAACTACTTTTTGCATCACTTCTTAATTTCACTTTCAGTCTTATTTTCCATTAATTTAATAATAAACCAATCATTACTTAACTATAAATTAGATTCAAATAACACTTAATCACATACAAAAACGCTAATTGTTGACAACGTTTGAAAGTTCGCAGACTCCAAGACGACATAAAATACGTACTAAATGAGCCCAAACTAGAGCAAACAATACAGGCTAACATCTTTTGTAACATATTATTATTGATTTTATTACAAAAATTGATTTCACTAACATTATCAGACAGACAAAAATTAGAAAAATATTTGAAATGTTTGATGGATTATAAATCTAGCAAGTTTAAAGTTGATTTGAAATTATCTAAGCACAAATCATAACATACTTATAAAGACGTAACCTATATAAGAACAATACAATCGATATGTGGCTTTCATAGAAAAATAGAAATCGTCATAAAACATCGAGAGTACTTGAGAAGTACGCAAACAACTGACGACCAGCAAAACAACAAGTATTGAAATAAACTAAACATCCAAACGAATAAAAAAACCAAATTAAAAGTACAAATAGTTATTAATAAGTAAATAAAAAACAATTAGTTTCAATGGAGAAGAACGGAGACGATTGCTATTTCTATTATTACTCGACGTGCACTAAAGTTTGTAACAATTTATTATTTAATTCACAACTCAACTCATTATAAATTAATTAAATGAATAATGATTTAATCATGTCGATATTTAGGGTGATGATTGTCCATACCGTCATTGCGAGAGTGCGTTAGGGTCAGAGATAGTATGCACTCATTGGAGGGAAGGAAAGTGTACGCGATCTGCAAATTGCAAATACAGACACATGGAGTCAAGAATTAATCGGTCATCCATTCCGTGCTGGTTTGAGACACAACCCACGGGTTGTCGTAAACCTCATTGTGTTTTTCTCCATAAGAAACCACGAAATTTGGCCTTAGATGATGAACACAAAGCAACCGATGGGCTCATTCTGCCAGTTATAACAAACACTAACTCTGATGTCAACAATGATAGCAATAGCATCGCGAGCTCTAATCCTCAGGGTAACAGCAATCTTAAGTCAAAGGATGATAACTCGAAGCTCAAATTATTTGATGATTCGGATTATATGAACCAAAGTTTGTCGAATTTAAACGAGTCGACTACACATAACATTAATATTGAACCCATTTCTATATCAATCAATGATGGCGATGAAGAATCCGATAACGAAAATGAATTATCGGGCACTAATAGATCTAATAATAAAAAGAGTAAATCTAATTCAGAAATCAATGATCACCATAATAGTAATGATAATAACAAAAGTTCTAAGGATTTTGGCATTAAAACCTTGGAGCAGATACGAATGGAAAAAGTATTTAATCACAAAACCGATGATTGTATTGATAATAACAGTAGTTCTGATAATTTTAAAACCGACTCAATTAATAGAAATCAGAAATCAAATAATAAGGACTTAAGAGTCAAAATCAAACGCCGATCGACTAATGATAATGATTCAAAGCCATCGGTTTCTACCTTCAACAATGACAGCATTGTTAATGATGTTCAACAAATCGATTCATTGCCTGATTTAGGAATCAAAACTCTGGATCAGATAAGACGAGAACGTATAGAGGCGGCAAATAAGAAGCAAAGTTTCCTAAAAGAAAATCAAGAGCCAAAAGGAGAGAAGAGGTCGGCTTCTGATCAACTTTCCGCCGTAGTTAAGATCAGAAGGAGTGGTCCGACAATTACGAGTTCACTGAAAGCTCAACAGATTGTTAGCGAAAAGATTAGCAGTAGTGAAAACAAAGTGACCTCAACTAACTATGACTTGAATGATTTAAGTGCAGTTTCATCGTCTGATTCCAGTTCTAAGCAGAGACTTAAGTCCGTTGATACTGATTTGGATGACTTAGATTTTCTTGATGGAGATTCGAGCAACAATATCGACACCAATGCTATTGACGATGAAGACGATGAACTCATGCGCGAAATCAATCAAGTTATCAATAGTTAAAATTAGTTAATTAACTGTTCGTAGCTATAACTGATTTTGTCAACTTAAAAGATGATAACATTGCTCTGGGTTTTTTGAATAACTCTGAAAAATTTTGAGTTCATATTGAATTATGTATTCTTTCCAATCTATTTTAAGTTTTATTCTCTAAAGTAATTTGTAAAAATTACTAACGAATCAATTATCTTATTTTAAACGTTCAAGTTATTGATATATTTTTCGAATTGAGTCACTCTATATTATAAACAAATGTATTCATTAAGCATCCTATTGTATAACTTTCTAATTCATTTGAGCGCATAATTTGTTGACTATTTGGTTAAAAATCTTTGTAAATATCATAATTACCTCATCAAATGTTTTCCATCGTATTTCAGGTTATTTAGTGAAAAAATTTGAAAAGTTAATACTTAAACTATAAAAAAAGAAAAGTGAAAATAAACTGGAGATTCTGTCTTCGTAAATTATTCAAGGTTTGTTTTAATGATTGTATTATTCATAACTTGTATCCAAAATACGAGCTGAAACTGGATTTATTATGAATTGAAATCCGAAGTATGGATGACTGAAAAATTGTTGATCAATTTCAATATTGGGCTTATCATTGAAAACGTGACATAATTACAAATTTTTATTGTTTAAGAGCAAAACGCGAGACTTGGCAGATATTCCTAGAGAGATATTTGGAGTGATTTCAGATAAATCATATATAAGATGGAAAATAATAAAAAAGAGACAAGATATGAGTTATTTGAAAAATGTTTAATCAATTAAATTACAGCACTTGTATTAAAATAACATTATTAGATGGATTATGCAAACAAAACCTTGTTTAATATGAAATAATAAATAGTTAGCTACAAATCATAATTGACCTCTAGTAGAAGAACTAAGAATAAGATGACAAATAAGAAGTAATTAAGTTAATAATTAACAATTAAATTGGTCAAAATGAATCTAATAATCGTTGAGCGTCAACTAATTCTCGAATATATGCAATATTAAAAGTTGCAGAATATGAAACATCAAAAATTGTTGGTTAACCATATAATTACACTACAAACCATTTATCCAACAATTAGGCCAATAATTAAAAAAAAGAGAGAATGTATATGAGATTTATTTTACTAGTTTAACATTTAAATATATCACATTAATATTGATGTTTGTAAAAACCACATATTAATAGTAAAGATGATAAAATCCGAAAATTTTCATCATAAGGATCCTCAGATTCTTAATCATTGTTATGTATACGTTATACCAGTATTGAACTTATCAACTCAATATTTGTTTTCAATATTATGCAAGCTTTCACGAGGAGAAAATTGTTCAAGAACAATTATTTCAAACTTAGTATCAATTCAAAAATAATTATGACGTTAATTTGCTTTTTTAGTATTTAAAACTAAATCTTTATGCCTTTCACGCAAAACACATAAAATATATGCACCAAAAACTTTAGTTAAATGCTACTCAAAAATTGTGAGGTTCTTAAGGAAGAGATATATATATATATATATATAATGTTATAATACAATTAATGCTCCAATTAAAGTCAAACAAATTATGGTTAGCTATTAAATAGATGAAGACATGATTCTTAAACATTATCAAACAGATAGAGTATAACATTAATTGCACGAAAACAATATAATGATTAAGAAGTGGAAAAAACTAATCTAATGCTTGTTCATAATAGTTATGTTGAGAATAACAACAATGTGTGGCACAAAATATTTATAAATCCGAGAATTAGATTGAGTAGATAGAGAAAATTAGTTGACAAGAGTATATTATATGTAAATCAAAGGTGTTTTGCTGCATGGTTTTTGTTGTTACAAATTTGTTGTTCGTTTTTATAGCTCACTAGTCTTTAAGGATTTTGAACAATTCGTGTCTCGTAATGATAGTAATGTTAAGCTAAACTAATAGTAACTCGTTTTACAATATAAATAATTTCTTAGTTCACTTTATGTATAATAAGATCATATATAAAAACTGCACGATATATAAAAAAGCAGTTTTGAACAGACTTTGGCAGGAATTACGTGAAACTGTCACATCATTTGTTTCATTAAAGTTCTCTTAACTATCATTTCTATTATTATCAATATTATTAGTTTGTTCCGAAAAATCAAGACAACAAACAAATTATTTTAAAGTCAAAGTAGAAAATTGGTGACAAATATTTCAAAAGGTATTAATAATCAGATAGAGAAAAGAGAAACATAACATTAGAGCCACTGTTACTTATCTCCAACACGAGAAATAGCACAACAAAGAACACATGCGAATATAAGAGCGAATATTTGAACGCCAATAAGTACACCACCGGTTATTAGAATCCATTGCCATTTCTCTTTTATAAAGCCCTCAAACTTTTTAATACATCCCTCAGTGTGGATCCCAATCAAGCTACCGATTTGTTCTGTCGCCATAATTCTGTCAATTTTAGCCAGACATGTTGTCGATGATGGCTGACAACAGGAATGTGGTATTCTATAGCTTCCTTGTTCTCTCGTCGTGGTAGATATTCCTCGTTCGTAACCGCCTGATCTGTTACCGTTATTGAAACTCGAGTTAATCCAGTCGTCGGGTCCGATTGCGCCACAACACTCGAAATCTCTCTGAATGCGGTCCACTAGCATTTCGGTAGCGTTTGTGTGTCCAATTCCATAATTAACTTGTATTAGTTTTGTTGTATCTCTTTTTATCTTTTCGCGAACCTGTCCAACAGAACGCAAACATTCAATGATTAATCATTTGTGTTGAGACAATCTTTCAAAAGCCTTATTAACTATGATATTCAATACACTTAAGTCTCTTTGACCCACAGTTTTGACATTTGAATTGTGATTAATTTATCTGTTTTTGATTTTTGCTTTTTCGCTCAAGTACGAGAAAATGTTTTTTTCGATAATTAATTGAAGTAATGTAAAAAATGAGTATATTTTTCAATATTGTGTGAATTGCCAATTGTTAGCTCTCACGTCAAGTTTGATTGCATGAGAAATAACGAAATGTTTGGCGAACCTATTCCAAGTTTAGCCAACATTAAACGAGTCTAAATTTTACAAAAATCATAATGCTATAAAACTATTTTTTATATGAATGCCAAACATAAGTTCATTCGCTAAATTCCCTTCAGGTTACTTGTTCGATGAAAATGTTTATTGAATCAAGTCTAGTGTATAGACATTTTCTTGATTTGTATCCAACAAAAAAACTAAAGCTTTTCTTTCATTGAAAATTAATTTTTTTTCTAATCCTAAACAAAACCAAATGACGGTTGGTTCAAAGAAACTCTTGCTTTCATTTAACTGCAGCTGAAAAGTTCAGAAAGCTTACATATGCTTTAGAAAATGTTTAAGAATTTCAAGTTTTATTTTTAAAACTTTAGCACTCAATTGAAATTATAAATTATTTGAGACAAATATTTATAGAACTTAATGAATCTGATGTCTTCTAGAATATAATGAAATATTGTTTTGTTAAGCGAGGCTGTTACTGTGCTTAAAGAATAACAAGTTTGTGTTGACTGGAGATGAGAAGTTATAATAAATTTGAAAAAGATATCTAAGTAATACTTACCGTATCCTCATTTTGAATGGCCCAAAATAGCGAAGCGCCGCACGCCACGCACATCGTTACGCAAAACAGAAAATACTGTAATAACAAAATCAAATAAATTCCATATATATATACTTCCATCAATTCATTTCTTCCTAGTTTATTTTTAACACTCAATCTTCAACAATTCTAAGTCTGGCTCTTCTTTCGGATTACTTAAACCTAAAGGTAGGTTTGAACCACACCTTTGATTACAATCAGTTAAATATGATCTAAGGTTATACTATTTGATATGTTAGTTATTTGATACGATCTCAACTTAAGCGGAATTGCTAGTGCGTCGACCGAAAATCTCATCATAAGTAACTTTTCAATGTTTAAGGTTCATTTGATAGATATATGGGCTGAAAGATTATTTTGCGTTACTTGCCAAAGCCTTTCGGAATTTGTTCAATTTTATTAAAGTTACGTCTGTTTCAATGTTTATTTTGAATGATTAAACGATACATAGAACATGAGGCACCAAAGCACAGGCGTGTCAACATGTCTAAAAATGATTTCTATTTAAAATAACTTTCACGCAAATATCACGAATAATACTTAATAGTCGTGAAGAAAGACTAAAATACATTTGAACTGAACTGAAGGCAAAATTATAACAATTTATAGACTGATTAATGAGTGAATACATTCATCAAAAGTGAAATTGAGACGTAAAGTGTCTATTTATCAAAACATCAAACAATTGAAGGCAGAATAAATTGAAGACAATACGAATATCATGTTCAATGTAAATGACAACTTCAATATATTTGCTAAACATAGAGTATAAAAATTACTGAATGATCAATTGATCTGCCAATTGATCGTATTTGATATGACAAACCAATGAAGCTTTGAATGGACTAAAATGTCGTAGTTTAATGAATCAATGCACTGCTTGCGATCCAATGCACATTTATCTTATGAAAGAATACATGGTCATAAGCATGCAAAATATATAGTAAATGATTGATAAGCTCTGATGTTCATGAATAACTAGAATTGATTGATACATTAAGCCTTAAGACTCTTAGTAAAGGTGTTGTAACAGCGACTAGGAACGGCACAAGTTTCAGGCTAAAAGCAATTTATAGTGCTCGAGAAATAGCCAATTTAAAATAAGTAAATAATAAATATCTGTTGCAGTATAATGCATAAAATAAAGTCAAAAAACCAAGTTAAAATTGGATAATTGTAGTACTCCCTCACCTCTTAATAATGTATATTTGCTTCAATTGCATCTTACGTGCGAACAACCATTACAATCAAATTATTTTTATTCTCAAACATCCATTAGGGCAGAGATGATTGGATAGCTAGGGAGTTGATAACTTTTAGATTATCTGAAAGTATCTCCTACTCAATTCTTAAGATATTGTTCTGATGCTGTCTTCATAAAGCTAAAACGAATGCCAGCAACTAATCTATCACTGTTTTGATTCAATTTTCGATATAGTTGTCAACATGAGCTCACCTTAATCTCAGTTATGGTCACAAATTATCTAATCTTTAAATGAATCCTGTATTATAGCAATGATTATACGTTTAAAGGGATTAAATTGATTTTTCACAAGGGACCTAAAAATAATTGACAATTTTTCCCAAAAATCAAATAATAGCAACAATTGTTTTTAGTGAAATGATCGCTACAATTGCTTCTAATTAAAGAGTGTTAACATTAACTCATTATTAGCAACTATTAAGAAAACGAGTATTAAGTTAATTTACAAATTATTCAAAAAAATCTTGTCAACTTTTTTCTCATATTAGACCAAATTATTATTTTTATGGTTAGTTGCTATGATGGTGACAATTGTTAAAATCTAACTAAACGCAAATAATTATGACATACATTTGGGAGTTTCTGTCAAACCAAGTGAATCACTCGTTAAGCTTAACTATTAGATTAAATATAATAAAACTTGTCATTCAATTTAAAAATAGTTTAGATTTTTGTGGACATTAAACATCCTTCAAGTGTTGTTATCAATTTTCATGAACGATAAAAGTAAGAAAAATAAATCTGATACTCGTATAACCAAACAACAGATTGCAAACTTGATTTATCTCTAAAATATGCAAAAAAGATAAGGCTTCAGAAAATTTAATTCAACTATTTTCATAGTTAAATACAACGAAAAAATCTAATCGAGCCATAGGAATGAGTTCATTGAAAAGTTCTCATATTTTAGTCGAAACGAAAAAAGTTTTCTGTTTTACAACTGAAAGCTAACGCACATTATTATTATGTTTTTTACGTTGTAATAGTAATGGAGCAAAAAGTACTTAACATAAAGTGGTTATTTTAAATGAGTTAACACATGACTAGTCATTTAGAAATGCATTCGAATAAGAGAAATACATCGTTTTTACGGTCTCTTCTGGAACGGCCGCTTAGTCCAATGTTAGGGTCAGCTATGAATTGAAGTTGTATTCCAGACACTCGTCAATAGCTTGGATTAACATGAATTGCGTATTATTACAGCTCTATTGAGGCCATGATTATTACGTTGAAAGCTAACTCTTAGCAGAACCACTTTCGCTTTTACTTCACATATCAGTTCAGTTCAAATTTAGTTTTATTACCCTTAAAACTATAGTTTATTTCGGATAGTCAAAACAAGTTAAGTCTGTTAACTAACTTCTAGATGCTCCATATCAGTCAAAAAAGTTGTAAAAAATTAACATCTTAGAAACAAATATATGATTTTAAGAAGAAAAATACGATTTCATAAACCAAATCCAAGTTTACTCATACGAAAAGTGCTTTTTTAAAAGGTTAATAAAAAAGAAAATTTTTATGACTTTAACCCATGTAAAGACATAATACATTGAATTTGATAAAAAGTTTGTGTTTTCTATTTTTTCTACCATGAAAAAGTTTGACTAATTGTGAAAAAGGTCGTCGTAGACTTACAGTTCCCAAAAGACATGACGACTCTCTCACAGCACCACAACATCCAAGAAATCCAACAATGGTCATAACACCGCCAAGAATCAAAAGTACAATAAATGGTGTGACATAATACTGGCCGACTTCGTTCAAGTCAAGATAATTCTGCGAATCCCACCAGAGGTATGCCGAAAGGCCGAGGATCACGACTCCCAATAACTAATTAATGAAATATACAAATATAATATTGAATGTATATAATGAAATATACATTATAACAGATATATATTATTTACATAAAATTATCATTAATTGCTAACTATAGCATTTAGTATTTTCAGATTTAGCTATCATTAAGTTTATTAAAATTAAAATAAGAGATAAGGCTATCTATAGGTATAATTAGTTGACAAAAGTCTTACTGAATGAAAAACCAATTCAATTATGCAAATCGAAAGTGTCTCATTTGCACGTGCGGCCATCAACTGATGGCGCACATAATCAATTAGACTAAAACCCATGTCGTGCTCACTAACAACAAAGCAGTAGAAAACTAGTGGATCCAAAAAGTTTTCTTATATAGCAGTAGTTGAGACAAAAAATAAATATTATTGACTATTATTTAGCGTATATATAAATATTTACATTGAACATGCTTCTGTTTAAATCATTATTAAAAGTAGACAAAAATGACCAGTTTTTGTCTCGTAAACATCACTCTTATGTATTGGTATAAACTTCAAAAGCCATGTTTGAAAGGAACGGTTCCAATCATAATATAATAAACATGCTATTGGGGAGTGATGTAGGCTATTAGCAAGCGCAGTGGCGTATCCTCTATATATTACCGTATCTATTATGCTAACCACTCTCATGCTAAATAACTTCTATTCATTTCATCCGATCAATCAATTATTGCTAAAATTGTTAAGGCCTTCAATTAAGACGTTAATTCATGTAATACGCCACTGAGTCTATTCTTCTGATTCATTTTGAAGAAGAAGAGTTCATGTGCGCAGCTGTACAGTCAAACTACTGTTTAAACTGTCAACAGTTGATAATTTAACAATCAATCTCTCGGGTTCTTGTATTGTTATTCATGGCATTTTAGGACTGGAGACCAATTTTAATTTAAAAGAATAGAGGAAAATATTTTTCATTAAAATTACGCTTAAATAACCAGAAACTACAACTAAATGGCTTAGTTATCAGGGTTTCACTGCATTTTAGTCCTATTCACTTGACTCTATCTTAAAGTTTTATCACGATTTGATTAATCGTTTCTCATATTCTTTCACCACTCTTTCAATTGAAATTTTATTTCATATACAGAGGTTAAAGAAAAATATCTGAGATGTTTTCTTGCAAGTTTGTTTAGTGCAAAACTATTCAATAATCATATCAATTGAACATAACTTATTACATATAGTAGATTACATAAGTTATTCATTCAATTCTCGTCAACACAATACTATTAGGAACTATAACTCGAAGGCAGACAATTTTGCCAAAATCATCTAAATTTTATATATCTCAATCTGTTTCTCATTGAAAAATTTTCAACTAATCTTGTTTGAAAGAATATTTCCAATGTCAAACTCAATATAGAGTATTAGTTACGCCCAAATCAAGACTCACTTTAAAGAAGAGGCAATTTTTGTGAAAGTCAAAGGGAAAAAAAGATATAAATTTTCATTAGTTATACAAACAGTACACGAGTTCCTATCCGTGGGTTTAATACCTCTTATTTGACTAGTTTTACAATTTAAAAAATGTAATGCTTTTTATTTAATTGGTCATAAAAACGAGAACCACCTATAAGTCTGAATCATAAATGAAATTTGTTTCTCGATTAAACTGAAACTAAATTAATATTAATTTGCCTACTCTAACGAAAATATTTCAAATTGAAATGTGAGACAATTTGTTCACATTTTGAATGGGGTTTGGTTTAATAAACTGTGGTACAAGTCTCTCAGAGCTATTTCTCACAAGACTTGCTTTAATAAGTTTGAAAGGAGAATTTCATATTTTAATACTTGTAGTATTTGATGCTTAGGGCCAGTCATTATTAAACATAAACTCCTCTCTAAAACTAGTAATGGAAATCATTGTTCAACATATCAAATATTCAATATTTCATCTCAAAAATAGAGCATTAAATACTTTTATAAGAAGATCATAATTGAACAATCAATTTGCGAGTCTTTCACTAATTAGCGTAAAGGCATTTGAAAAGTTTTAATGTTGTGCTGAAACAATTTGTCATTATGTGAATTAAATAGAAAGCAAAATTGATCAATTTGCTCAAAGTATTGAATGCTACTTGCTATGCATAAGATTCCCTAGGTATTTCGTCTTCAAATTTGTCAATAGGATTCTAGAATTGACTCACAGAATGATTATTGTTTATTATATGCATTACTTTTTGAATATATGGAAAATTTGACAATAAGTGCTATTATTCTGCTTTTATTCATATAGTTCAATCTTGGTTTACATTGAACCTATTTTTACTGTACTTCATTTTTAAATAAGTATAGCTTTGGATAATAGCTAGTTATGCAAAACTATGAATGCTTTTCAATACTTATGGAGCATTGATAGAATAGCTACAGATTCATTCAAGTAATAGAGAGAAAAACAAATATACAGTTCATAAGAGTGACTAATCTATGGGATGAATATCAATGTACACATATATATACGTGATGCTCAACATCTAAATGGTCATACAAATATATATAAGATTAAGACTTACCCAAAATAAAAAATTGTAAAAAACCACCACATATTTAATACACGAAAGCATTATTTAAAAGCGAAGATTAAAAATAATATAATGAATGAACTGGATGTGTACTGAAAAAAAGCTTATGAACGCTTTTCTCTATATGTTTTGCTAAACACTATCTGTATTGAAGACACATATGTATATATAGCTGGATATGTGAACACATAGAGACAGAGATGAGATGAAGGGCTCATGAACGTTACTAGAGGGAGAATAAGCGGTGAGAAAACCAGTTTCCGGTTGGCAATAGTGATCACTATTCCAAAAATAACGTTACTTTTTATATATCTAAATGTATTTCTATTCTAAAATGTATTAATGATACCGTTTTGTAAATTCAATACAACTGCAAAATTGGATACTTTTGTTATGTGTGTGTTTTAAAAATAATTATTTGTATATACTATTTATTATAGGATTTGCCTGTTTTTTGTGCCACTTTTTTCTTTCGCACTGATTCTAGAGCTAAAAATAAGACTCATGTCTTGTTTTAATGATTCATAAGCTTAAGCAGTGAATCGCTATTTACTACTCAATTCTGTTCACTGCTTTCAACGTTTTACACAGTTTATAAGATTAAAAATTGCATACTTTTTGCATAAGAACTAATTAGCACTGTATTCGCTTCTTGCACACATTATCTAAAGATTTATGGAAGATATCTCAGTATTTCTTTACGAATGCGTATAAGATCCTTAAGCCTGAGCTTGAAGTTCTTCCATTTATAGTGTATTGACTTAAGGATTAGATATGCATTGCAGGTACTGTTCCTTCGATTTCTTCAGGAATAATAGAGTATTCAAGACATGTGACTAATCTTTAATTCATGAATCATGAAAACAGAGAATTTGTTTTAATGTATTGAGATCTTAGCTGGTTTTAAACAATAACGCATACGTATTGTCTTATACGGTGTTGGTTTGTCAGTAAGATGTAAGACATCAAACATGACATAATCATAAATTATGAATTTTGGTTTTCGTTCACAAGAGTACGCAAATTGCAGGCTAAGGCTCCAAGGAATACAACATTCAAACGAAAAATCTATTCGTAAATTTAAATTTAATTACAATGTTCTGATGTTTAAGAGAGTAAAAGCTGTTTTAATTGTCTTCATATATCATCTCAGTATTCCAAAAAAGTATTAATAAATATTTTCAGATTCATAAAACTTGAGCTCAACAGATGAAAATCGGAGACTTTTGTTGTTTATAGACAGATACAGCCAAATTGACAGACTCTTGCAGCATATGCATTGCTATTTCTAATTCTTTTAAATTCAATCTAATTAAAATACATGAGAAAGTAAGAAATCAGATTATGCTTCAAAGTGGAAATGGTAATGAAATACTTGGAATAAATTTGATATGAGTGGTTTATCAAGATTAATCACTGCAAATAGCAATGCACGCATTGCGAAAGTCAGTTATTTGGCTGCAAATACTTTCAGTCATCTTGAACTTATGAAAATTGCCAGTATTTCAAAATTGATGCATAATTTCTTCTCCTCAATGCAATATTTTGACCAAAAATCATTTGATAACTGCAAGAAGGATCTGCACTTACAAAATAAATTATCTAGAAAAGTATCCTAGGCTCAAGTCCACTGAGAAATAGACTCATTAGTTTCATATGTGTTTGCATTGAATGAATTAATGGAGAAAAGATTGCGAGCTTATGTTATGCACGATTGTTTCAACATTGAACTTATTTTCATGGTTTATAGTTTTATCATTTGATTGATCGGTTGAGAGAGTTCAAAATGCAGTGTTTTGTGAGTGGATTTCTTGTATTAAAACAAATGATTACCGATCACATCAGCTATAAATCATTGCCGCTAACCCTAACTCTATGGGAAAGTTAAACTCTTTGATCATTCTCAGCTTAAAAAACTGATATCTAAAGCCTAATTACCAGCCATCAAATCTGATTAAAACAAACATATTTGTGAGCTTTTTCCGAAAAAATTGCCTACCAATGGAATTTTAGTTGGAATTCGATCTGATAGGGGAGTCATGTCTAAACAACTTTCAAAACTAATTTCGAGTGGCTTCAGCAAAATTCCGTCTACGGTCTGACTGTTCCATAACTTTTGAAACAATGAAACCCTTTTTACTGTTACTGAAAAACGTAAGAATACATACATATATTGAAGCATTTCTAAACTGAAATTTGTTGCTCTTTTGAGGTAAAAATCAAAACGAAACGTAATCTAATGTTTTTGACTTTAAAACAAGGACGAAACAAACATAAGAAGAACACGTTTTAGAGATCACTTTGAAGTGATGCACTTATAGAAGTATCTTTTGTTTTCTTAATCTTCTCTTCGGATATTAGCTCAGTGTTAACATAACAATCAAATAACTTGTTTTTCAAACTTAATGTTTTAAGCCTTACTTAACTACAAGCTTTTTCTATTATTAAAAGATCTGATGTGCCACTAAAAACATGTTTTTTGACATGTTTTCACATGATATAAAAAATACTTCAGCATTTTTCAAAGTTCTGATAGACTGATAAACAGTAACTGAAAGAGTGTAATAGTGTTAGGTCAAGTTCTAGTACAAGTCTTTAATAAAATTTTCATTAGCAGATCTTTAGTCTACTTAAGAGGCTAAGATTGCTTTGACCTCTAAAGGAAAACCATTTTTTGCCCTATAACTGCTATAGCCGTATATATTATGGCTATTATAAACGTTATTCATAGCACTGATATTTGATATGTGTTCACAATATCAATACTTTATTTTCATTTTAGTGCTTGTAGAAGTTTTAGAAAATATGATATCCGTTTAAATCAATTAAGAGTCTGAAATATCTTTAAAAAAGTGGGCGTTTGTTTGTATCAATTATATTAATATCTGAAAAGTTAATATGATCAATGTGTACAACGGATGAGAAGTATGTACAATAAAAACAAATTAAAATTGATTTAACTCAATAAATATAGCTTATTTAATATACAAGTGACTAAATTATTATTTATTAAGTTGGTTCAAAATGACTTCAACAAATGATAGCTACTCGAGAAACAGATGAAAGACTATCATAAACTTGATTAGAGTTCATCTTTTGCAGGCACTGAATATTTTAACACAAATTCATGTAATTCTTCCAGATTTCTCTGTCCTTCGAATTCACTGATTCTTTCATTGTCTTTATATATCAATAAAGTTGGATATCCGTCAATCTTAAGGAAAATTGGAGAAATAATTAGAAAAGTCGAAGGATAAATAGAAATTATTTAAAAAAAATTTGAGCAATCCGAAAATCTGCGGATTTGTAAAAAATATTTCTCAGGAAATGAGCGAAACATTATTAACTATCTGTAATTAAGAACATACTTGTTGTTTATTGCATAGGCTTTCCTGTTGAGAGCAATCGACTTTAGCTATTTTCACATCTTTATGGCCAAAAAACTTTGTGGCCAATTCATTCCAAATTGGTTTCAAATTTTTGCAATGTTGACACCAGGGTACCATATATTTGATAAATGTCACGCCTGTTCTTATCATTTTGGCAAAATTTTGTTCAGTTACAATCACCGGCCCGTAATCTTCTTGATCTAAATTCAGATCGAGTGTCACTTTATCTACATTTTCCTCTTTTTTCTTATCAGTTATGAATTGTTTCAAGTCTTCGTGTGATCGAGCACCTAATCAAAACACATTTTTAAAAAATTATATACAACTCAATATCGGATTCAACTGAATTGAAATTTAGAAACCTGAATATTTTTCGACAACTTTGCCGTCAACAATCCATAAGAGTGTTGGATAGCCTTTGATTTCGTACATTTTACACGACACCGTATTTGAGGTACAATCGATTTTAGATATTTTCACAGAAGTGTCATATTGAAACGATTCAGCCAATTGGTCCCAAGTTGGAGCTAATCGTTGACAGTGTCCACACCACGGAGCGTAAAACTTGACAAAATGACGACCTTCAAAGAAAAACAATAATAAAAACATGTCTATAAAAATCAAATTTTGAAATTTGGCAGCAATTTAAAAGACTTTGAGTACCTATACTAACAAACTCTTCAATATTATCATCATTGAGTTCGTATAAACCATTTATAGGCTTCGGCAAATTAATATCCGAATCAGACGATTGTTGAGTTTCTGATCTATCATCGCTCCCGTCCACCACTCGATCGCCTAATTGTGTTCTCAAATAAGTTTCCAAACTCAACAGGTCTCGTTCTCCTTCGTATTCGATACCATTCCTGTCCCGAGCTTTATATAACTTAAGAGTTGGATAACCCATAACAGATTCTCGCGAACATAAGTCTCTTTCTTCAGTACAGTCCACTTTCCCTATTATTACACGCGATGTTTGAAGTGATAAGATTTTCGCTTCAAGTTTGTCCCATATGGGGGCCAACTTCTGACAGTGTCCACACCTGAAGACCATCAAAATTAAAATATTTATTCATTTTGTTCAGAAAGTTCATCATATTTTACAAGTTGTTTCTCTTTTGTGATAAATAATTGAGAAATAAAGCGAAAAAATGTTTTGATAGCTTTCTACTTAATTACTAAAGTATTGATCTTCTAGTTGCAAAAAATTTTCTCATGTAAATTGAATGCGTGAGTCACAGCTATAAAACACTTGCGACTCAGCTGAATAATTGAATATAAAAGAGAAAGAATATAGTTTGTCTAGCAGAAAAAAAACATCAATAATTGCGAAACAACACAATATAGAAATGAGATCGAAATAAATACAAAATAGTCAGTAAGCAATTTGTAATAATCAATCAAACGACGCAAACCATGGAGCGAAGTATTTGATGAATAGATAGTAATCAGAACCAATAATGTCATCGAAATCTTCTTGAGTTAATTGTCTCGCAATACAAACGTGCGACGAAAGCGATATCAATATTGAGATTAAATTAATTATCGACAACAGAGATAACCACGAATGCATTGTACTTGATTCAAGTTTATTAATAACTATATTAAGTTATTAATTGATTATTCACTGGTTAAGAATAAGTTTCAAAAGTTACAGATATTTGAAATCAATTTGCGAATTTAGTGGGAGTTTGAGAGCGACTGAATTTCTTGTTTTCGTTACTATCGTTACCGCTATTAGTGATCACATGATTTTCATGTGCTCTTCAAATAAGTTTTGTTATCAGTAAACGATTCTTATGTTTGCTTCAGTTTAAATTTAAATGAAGTTATCATATTTAAAAACAGGTATTTATTAACACGTTTTTTCAATAAATATTTGACGTTTTTGAGAAAGACAAACTTTTTATGAAACTTTCTTTTCAATAGTATTTATCAGTAATAAAAGTCTAAACTGATTATAGTTTATGAGTTTTATTTCTATATTTTTTCAATTATTAAATGACTCATTAAAACATAACTTTAAGATGTTTAAATACAAATCTTTAAAACTTATATCTAATAGTTACGAATAAATGAATGAATAACTTTGGGAGGACTTAACCTTTTAGTCTAGGCTCCAATGTATTCAATATGAATTGTTTTGAGTTCAAATTTGAAACATAAGTGTGAACTCGTTATTAAATATTTATTCCTCTCTATACGAATTGAATTAGACGATTTATGAGGTGATCATATCACATTTGATAATGAGTCTATGCTTAAAATTTGCCAGTTATTAACCCCAACCGAGTCTCATTGAAAAGTCATTTAAATAGTTGATAATGACGTTGAATAACTAATCCATACTTAAGATAATAACGAACAAATGTTGAGTCTCAATCGTTTAATTGATGTCAATGTAAAAATCAAATCTCATTGATCAACATTTTTTATTAAGAAACCACATAAAAAGTAGCCAAAAATACACGTGAATTACGCTAAAAAGGTTAGTTTTTTAGTTGAAATGAGCCTTTGAAATTAGTTCAAAGTTCGCATAAAAACTGTCTTTACCTCTGAGATGATATCTTATGCTTATCTAAAGGATAATAAGAATCTTATTTGTGAGAAAACAATTGTTTTATTTATCCTATCTTAATTTCCGACTGGTTATCGATGAGAAGATACTTATTATCTTAATAATTGCCAGTAAAGTTGATTAGTTTGTGATACGGCATAAATATAGAAACGTTTGAGAAGTAATTTATGCAGAAAACTAGCCCTGACTGGCATTCAAGATAACAATAACTGCTAGAAACTGGTATTATATAAGTTAATGGTTTGCAAAAATAGTAAATGTCTTATTTATTTTAACCAAAATACCTCAAAATAGTGTTTATCTTTCGCAAATAAAAGCTCTGAAACTCTTATAAAAATCGATATCAAGGGCAATAAAAAAAACAGAAACAGATTAGGGATCCATGCATTTGCGTAATACACTAATCATTATCAATCTGTTCATTGAATAGTTAGAGAACTTTCTTCTCGTGTCAAGTCGTTTGGCTGAAAGTGATATCTCAATAAACTTATAAAATATACGTGAGCCTGTATAAATAAACCAGTCAATCATTTGTGTTATTTGGATAAAGAGTTAACGTATGATTAAGACTCCTAGTATCAGATTTGACTATTCTATAACTGTCTACGGAGTTGCCAAAATATGAAACTTATAATCATTTTCGTAGTTATCTTCATGTTTGTTCAGGCTTATGCTGAATATCGAGCTGTAACTCTAATTGTGAGTTATATTTAAGGCTATCTTTTGTTATGATTTCTTATGTTATGATGACTTTTGGATAACAACTTTTTGATCGGATTATAGAACCCGCCTTTTGTTCAGAAGAATGGCGAAGAACTTCTCGAAGGTTTCTGTATTGATTTGATGAAAGAGATCACAAAAATAACTGGATATGACTATAATTTGCACGTCTCTCCGAACGGCTATGGTTTCAATTTTCATGGAAAGTGGACGGGAATGGTTGGAGAACTAATTAAAAAGGTATTAACTAACTGGTAACCAGTTGCAAGTTTTAGCTAACCAAAAACCTTTTCAATAGCGCGCAGACATAGCAGTCGCTGACCTGACAATAACTAATGAACGCAAAGCTGTTGTCGACTTTACAGTTCCGTTCTTTGCGAGCGGTATTTCAGCACTAATGTTGAAGTCACAAAACAATAAGATCAAGACATGGAAGCATTTAGTAAATCAAACAGATGTTACTTTCGGTATTCTCGAGAATGGACCGACGCGTCGCATATTTCAGTCTTCAGAAGATCCTATTATTAGGCAGATGTGGCGAACCATATCATCGAATTCGAGCAATTTTGTCATTTCATACACCGATGCCATAAGACGTATCACAAGTGGAAAATATATATTTATCGGTGAATCATCGCATAATGAGTATATAAGTGGCCACCGATGCGACTTGACTAACATTGATTCAGGCCTACCTCACGATCGAACCTACGGTATAGCTCTTCACAAGAACTCACCACTTCTTGAGAGCTTCAATTTTGCTATCAATTACATGAAAATTAGCGGAAAAATTGCTGAATTAAGACGAAAATGGTGGCGATCGCAGTGCAAGTGAACAGATCGACCATTAAATTATGAGTATTTACTTTATATTAAAGTGATCCAAATCCAATTTTTGAGTAAATAATTAAAAAATTTTGTTTTGAAAGTTTTTAATTGTAAACATTTTGTCAAATAAGTTGTAAATAATATGTAAAAAGTTTTTCAAGTTTTTATTACATATAATAAATATATTTATTAACTATAATTGTCATAAGTTTGTTATACGAATATAATGTTTAAATAGCTATTGTTGAAATAACTTCAAATTAATATTTTCACATAAAGATAGCATTGAATGAACGCGATTGGTAAACAAGAAGAAAGCTATGAGAAGTGATTCTCTAAATTGTTGACATAAGCTCTACATTAACGAGAAAATACCTCCAAATTGGCATTTATGTGGCATTTATTGCAATGTGTTTGGCATTGGCTGATAAGAGAAACAATTGATTATAACGGCTGTTGGCCTTACTTTAAGCAAACATAGTTAGCGCGATAAAAATGGCTTTTGTACCGCATGTTTGCCAAACTTCCTGCTCTCTCTTGACATCAATACAAATTTCAATTATTTTTACGACGAATCAATTACCTACCTCTCAGACAACAAATTTATTAATTAATCGAGCGGATGTTTTTTGTCTTAAGATGTATTTCTCAATGAGTTATTGCATTAAAAAATAACAATAACTTAATCGAAAAACACTTAATCCTAAGAACATAATGGGAAAGTAAGTGCACAGTAATTGATATGACGAGGAAATAGAAACTTGACATTTGATATTATAAAAAGATCAAAACATAGTATTCACTCAAATCTATCTGATACTCGACTTGTTTTATTTAATAAAATAATTCTTATTTGAAGGCATTTTCAAACTGTTTGTCTAGCCCATTAGTCGACTAACTTTACGAATGGAGTTTGAGGTCTTTGTAAAAGCTATCTGTTGCAAAACCCCACAAATTTTTAGTGATTTAACTACCAAACTATCGTTTTAGTTCGATAATTAATACGATTGATAGCAATATAACAATTACATTGCTTGTGATTGGCACATGTCAGATCAGTGAAGCAAAACGCATTAAATTCAGATAATTTGTGTTGACTATGAATCAACTTAAGCACTATAGTGCACACTTATATGATTTATAGCTCTCACGCAATTTTGTTGCCGTTAAACTTTGAAAGAAACTCCTTTTG
Source organism: Archegozetes longisetosus (assembly GCA_018873245.2). Classification (NCBI taxonomy): domain Eukaryota; kingdom Metazoa; phylum Arthropoda; class Arachnida; order Sarcoptiformes; family Trhypochthoniidae; genus Archegozetes; species Archegozetes longisetosus. The sequence goes on along the minus strand of JAEMBT020000006.1, from coordinate 14,081,343 downwards.
TGGCTTATTTATTCATGTTTACAATGTTTTTACATAATAGATAAAGTATTCTCTTAAGTGAAAAGTCGGGTTTATAAATGTTTGGGTAAATTACAAATCCTGGCTCTGTTGGTGGGACACATTTTTATAATCTCACTAAACTTTGCCTTTTGGTCAATGCATCCCGATACTGAAATTAACAAAAAATTCAGATTATTTGGGAATTTTTGCTAATGGCATAGACTTTAAGAAAGTTAATTATTTACTTTGAATGTATTTTATGTGAAAACAAATCTCAGGTTTAGAGCCAATCAATCTAATATAAACCAGATATTTCTCAAATAATGTTTTTAATTTGGTTTAGTTATATTTGATCGTAAAAGTTGATTCGAAATGAGGTTAACCATTTTTATGCTCTGACACTCAAAAATGTAACTACTTAATGCAAATTTGCAAGTTTTTTCACCACTATATGGGAGCAACCGCGATAACTTTAATTAATTAAAATTATGTATTTACTCAAGTCAGCAGATAAAATAAAACGGTTATCAATGAAGCTAAATAATCTTTGTCAAATTAAGCTTCTATTCATACAAATTATCTGAAGACTAGTTCTATAAATAATTTTCTATAATTGCAATGTGTATGTGAGTAGTTATCAAATTCTTATGCTATAGTCAAACTTATTCATGCATTCAATTAAACATTTAAAGTATTTTTATCAAGATCTTTCCTTGAAAAATAATCCTGAAACCCTCCAAATATTAAGTGTTCTAGCATTGAAAATTTCTTTATTCACATTGCTGAAAATAGCTTGTGACACCAAGTTTATGATCAGTTACTTACATCAAATGAACTAGTATAGATTTCATTTTTCTTCTTTTAACATAACCTTCTGAACTATGTAAGTGTTGGCCTATATATATATTTCAATTTCTATTAGTATATCGAAAATTTTCATCTCATAGATAGTGTTCGAGGACTTTTGCAGAAAAACTTCAAATTTTGGTAAATATTTACGTGTTAATAATGAGATATAATCTGTTTTATTTATTGAATCAGTATATTTAGCTCGAAAAATCGTTACTCATGTCAAAACATTAATAATTTGTATACGTTTTCAACAATCGCCCTTTTATTTATTAATTAAATCTTACTAAGAATTTGACGTTTCAATAAGATTTTCAAGCAAGAAATTTAATCAAAATTGAAAAAGATAGTTTTTATCATGAATACTACTTTACTCAAGTTTTTTCACTGTTTAAGACAATCACTTTAAAAACTTGTAAATTTGATAAAGTTATTTTATAGCTAGAAAGTTATCCGAGGTTTTATTTTGCAAACATTGTTATTGCTTAAGTTTGAAAAGATCCTGATGCACAAAAAAAGTATAAATATTTTTTATTTTTCTCATTCTAGTGATAATAATCTAAATTATCGAATACAACAAAATGATTGTTTGATCTTAGACCTGAGACTTAGCACAATTTTATAAAGTACAACTAAAAAGCTTGGACAAAAATTCTTAATTCAAAATGATTGACCACACGGCTCAAAATTTGACCAATCAATCTACTTCGGACTCATTTTGTTTCTTCAAAAACATAGAAGCAGATCCAAGAGTCAAAGACTACTGGCTCGTAACTGGTGGTCCGCTCAAAGTTGGACTCATTCTATTAACTTATTTGTCATTCATATTTATTATTGGACCCAAAATAATGAAAGGACGACAAGCTTTCCGTTTGAAACCATTATTAATTGTCCACAACTTTTTACTAGTTTTGATCAATGCGTACTTTTTTGTCAAATCAATTTATGACTCCAATTATGGACTTGTCTTACTAGAAACACAATATCCACCTGTTGATGACTTCTCACCTGAAACTTTAGCCAAAATCAACGTCTGTTACATGTATTGGATCTCAAAATTTTTAGATCTATTCGATACTGTGTTCTTAGTTCTGAGGAAAAAGTATTCTCACATAACGTTCCTCCACGTGTACCATCACTCATTGGTCGCGTTTTTAGGATATGTCGGGTGTATAACGCGTGTAACAATTCCAGCTATCTACCTATTTATGTTTATTAATTCACTGGTTCACACTTTGATGTATAGCTATTATATGATTTCAGCAATTGGCAAAAGGTTTAGGAAATACTTGTGGTGGAAAATATACATAACACGGTTACAATTGTTTCAGTTTGGTATTTACTTGATATATGGCGTCGTTTTAGCTCAAGTCCAGAAGGGATACCCGATGGGACTCTATTGGGCTGTATACATTCAAGCCATACTTTTTCTCTTTATGTTTAGAAATTTCTATAGTAATTGTTATAATAATACAAAAGTTAAGATACAGTAACAGTTTGAATTAATTTCGAGACCTGAAGCTCTAAATTTTCTTTTGACTTGTTCGAGTATGACAAAATCTATGATAATCTAAAAGTGCTTCGACTCACATCAATACAGTTAAGCTTCTCTATCTTAAATATGTGATTGAGTCCTTTTTAAGAAAAAAAACCAAAAATTAAGCTTTAATTTCTTATGGACTTTAATATTTTTTAAAAGACTTAACTACGTATTTAAGATAAAGAAGTTTAACTGCACTTATAAGGTTAGTTTGGCAGTATTATGCACACAATCAGATAAAATACTTATAGTTTAACAATTATTAAAACAAGTATAGATTATTGTTACTTGTATTTGCTATCAAATAAATTCATATCGCTTCCAAGGTTTCAGTAATTATTTGCGAATAAAATCAAGTAAAAAGCCATTCATTAAGATTATTTCAATTTTGATCATTTTGATTTATCCGATTAATTACTTCTTTCGACTCCTAAAGTTTTAGGAGATTTAGAAGAAGTCTCTTTGTTTCATCCCTTGTTGTGTTTCTTGATTCATCTCCATTTTAGCGGATTTCTGTGAGGACTCCTTTAGTTTCTTAATCGGCAAATAGAGTTGTAGTTTAGGTCCTATACTTTTCGGGTTAAACACGATTAAACCTGATTAAACCCTCAGAAAGAAAAATTTCGAAATCGAGTTTAACCCTCAAAACCCCGAATCAAATTACATGAAACTTTTTAAACTTTAAGTTACACGCTGCAAGTTTGTCGAAAGTTTATACCCATCGCTCTCATTTTATGCAAAACAACTCTTATGTTTGCCGTCTGATAGTCTGGATGCTGACAGATACGCTCAGATGATTTTCAAAATTTAGAAAATTTAGAAATGTTCAAACAGATCATCGCTTATCATTAACTAATGAAGCCTAAATATGTACTCAATCAAGTATTTCAATGGAGATATGGAGGCACATAACGATTCGTACAATTATGAAATAATAAAAGTCGCACTAGAAAAAAGCGCATCTTAAGGTTTAAGTTTCAGTGTAAAACAGTTTTAAAAACTAAACTAAACACAACTTTTTATCTTAAATATTAGTCAATTTTGAGCTTTGTTCGAGCTAAAACATACTATTTGTCTTTGTGAAACCTTTTAAAACTTGTAGCTTTCATTTTTGTCAGTCAGTGCTTTTTCACGAGGATAGAATTAAAGACTAGCACTCAGTGAAAAAATGTGCGACTTTTACCGTGAAATAATTGTACATAATTAGTACAGTTACTAGAAAAAATAACTGAGAGTTTCAAATATATACTTTCACGTATAGTGAGTGAAGGTTTCTATTTTAGTAAACTTTAAAACTTGATCACCTATAAGACCGATCTTTATCAGTCAATTTTGAACTTTATTGATTCAATTTGATATGCAGTCGACTAATGAGAGGTGTTCTACGGGAAAGGCTGCATGACCTTCAACTCTCAGTTATTTTCTCTAGTAACTGTACACGTCAATTTTCCAAACTTATGAACTCCTAATTGAAAATAAATTTTTGGGTTATACCCGATAAACTCCGAATTTGATAAAATTTATAAAACCCAATTGAACCGCTTCGAATTGAGGTCAAAATTAAACTCGAAAAGTACAAGACCTATTGCAGTTGAGTAACGCGACTACACTTCTAACTCAAACTTCTTTAGGACTATAATCTCTTAAACGACTCTCTGTAATACCAGCTCTTCCTGTGTTTTCTTCAGGTGCGTTCAAGTTGGCCAAAACAAGAGTCTTTTAGCTTAAGTACGGAATGAGGTACGTATATTGCTTTAAATGAGCCTTATGTTTAAGACAGATTAAAGTGAGTTAATGCTTCACAAAAGCAGACGTAACCTAAGCTTAAACTAATGAGGTATTATTGCGTAGCATGATTTATGACTATATTGATCCTATAGTGAATCCTGGCTTTTTTCAAGTGACAAACTTTGGACTATTCTTTCAAATAGTATCGAAAACGTATAAAATATACATTTAAGCGCATGGCAAACAAGATCTTTATAAAAACAGTTTACAAAAGATTAACTACTTTTTATCAGTTATTCACAATTCAATCATATTTTGTTGATTTAATAGTTTGTTTGAATAGCGCTTAATCTTACACAAATGAAAGTCAACCCGACTTTTAATAGTATGAATTGAGTTATATATTGATTGAACTGATTAAAGATTGGGTCTTTTTTAAACTTCATTATTTTTTGAAGTCTACAAAGATCTGTAAAGAATAGCAATTTACAGACAAATATTTATCTTCGAAATGTTTTCAACATTATTTGAATGAATGGTGTTGTATTAAACCAGTAAATATTGTTCAAAAAATGTTTTCATTCAAATTGATGAAAAAAACAAAATTTCAAATTACATTTTAGCTCGAGATAGTTATATAAACTTTAGAAACTATTAGAAATCGTTTATATAAAGATTAATTTGAAAATAAGCAATTATCTAGTCAAAGTAAAATATCGAAGTATCGATCACCCCGAGGTAGTTTGTTTAGAGTACCATTCTCAGAAGGTACTTTGATGGTAAACATTTTTTGAAACCGTTGTCATCTATGATTTTATCGAAAAATTAACTGAACGGTTGGAGAGACTACTGATTGCATTCATTCGTTTATTGAATGGGTATCCAGTAAATTCGTTAATAAGCAGTGATTATTGAGCAATCACATAAGTGTTCAATACGAGACTGAAGTACAGTCGACAGATAAAAGCTATGTATTTGTCATCACTAAAACGCTGCAGAAGAGTTGATAAACCTAAGGGCTCAATAACTCATTGAGATCTGTATTACGTTTAGTGATATTAATCGATAAACGAATACTTAAAAGATTAGTTTAGAACTTTGATAAAATACAATTTGACTCATCATTGTATTAAGTTAGTTGAGTCAATGCCACATCGGTTACAAGAAGTGATAGCTCGAGAGGGCAGTCCAACTTATCATTAACATTATTTAAATTGAATCACAGTTGACTGTTGAACTGTTTTGATTGAAATAGTTTGATATATTTTATCAGTAGCTTTCATTCTATGACTTATTGTTTTTCTTATGAATATAAAATAAATTGACTTTAGCTACGAATAACGTTATTACTCATATGCTTTTTAATTACTGAGTAATGCCATAATTTGACGCTATAAACTTATAGTTTCAATTCAAATTTCTGTATCGTCCCTCTTATCTTATCCAAACGCATCAGAGATTAATCCGGGATCTACGCATAACTTTTTTCGACCGACTGTACGTGCTTCCAATAATGTAAACAAGGACTTCAAACTTAGCAACAGAATTGATGGGCTATTTTCAGCGAGAATACGAATTATTCGCTTACCCGCTATAAGATTAAATTATTCACTAATGACAAGATTATTATAGAATTATCATAGACTCTTTAGAATAGCAAGTTCAAGCATTCACTGTCTTCAGTACGATTTTGGGAAATTTAGATAAAGAAATGGTCAATATAAAATATCAACTTTATTCAAATCTGAGTAATCGATGGTAATCATGGATTTACTCACTATATTAAATTTCTTATCAAACTTTTATCGCCAAAAATATCAGAGTTCATGAAAAATCTTGTTTTAATCTTGATGCTTTTTTCCGATTGAACACTGCTTTTAAATAACAACTTTTAATCTTTTAAAATAGAATTTTCATCTGATGAGAGCCTAGAATAAGGTTTAATGAGTAATAACTTTGATCTTTCAGCAATTGCATGAAGTTGAGTTCACCCTCGATATTTTTCGCTTACTTTCATAAGTAAGCTGAAATAAGTTGTCACCGGACACAAAATTTTTTAGCTTACAAAAAGACCTCACGCGATGTAACCTCGGGATTTTTGGTCGTTAGTATAAGCGTAAACACGTTTACCCTCGTCTACGCTTATTTATACACATAAGTATGCATAAAAAGGCAGAGCGAACACAGCTTAAGACTTAAACCCTCTCTATCTGAATTTCTGAAAAGGGTACTGAAGGAGTGAATGCTTCTAACAGAATTAATTAGTTATAGCGCCATATCTTCACAACATTTATAAGATATTTATGGTTCATTTGTTGAGTTCCTTAATGGAAAGGAAAGCAGCCATTTCATCTACTATTCCGAGCTGATTAATCAATTATTGATTGTTTGCGAGCGAGAGCAATAACTTATTTGAAGACCATCTTGGCTTAGTTTTTAGTTCCGTTTTTATATTATTAAAGAATCAAATTATTCAAAAGTTTTCAATATTTAATTTTTATATTCAACAATTATCAATACTTTTTCTAAAATGACAGCTTTAAATTGATGTAGTACTTCTCCTGGAGGCGAGTCTTTAATAGGTTATTATAGTATTGTTATCAATTTCTGTAGTCAGCACTTTCATAATTAACTGTTTAATTGTCAATTTTTGTCTGTAAGGAGGCAGCTTCACAGATATGTTCGATTCATTTAAGAAAATGGTCTTCGGATTCAATGAAAAATACAACGCTGTGCGAAAGGATAGCAATAAAGGATGAGATAGATATTATTGTTTCCGAAAATCCTCGACCCGTATCTGAAGTATATAACTCAATAGCATTTAAATCTATAAGTAAACTCCTTAACAGAAGTCCATGCTATCAGTAAATTATTGATAACTTATCTCAACTTAGAAAACTTTGATAAGAGTTTCACCCATCACATAATGACCAAAATAAAGCAAATGCATATTAATAAAAGTTCATTGTGTGCATTTTGCTACCAAAACAATTCAATTGCACACATTTTTTATGAAGTGGAATTTTTCAACAATATTCAAAGAGTTAATGGTCAGTCGCTCACCGAACAGGAGCGAAATATGATTATTTCTTGGGTCGTGGTATAAGAAATTGCGGCAGTAAGTTCGGCAGAAATTGTGGCTGACCATTAACTCTTTGAATATTGTTGAGAAATTTCATTTCATAAAAAATATGTGCAATTGAATTGCTTTGATAGCAAAATGGGTATAATGAACTTTTATTAATATGCATTTGCTTTATTTTGGTCATTATGTGATGGGTGAAACTCTTATCAAAGTTTTCTAAGTTGAGATAAGTTATCAATAGTTTACTGATAGCATGGACTTCTGTTAAGGAGTGTATATAAAAATCTGGCAGTAACACAGTTGCAAGATTCAGCAATGTTAACGTTAATTCTAATCAGAAGTTATCCACCAATTTAATTACCTTTAGCAATTCTGTGGACACATTCGATTCTGTTTCTGGTAACTTGAAAGAGAAAGGAGATGGAAATCCTAAGAAATTAATAAAATCTAGTCTTTCGATAACTACGAGAAATTAACATTAGGTTCTAAACGATCTATTGTTGAAATTGCTCAATAAATAATTTTTGTATAAAGGCTTAAAATTAGACGATTGAGATAGCTAATCTAATTTAGGTAAAGCTTGAAAAAATGCTGTAAAGATGATTATAATTTCAGTCATAAACTTTTGTATCTATAATTATTTGGCATAATTTTAGTCTAAGTTATAATGTTTTTGATGCAATTTATGGTATTTTCATTAAAATTTTTATTCTTTTATATAAAGACAAGTTTTCCGTCTTTTCGCTATATAATATGAACTTTCTTCTAAGCTTGATTTCATTTGCCTTTTTGAATTTTAATGAAATGATGATATAAATCTAAACAATTTTAGCTTCTTTTGCGAGGTTATAAAACTTGGAATAAGTATTTGATAACAAATTATTTGGAGAATCGTTTTCAACAATTTTTCCAAAATCGATAACAATTATTCGATCATAATCTATAATAGTATTCAAACGGTGAGCGATTGTCAAAAGTGTGCACTCCTTAAACTTGTTTTTAATAGTAGTTTGAATGATTCGATCAGTTTCTAAATCACAGGAACTCGTCGCTTCGTCCAAAACTATAATTTTTGAGTTTCTCAGCAGAGCTCGTGCCAAACAAACCAATTGTTTCTGACCAGCACTCAGGTTATCTCCTCCTTCATTAATTTCAAAATCTAACCCTTCGGGCAATGATTTCACGAAATCACTTAATTGAGAACTCTCTAAAGCACTCCATAACTGATTGTCGTCGTGAACACCGAAAGGATCTAAATTACTTCTAAGACTATCAGCAAATAGGATTGGGTCCTGAGGAATGATTGTCAACTTGGATCTTAAGTCATGTAATCCTATTCTTGTAATATCTAATCCATCGATAAGTATTCTTCCATTAATTGGTTCTATAATTCTGAACAATGATAGAGCTAATGATGACTTTCCAGCACCTGTTCTGCCAACGATTCCAACCTTTTCTCCTGGTTTTATAACGAGATTGATATTGTTTAGTACAGGATTAATATCTGACTTATAAGTTGCTGAATATTGTTCATATTCAACGCATCCACTGTGAGGCCAATCATTAGATGGTTTGTAATCTTCAGATGAATGCCATTCATTTTCAGAATCCAATTCACAAAATTCTCTCAATCTCTCAACTGATATCATTTCAGTTTCTAAGTTAGCAGTCGATCGAATAATGAAAGCCATCCAAAGAACAGCTTCTACACTATATGTCAGAATAAGACCCGCGAGTCCTACAGATATGTTATTACGATTAAGAACTATGTAAACAGAAGTCGATAAAGTGATTATCGCTCCAATAATATTGGTCCACATCTTGAGGCATAAACTAAGTGATATTCTGTGATAATAGCAATTAAGACTCAAATCTATTCTATCGTTTGATTCTTTTATGAATTGTTGTAAAACACCATAAGCTCGTATACTGTTAGCTCCGGCAATGCTCTCACAAAAGTGACTTTGAACTGGAGAGTTATTTATTGACTCAAGTCTTCTGAATTGTCGACATGTTCTTAAATAAAGTTTCTGATAATTAAACGAGAAAAGTAACTTTAGATTAGTGAAAAACTATATACGAAAAATATTATCACCACGAGATTTAGTTTACTTAATTGTTATGATTTACTAATAATATGACTTAAAGTAGTAATATAAGTTTAGCAACGTACATAACAAGCAATCATTTGTGCCTCAAGTCTACAATAAAGTTATTGTGGATATGAGCGCGCACTGTTTTAATATAGGATTTCGCCCAAAAATGTTAATATAAAAATTAAATAGGAAATCTCGGAGTGAAACAGCGGACGCTGACAATCAGTATCATTTTATTGACTGTCTATAGTAATTACGATTGTTCGGTATGATATGGATCAGCTAACTTATAGAGAAGTATTGTTAGCACGGATAAACAATTTAGTTGTCTAAACCTGATGGTAATAATCAATAACGTATCCAATGCTAATATTCTTACATAAACAAAGTAAAAAAGTAACACAACTACGAGTAATCCTAGTGCAAGATAGATAGAAGTTACGATTATGATACCATATAGGATCGGAAACCATGTTATCTTCTCAAAGAAACATACCATCTGAATAGGTACATCTTCATCAACACTTGATATATCTTTACTAAATCGATTCAATATTCTTCCGATCGGTGTCTTATCAAAGAATGAAATCGGAGAGCGTAGTAATCCTAATATTGCGCTTGAATGCAATTTTTCAGATGCTTTTATGGCACAAAAAAATAGAAGGATATTACCCAATATTATAAAAACTCCTTCATTTGCTATCAATGAGATGTAAATTATAAATCGAAAGTTTCGATCACTGATATCACTGTTGGTGTTGTTGAGATTTGTCCATAAACTGAGCCAATAATTGGCAGCGACTTCACTACCATTGAAACAGATTTGAGAAAATACAAAAACGATAAATAATGTGATACCAGTACTGGCTACATATTTTCCGTAGTCTCTCCAACGAACACTTTCCGTCACAAAATGTTCTTCTTCTATAAAATTCGCTCCCAATAATTGAGAATCAGATCTAACCTGATTGATAGTGCTTTGAGTAGACATTCGCCTCAATAGAGACTGCGATTCATTACTTGATATACTGTTTTTAGATCTTTTACGCGCCGAGGTATTTGCTTTTGATGAACATTCCAAAGATACATCAATATTGGCCTTGATGATGGTATGATTAATTGAAGTTTGATTAACTTTTTGAGGTATGTTAACTTGTGATAGCAATCCAAGACTAGATAGTTCTTGATAAGTTCCATGTCCAACAATTTCTCCATCACGTAATACAAAAATATCATCGACTCCTTCAAGAAATGAGATTTGATGAGTGCATAAGATTCTTGTTTTCGAACGAAGTAAACCTTTCGGACCAATTACGTTTTCGAATAAGTGTTGTGCGACATGTGCATCCACTGCAGACAATGGATCATCCAAAAGATAAATGTCTGAATCTTGATATACAGCCCGTGCCAAACTGATTCTCTGTTTTTGACCACCACTCAAATTGATTCCTTTTTCTCCAATCTGTGTATTATCAGCTGCTGGCAAAATATCAATATCTGGTAATAGAGCACATGCAGAGATTACTTCTTTGTATCGAATCTCATCTTCATTTGACATGAAAATAATATTCTTTTTTAAACTTGTGTTTTGGATCCAAGCCGATTGTGGTACAGATGCTAGAGATCCGTTCACTTTAATAGTTCCACTCATTTTGTAGAGATCTCCCATGAGTGCTGACAGAAGTGATGACTTTCCAGAGCCTACTTCTCCAACAATTCCAATTAATGATCCTTTTCTCACGTTCATTGTTAAATCACTGAGAACAGGTTCTTCTTCTAGACACCATTTAAGAGTTGCATTTTCTACACTAATACTAAATACATTGTCTCTTTTATCTCTTATTATAGAATCCTTATCGAGTTCTTCTGCACTTAAAAATTTCGCCAGTCTCTTGACTGAGACTGTTGCTCGAATAAATCTGCTAAAAACAGCTGGAATTATAGCCATTGGAACTCCAAACAAGTTCAGAATAGACAACGACACAAAAATGGTTGTAGCATTGAATTTACTGTAATCTATTAGCGCATATGCTCCAAAGCAAGTCACAGACAAAAGCATTGGTGCCATAATCCAAATCGAATCAATCGCTGAGAATAAGATATATAATTTTCGAAGTGATTTAAGCTCTAACTTTCTCAAACAACTAACACTATCTATAAATGGTATTTCCCATGCATTCAATTTAATTATCCTAATACTGTTTAAAATTTCGCTAATTTTAGCCATACGTTTGTCCTTAAATTTCATTTGATTTTTTTGTAGTTTATCTAACTTTTGTCCAATAGAAACAGTAAAAGGTATGACTATTATGATCACCACAACTACACCTAATGATGAAATTCCCAAATATTGCCACAAAAAATAGCAACCTATCGTAAAACTTATTGGAATTATAAATACATACATTCCAAGTTCAAGGAACATAAACACTTCATGACAATCGACTGCCATTAAGTTTACAATTTCTCCAGAAGTATATTCTCGTCTCGAAGCAGGACTTAATTTGAAAATTTTTTTATAAACAGCTGAAATTAATGCAGATTTACATCTGATAGCTGCATTCTCCATCAATGTATCAGTATGTGAAATACTGACAGCCGCGATTAATCCTGATATACAATGGGTTATTGCATACATGATTCCGTGCCATTTGTACTCATCACTATTGTTCAAAAAGTTTAACAGTTTGTCGAGAATGTAAGGCTGCATAAATAGTGCAGGAATATAAATTAATTGTAATAATAGTCCAAAAAGTATGTACTTATAACTTAAACTCCATAATATTGGTAGTAAACGTTTCTCTTTTCGACAAAATCGACTTAAGCTATTAATAGCTTTCGCGTTGTATTTGTTATCAAATCGGTTGAAAAGTTTTGAAACATAGTTCGATTGTATTGAGTAACAAATTTGATTCAAATCTTTAGTTTCTATTCTTCCTCTCAATCCTTTGTACAGAAATTTAGTTAACCACAATAGTGTTAATCTGGAGAATACATTATTATCTTCGAGTGCACAATAGTTGTCATCAATTCTTCTATTGTTAATTAAACTTATTCTGTTTGGTTCGTCAGTAATACACGATAGCATTAATAAATTAAATGATAGTGAGATATAAAAACTATAAATGATTAGATTTGGTTCTGAGTTATTGTTATCACTGAAATTGAATTCCAAATAAAGGCGTAAAATACAAGTAATTAATGTAATGAACCAATAAATTGAAAGAGTTATTGAAATACGTCTTCCATGTCTTCGGAATATAATAAGCAATATATAAGATATTGAGAGACCAATAAAATCAACTGAAGGTTCAAACACATTACTCCATAAGTGGACTTCTTTCCAGACCGAACGCAACATATTTATAAAACTTATTACAATTATGACCAAATTTAAGACCTCAATGAGAAAATAAATCAATTCTTAAGTTAACATCTGACTCTTGTCTTTAAATGGACTGAATTTTTTGGAGTTAGTACTCGTAAAATTTGAAATAAAAGCTAAGCATAAGTTTAAGGTAACTCACGGCATAGGTTGCATTTCTCCATCGCCATGGATTTGAATAAGTATTTCGTTTATTAGTTATATATCGAAAATCCAAAGGAATCAACAAAAGTAAAAGTGTTGGGCCAATAGTCACGAGTATTGTTCTTCTGAAACATGGAGTGAAGTGTGGCTCTAAACTTAACCAAAATATATTGTTATCCTATTCGATACAATTGAATTAATCGATTATTACACTTTATTTCATATAAAGTTTTTGCAGTTCATTTCAATGAAATAAAACATTTTGTTCACAAAACTTTACTATCACTTAAGTCTAAAAAGTTTAAGATTTTATGATAGAGTGTAATGAATTTATATTATGTATAGAAAGATTACGTTGGATAGATAGTCATTATATATTATTGAATGTTGTACTTGAAAATTAGATTAAGACATACCCAAAGAGGAGAATCACAGAAGACTGTCGACTCATTTGTATGATTATGCATTACTCTTAAATCTTTTTCGGTGTATTGTCCAACAGTTAACTAAGTAGACATCAATTATATTACTTATGTTTCGTGTCTGATTCGTTTGGTGACCAACAAATATGCTAAAAACCAGCAAGTTATAATAAAATACATAAAATGAGGACATATTATATATGTAATATTGTATAAAATTTGGTTTGCTTAAAAAGAAGCGCCTACTAGTTTGTTGTGTAATTACTGATTTGTTCCTCAAAAAATTAGACCAATAGAAATAAAACAAAGCAAAAAGTTTGTTTATTTAGAGAGCGAAATATTAATACTACACTGCTTTTACTTTGTGTACACCCTTTAACGCCCACAGATAGCCTATTAATGTATATCTAATCGCTTAAATTGTGATTTGGTCATCTGGGCTGTATATAAATATTTATTTAGAGTGTTCATAAGTGAAACACTGTATATTATAACCAGGGCAAGTATTTTTCGGGAGTCTAAAGTGGTCAAATCGGTCGGGAATCGGGAGCTTAAAAGAACCGAAATCGGGACTTAAAAAGCAAAAATCGGGAGTTTAAAAAACTTCATTTTCAATCATAATACAACGAAAAATAGTTGTTTTCTTTCTTCAAATGTATTAAACTGTATTAATAGTCCTTTAAAAATTTATTGTACTGTATAATTAGATTGATCTCCAAGTTTTCAGGTGAAAAACACTGCCGATCTTCTGTCAAAAGATTTTTATACACAGTGAAAGAGCGCTCGGCATACACAGATACCAAAAGCGCATGTTCTCTGTTCAAACGATGCTCATAACTATTACTTTCACAAAATATTTTTATAAAGCTTTATCAAGATAATGAATTTTCGATTACAGTTGTGATCAATTTTTTTAAATATTTTCGTTATATTTTTAAGTCAAAATGAGATAAAACCTTTAAAAATCTCATATTTTAAACAAAACGTTCTAAATCGGGAGAAACTCGCGAGAAGCTTAAAATCGGGAAAATCGGGACATTCAAATTATTTTTATAGAAGCCTGAAGTGACCACAAATACATTAATATAAAATTCCCGAGGAATAACTTTAGGGAAAATTATCGGGATTTCCCGAAAAATACTTGCCCTGATTATAACTAAAGGTCGGTTTCAATAAGTGATTGGGCGGGCTATTCTCGTGGGCCTTAAGTCTTTTTTTCCATCTAATGATATATTTCAGAAAAATTTAAAACATTTTCACGAATAGCCTTGAAGATATGAATTTTTAGTGAACTTACTCTCTAATTGACCTGTGGAATAAAAATTGAACCTTTTAGAAAAATAATTGAATTTTTGTCGAATCAAAGTTAACTTTACTTTCATCCTTTAAAGAATTACAAAATTGTAATAATTGTAATATCACATCAAATTTCACGTAATAATAATATAAAACTAAACAATTTTAGCTTCTTTTGCGAGGTTATAAAACTTGGAATTAGTATTTGATAACAAATTATTTGGAGAATCGTTTTCAACAATTTTTCCAAAATCGATAACAATTATTCGATCATAATCTATAATAGTATTCAAACGGTGAGCGATTGTCAAAAGTGTGCACTCCTTAAACTTGTTTTTAATAGTAGTTTGAATGATTCGATCAGTTTCTAAATCACAGGAACTCGTCGCTTCGTCCAAAACTATAATTTTTGAGTTTCTCAGCAGAGCTCGTGCCAAACAAACCAATTGTTTCTGACCAGCACTCAGGTTATCTCCTCCTTCATTAATTTCAAAATCTAACCCTTCGGGCAATGATTTCACGAAATCACTTAATTGAGAACTCTCTAAAGCACTCCATAACTGATTGTCGTCGTGAACACCGAAAGGATCTAAATTACTTCTAAGACTATCAGCAAATAGGATTGGGTCCTGAGGAATGATTGTCAACTTGGATCTTAAGTCATGTAATCCTATTCTTGTAATATCTAATCCATCGATAAGTATTCTTCCATTAATTGGTTCTATAATTCTGAACAATGATAGAGCTAATGATGACTTTCCAGCACCTGTTCTGCCAACGATTCCAACCTTTTCTCCTGGTTTTATAACGAGATTGATATTGTTTAGTACAGGATTAATATCTGACTTATAAGTTGCTGAATATTGTTCATATTCAACGCATCCACTGTGAGGCCAATCATTAGATGGTTTGTAATCTTCAGATGAATGCCATTCATTTTCAGAATCCAATTCACAAAATTCTCTCAATCTCTCAACTGATATCATTTCAGTTTCTAAGTTAGCAGTCGATCGAATAATGAAAGCCATCCAAAGAACAGCTTCTACACTATATGTCAGAATAAGACCCGCGAGTCCTACAGATATGTTATTACGATTAAGAACTATGTAAACAGAAGTCGATAAAGTGATTATCGCTCCAATAATATTGGTCCACATCTTGAGGCATAAACTAAGTGATATTCTGTGATAATAGCAATTAAGACTCAAATCTATTCTTTCGTTTGATTCTTTTATGAATTGTTGTAAAACACCATAAGCTCGTATACTGTTAGCTCCAGCAATGCTCTCACAAAAGTGACTTTGAACTGGAGAGTTATTTATTGACTCAAGTCTTCTGAATTGTCGACATGTTCTTAAATAAAGTTTCTGATAATTAAACGAGAAAAGTAACTTTAGATTAGTGAAAAACTATATATGAAAAATATTATCACTACGAGATTTAGTTTACTTAATTGTTATGTCGTGCTAACTATAACATTACTTTTAGTAGCAATATGAGTTTAGCAAAGCCGTAGCGAGCAATCATTTATGCCACAAGTTAGCAATAAAATTATTCTGAGTGTGTGTGCGCACAGCTTTACTATGAAATTTCTTCCATAAAAGTTAATATTATAATTAAATAGGAAATCTCGAAGTAAAACAACGGACGCTGACAATCATTATTATTTTATTGCCGATCTATGATAACCAGGGGTGTGATGTCAAATTGTTAACAACTGGTTAGATCTGCTAGCGTGTTGTGGCTAGGGAAGGAAAAGATTGAAACTTCCACTTATTGATTGTGGCTAAAATTATTGTAACAGTCGATGCCATTATTATTTGATTGCTTTATATAATTACAAATATTTAAATTTAAATGTTTAAAAATTGCTACTTCAGGTTTTAAAGTAACTTCCAACTAGTTCTCGCGAATTTAACAAGTAGTTCTAGGAATCGGGGTCATTTCTAACAAATGGTTCGCGAGAACCGTATCGAACCGGCTCCATCACACCCCTGATGGTAGCCATGATGGTTCGGTATGATCCACTAAACTAATAATGAGATATTGTTAGCACGTGTTGACAATTTAGTTGTCCAAACTCGGTAGGAATAATCAATAACGTATCCAAAATCGATGTTCTCACTTACATAAACTAAGTAAAAAAGTAACACAACTACGAGTAATCCTAGTGCAAGATAGATAGAAGTTACGATTATGATACCATATAGGATCGGAAACCAAGTTATCCTTTCAAAGAAATTTGCTATCTGCATAGGTACATCTTCGTCAACGCTTGATACATCTTTACTGAATCGATTCAATATTCTTCCGATCGGTGTCTTATCAAAGAATGAAAGCGGAGAACGTAGTACTCCAAACAGTGCGTTTGAGTGTAATTTTTCAGATGCTTTTATAGCACAAATAAATAGAACTATATCACCTAATATTATAAAAACCCCTTCATTTGCTATCAATGAGATATAAATTATAAGTCGAAAGTTTCGATCACTTCTATCACTGTTGGTGTTGTTAAGATTTGTCCATAAACTGAGCCAATAATTGGCAGCGACTCCACTGCCATTGAAGCATATTCGAGAAAATACAAAAACGATGAATAATGTGATACCAGTACTGGCTACATATTTTCCGTAGTCTCTCCAACGAACACTTCCCATTTCGAAATGTTCTTCTTCTATAAAATTCGCTCCCAATAATTGAGAATCAGATCTAACCTGATTGATAGTGCTTTGAGTAGACATTCGCCTCAATAGAGACTGCGATTCATTACTTGATATACTGTTTTTAGATCTTTTACGCGCCGAGGTATTTGCTTTTGATGAACATTCCAAAGATACATCAATATTGGCCTTAATGATGGTATGATTAATTGAAGTTTGATTAACTTTTTGAGGTATGTTAACTTGTGATAGCAATCCAAGACTAGATAGTTCTTGATAAGTTCCATGTCCAACAATTTCTCCATCACGTAATACAAAAATATCATCGACTTCTTCAACAAATGAGATTTGATGAGTGCATAAGATTCTTGTTTTCGAACGAAGTAAACCTTTCGAACCAATTACGTTTTCGAATAAGTGTTGTGCGACATGTGCGTCCACTGCAGACAATGGATCATCCAAAAGATAAATGTCTGAATCTTGATATACAGCTCGTGCCAAACTGATTCTCTGTTTTTGACCACCACTCAAATTGATTCCTTTTTCTCCAATCTGTGTATTATCAGCTGCTGGCAAAATATCAATATCTGGTAACAGAGCACATGCAGAGATTACTTCTTTGTATCGAATCTCATCTTCATTTGACATGAAAATAATATTCTTTTTTAAACTTGTGTTTTGGATCCAAGCCGATTGTGGTACAGATGCTAGAGATCCGTTTACTTTAATAGTTCCACTCATTTTGTAGAGATCTCCCATGAGTGCTGACAGAAGTGATGACTTTCCAGAGCCTACTTCTCCAACAATTCCAATTAATGATCCTTTTCTCACGTTCATTGTTAAATCACTGAGAACAGGTTCTTCTTCTAGACACCATTTAAGAGTTGCATTTTCTACACTAATACTAAATACATTGTCTCTTTTATCTCTTATTATAGAATCCTTATCGAGTTCTTCTGCACTTAAAATTTCGCCAGTCTCTTGACTGAGACTGTTGCTCGAATAAATCTGCTAAAAACAGCTGGAATTATAGCCATTGGAACTCCAAACAAGTTCAGAATAGACAACGACACAAAAATGGTTGTAGCATTGAATTTACTGTAATCTATTAGCGCATATGCTCCAAAGCAAGTCACAGACAAAAGCATTGGTGCCATAATCCAAATCGAATCAATCGCTGAGAATAAGATATATAATTTTCGAAGTGATTTAAGCTCTAACTTTCTCAAACAACTAACACTATCTATAAATGGTAGTTCCCATGCATTCAATTTAATTATCCTAATACTGTTTAAAATTTCGCTAATTTTAGCCATACGTTTGTCCTTAAATTTCATTTGATTTTTTTTGTAGTTTATCTAACTTTTGTCCAATAGAAACAGTAAAAGGTATGACTATTATGATCACCACAACTACACCTAATGATGAAATTCCCAAATATTGCCACAAAAAATAGCAACCTATCGTAAAACTTATTGGAATTATAAATACATACATTCCAAGTTCAAGGAACGTAAACACTTCATGACAATCGACTGCCATTAAGTTTACAATTTCTCCAGAAGTATATTCTCGTCTCGAAGCAGGACTTAATTTGAAAATTTTTTTTATAAACAGCTGAAACTAATGCAGATTTACATCTGATAGCCGTGTTTTCCATTAATGTGTCAGTATGTAAGAGACTGATAGCAGCGATTAATCCTGATATACAATAGATTATTGCATACATGATTCCGTGCCATTTGTACTCATCACTATTGTTCAAAAAGTTTAACAGTTTGTCGAGAATGTAAGGCTGCATAAATAGTGCAGGAATATAAATTAATTGTAATAATAGTCCAAAAAGTATGTACTTATAACTTAAACTCCATAATATTGGTAATAAACGTTTCTCTTTTCGACAAAATCGACTTAAGCTATTAATAGCTTTCGTGTTGTATTTCATATCAAATCGGTTGAAAAGTTTTGAGACATACTTCGATTGTATTGAATGACAAATTTGATTCAAATCTTTAGTTTCTATTCTTCCTCTCAATCCTTTGTACAGAAATTTAGTTAACCACAATAGTGTTAATCTGGAGAATACATTATTATCTTCGAGTGCACAATAATTATCATCAATTCTTCTATTGTTAATTAAACTTATTCTGTTTGGTTCGTCAGTAATACACGATAGCATTAATAAATTAAATGATAGTGAGATATAAAAACTATAAATGATTAGATTTGGTTCTGAGTTATTGTTATCACTGAAATTGAATTCCAAATAAAGGCGTAAAATACAAGTAATTAATGTAATGAACCAATAAATTGAAAGAGTTATTGAAATACGTCTTCCATGTCTTCGGAATATAATAAGCAATATATAAGATATTGAGAGACCAATAAAATCAACTGAAGGTTCAAACACATTACTCCATAAGTGGACTTCTTTCCAGACCGAACGCAACATATTTATAAAACTTATTACAATTATGACCAAATTTAAGACCTCAATGAGAAAATAAATCAATTCTTAAGTTAACATCTGACTCTTGTCTTTAAATGGACTGAATTTTTTGGAGTTAGTACTCGTAAAATTTGAAATAAAAGCTAAGCATAAGTTTAAGGTAACTCACGGCATAGGTTGCATTTCTCCATCGCCATGGATTTGAATAAGTATTTCGTTTATTAGTTATATATCGAAAATCCAAAGGAATCAACAAAAGTAAAAGTGTTGGGCCAATAGTCACGAGTATTGTTCTTCTGAAACATGGAGTGAAGTGTGGCTCTGGACTTAACCAAAATATATTGTTATCCTATTCGATACAATTGAATTAATCGATTATTACATTTTATTTCATATAAAGTTTTTGCAGTTCAGTTCAATGTGATAAAACATTTTGTTCACAAAACTTTACTATCGCCTTAAGTCTAAATTCTAAAGAGTGTAAGATTTCATGATAGAGAGCAAGAAATATGTTTTATGTTTAGAACAAGTAACGTTAGATAGATACTCATTAAATACTGTTGAATGTTCACTTCAAATTAGATTAAGACATACCCAGAGAGGAGAATCACAGAAGACTGTCGACTCATTTGTATGATTATGCATTGCTCATAACCCTTTTCAGTGTATCGTTTTCAGTTCAGTAGTTAATTAAGTAAATATGTATATTACTTCATGTTTCGTATCTGATTCGTTTGATGATCAACAAACCTACTAAAAAACTATTAAAACATAATAAAATATATAGAGTGACGTAACGTTCGTCTGTTATCTTATCCATACAAGAAGCAGACGCACAAAAAATTAGCGCTAGAGGTCTCAGCAAAACACAAACTTTAACTTTACCAACCAATAGAAGTTCTCTCTTTACTAAGCAGTAAAGTTAAAAATCCAATCTGGCATATTCACATATTACAAAAAATATCTTCAAGTTTAATCAAATATTTTATTAAGGAAAGTTATTAGTACAATAATTTTCATAATTAGCACATTCAACTATTTTATCACAATTTAATCACAGATAAATCACTTTTTAAATTATAATTTAATGTTAATGATAAATAACGTTCAGATATTTGACTTGAAACCTATCACAAAATGACTAAACATCATAGAATACTTCAACATTTTTTATAAATCAACTTAGTTTTACGTTTTGACGAAATATTTTTCATTGGTTAAAAAGTTTTGTTGAAATTTCATTATTTGTGAAGACCTCTAGTGCTAATATCTTTGTGTATAGGCGTTTTGGATGGATAAGAAGTTGCGCAAAGTCATAGTTGAGCAAACTTTATTTTTTGACTGGGAAGGCACATATTTTATAACTATATAAATATATGAAACTCAACAAGTATTTTTTCAGCGCTTACCATCAAATCCTGGAGATATTCTTACTATATCAATCACAAGTCATATCATGTTCAAAAACCATATTTAAAAACGCTGACTACCATTTGTCTCGAGATTATTTGCATCCAAAAAGTCAATTTAAAGCTATTAGATTAGCGATCATTTATGTATAATAAAAATTTTAGAAATTTAAAAACTCAGATAAAAAAGCGAAATTGTTGAAGATGATCAAAATGATTAATCCTGCGAGTTTTCATGCAATTCACCACTATTAGGATTGCGATGAACCCTGAATAAATCATTAAAATTCAATAGAAGATATTCAGTATTCAATGTTGTGTGCCTATTGGACTTCTGATTTATTCAAAGTTTGTTAATTCAGTCAAATAGAAAAGAAAATCAATATTGATTTATAGCGGTCAGCATTTTTAAATATGATTTTGGACATCATATCACATGCTATTGATATGGTAAAAATGTTTGCGGAATCTGGTGGTAAGCACTGAAAAACATGCCTTTTCGGTAGAATCTGCGTTATTTTTCTCTTTTCAAGATCTGTTCTCAAAGTTTGTTTATCAAACAACTAATTGTAATCTGCAATCAACTTCTTATCTTGAACGTTGAAACTCTTATAATGATACTTGCATAATCTTTTCAATTCGATTTTAATAAAAGAATTTAAGGTTTTACTCTTGATGCACTGTGAACTAACATAGATTTCTATAGTCTAATTGAAATGAACCGTGTTTAATTCCCAGTATATAAAGAGAGAAATTTTAACATTTATTTTTTTTATAGAGATGCATTTATAGACTACAGAAAACTTATAGTCCGTACGTGAGCATTTATTCAAAACTTAATTCCGAAAGGATATTTGATTTAGCTTTTGAGCTATTTTTAGGCTAACTTTTGATTGGATGAGTCTGATCAGGTTCTACTAAATTTTTATAAACTATCTTCACATAAATCTGTATTTTACTGAGGATGTAACTGCAGCCTTCATAAATAAGACAATTGGAAACTTTTTTGAGTTTACAACTGAAATTCAAGGTGATTTTCGTTAAAAGAATCCTTGAGAAAATTTATACTCAAGTTTGTTACATATTACTTTAATGATTCAAACAAAACATTGATAAACACATTTGAGTGACGCAATCATATAGTAATTTCTCAAAAGATATAACTTTTCAGTGAAAGAGAAAGTTACAAAACAACTTGGTTGACCCGATTTCCTCTGCAACCTAAACCTAGTATCGCATAAACTCATTCATATAACTTTCAACTTGCTTGAAAGTTAACACTAACAGTACTTTTGACGCAGTACTAAAATCATGCAAAATTTAGCACTTGACTCGAAGTTCCTAAAGAAATCAAGATTTGCTCATCATCACTCAGGATAAGAATCTAATTCTAAAAGATAGTAGAGTTAAGTTATACATGAATCGTATGGTATTAGTGGTGAGAAAAGCAGCGGTTTGGCACTTCTCCATCCTGTCGATTCCATACTTGGTTAATATACACATCATAATAAGAGAGCTACAACCACGCATTCTTAATCAAACAAGTTTAAAACGAAACAAGTTCTCTGGGACACAAGTTCTTCCAATATTATTGCCAAATTGTAAGTTTATTTATAAACGTGCGCTCAATTACAATAACTACTACCGCTATTGCTCTTCATTACTCACTTTCTTCACTTAACAGAAATAGTTTTATTTTCGTAAAAACCTTTTCTTCTAATCTCAACTTTTATTTCCTTTTTGTTTTCAGTACTTATTCACTCGTTTCTTAAGTGAAAATATCTTATTATTGATTGAAATACAAGTTTAAACAAAAGTAGTTTTTAGAAAAGTTTTGTCAATAAAAAGTCATTATGAATTTATTCAGTATTAGTGCTATTCTACTCTCATTTATAGCACGATTCTCGTTTGCGATTAAGATTAATAGTAAGAATTTGTGTGTAATATAATCAATTCAAATTTCAAATTGGTTTGAATTAAGTGTTGATGTTTGAAAATTATTTTTCTAGCTTTTATTCCTGATTATTGTGAACCGCTTCAGTACAGTTACAATGTTAATAGAGTTCAGTTAACAGACAGTGGAGAAAATTCAACCTTAGTGCTAACAGCATATCTTCATAGAGGATTAGAATTAAAAAAAGATCTTGAATGCTATGTCCTAATTCAAGCCCCAATCGACACCGGGATTGTGACAACTGTGAAAAAGCTATCATTTCATGATAACGATACGCTCATCTTTCAAAGCGGTTCAAACCCTGACAAAGTTTGGTTTAAGGACGATGAGGAAAAGTATCAAGAAATTGTCTCAGTACCTAAAGCTGGAGAAAATAGTAATATTCATATTAGATTCAAGACCAGCACTACTGAATCCACTCATATGGCAGGCTTCGAGATAGCATTCACTGCATTTAAAGGTAAGAAAACACTACTTCAAATTCCATCTCAAACTTACATAAGTGTTTCTAATTTGTCTATAAAGCTAAGGGAGAGACGGGCTGTGGAGAGGACTTTGACTGCGAGAATAAACGCTGCATTTGGCCTGAACTTCAATGCGATGGCTATAATAATTGTGGTAATAATAAGGACGAGTCCGGATGTGCAGGAGTTAGTATTTGGATCATCATTTTATTGGTAATTATCGGTATTATTGTTGTAGTTCTTGCTATCTTTGTTTGGTATAGAATGGCTAAATAAATTCTATTCATAAGGGCTTGAATTGTGAACCGAGAGTTTGCTAATTATTAATTCTGTTTCGTATCACAGAATGTTTTGTTACTAATTTTGTTTTTGGTTATACAATATTTAAAAATAAAATCCAATCTATTAATACCAATAAATAATTTATTAATATATTATTGTTATTATTCACGATAATAAAGGCCAACATTTGTAAATATATATAATATGTAAGTAAAAAATTAAATCATTAAAACGTTGTCTAAGACTAACCAAAGAATCTGATTTCAATTTAATTTAACTTAAGAAGTCTTCGAGTTCGCTCTTTGATAACTGTTTCGTTTGATTTGAACTGGAAGTCGAGTCAACAAAATTGCCAAAATAGTTATTCTGTTGACTGAAATTCGGATAATTATTAATGATTGGTGTCATGTTTGTCGACCAATTGCTATTTGCCATCGTATTCATCGATGTATTCATAGCTCTCATCGGTTGCGACTGAGAGTTGATTGGTTTCTTCAAGTCTGGAATCATTAAATTATCAAAAGCTGATAAATTTGGCCTCAAGGGTTGCTGTGTTGGCGTTTGGAAATTATTGGTTTGAGTTTGCGGTTGCAATTTAAACGAATTTAATTCACTGTTGAATTGACTATTCATAGGACTAGTGTATGACATACCATACGATGGGTTATAGTTCTGTTGCTGCAATGAAGTTTGGCGTGAATTTACTGATAGATTAGACAGATTTGAAGTGATTAGCGTTGATGTCAAGTCTTTAGGTTTTGAAGTTTCGATCTGCTTGACTTGTTGTGGAATAAGAGGAGACTGTGTTTTAAGCCTTTCGTTTTGTTCCTTCTGTTTCGCTAATCTTTCCTTATCTTCTAAACTAAGTCCTGATGTAATGCTATTATTAGCCGTTGGACTGGAAATATTAGCTACATTTGACAAATTGTCATAAGATGGAGATGTTTTGGTGCTATTAAATAATGACTGATGTTGCACTTTAATTGAATTTAGTTGCTCTAACTTTATTTGCTGTTCTTCTTCTATTTTGCTCAGCATCTCACGAATCAAAGCCATTATTGTCTGAAACTAAATATAGAAAAATATTGAAAGTCGTAGTTTAAATAAACATTTCAGGTGAGTAAAGTGCCTGAGATTAAACAGTTTTTGCATACCTGCTGTAGGGATAGTCCATTTTCAATAGAAAGTGGAACGAGATATGGGATAACTCTGGTTGCCATCACTTCTTTGGTAATGCCTAATTTGTTGCTATTCATTGTAAGTTTATATATGCCTTAAATTATTAAATAAACAATCGTTTAATTAAAAGCTGTAAAACAGAGATCAAAAGTCAATTTCATATAAAATATTTACCGATTGAAGCCATTATAACCGCCGGTTCTTTAGATGGTATTTCAGCCAAAACAGGCAATACTTCGTCGAGTACTAGCCATTTATCTAAGTGTTCTAAAATTTTTCCCAAGCATATCAAACAGTTGACACGAACTGATAATAACTTTGTACCCATAACAACTTTTTTGATTCGCGGCAGAAGCGAATTCTTGACCGATGAATAATCAATCAAATGGGCCAACGTTGGAATGACACTCAAACACAACTCTTGTATCTGTTGTGCATCAGAATCGAGTGAACGATAAATAAGTGGAAGAATATGCTCGCGAAGAGAATCGGGTTGTGATTTGAATTTGCTGACAAGAAAGTCCATGTTTTGCATAAGAATGATTCCGATTTGAATTGGTTCCTTCATTTTAAATACATTTACTAAATCTGGCATTATAAACTTTTGAAATTCTTCGTCGCTTGTTTCTTGAGCTATTAGTAGAATGTTTGGTAATACAAATGGAACCATATCTGGATTGATGTATTCTTTTGACAGACATGACACAACACGATTTAGTTTCACTCGCTTCGGCATTTGTGACAACACTTCTGGCAGACCTTTAAATAAAAATTCAAATTAACTATTAAAAATTTACAAATGGTTTAGCCTGAAAAGATTGGGAGGTTATTTGAATTTAGAAATAAAAGTAATTAAGTTTTTGAAAATATGAAAAAATTGTGACTCGAGATATTCTCAACAGACATCAACTAATGAATTAAAAATGAATTGATTCATACCTTTATAGAACTGTGATTTCTGCAAATTGTCCCATTGGAACAAAGCGTCCAAATATTGCAAAGTTTTCACTAACACATCTTCAAAGATATGCAACTTTGAGAACTGATGCGCATCTGGTCTCAAACTTGTATCGATGCTTAATAACATCTTAATGTGATTCCGAGAATCTTCGGGAATACAATTGAAGGTCGATTGTGGCAATCGTTTCATCTGTTCAACACGTTTTGGATTAACAGTTCCAGCAGTTGGTAGTAATGGTTTTCCCTTATTATATAAAGTAAAAGTGAGCAGACCCAATGAAAACATGTCAGCACTCGTGTCAACATTTAGAACATCTCTATCGCAATATTCGGGCGCGACATAGTCTGGGTTTGGAAGTGCTATCGATGGAATGTCATTATAGCTAAGTAGATTCAGTTGTGGAAACTTAAGGGGACTTTCGTTAGTGTTAAGTGGTGTTGTGCAGAAGTCAAAACCTGCTATTTTCCAAACGCCATTCCTGTTAACTATAATACTTTCTGGTGATATGTTTCTGTGCAATAGTTTTGCGTCGTTGTGTAGGAATGCCAGACCTTCTGATATCTGTAATAATCCGTACTTGATTTCAACGTCAAAGAACTCAAAGTTTTCGATCTCAGGCTGTACTGGATTTGGCATATTATCACGTCCTCCCAGAAGATTTGCCAAACTCGCCATCACCTTAAATGCAACCAGATCAATCATTTAAGTAAAGTCAAGGCTTTTCACAAACTTAAATGAAAAATAATTGTAATTAGAAGACAAAATAAGAGCTTAATTGAAAGCTATCTCAAAGTTAACTAATGATATGTCAATATTGATTAAAAACTTTAAAATTATAAATATGAAATAATTTAGTTCAGTTAAGATTATATGTAAGAGATAGTAATTAATATCAGAATAAGATCTAAACTAGAAACTGTCAAAGTTTTAAAATTAATTTCAAATTTTAGAAAATCCTAAAAATAATCACAACAAATCTTATATTCATCCGATTGAATATAAAACAAGACAATATAAATCAAATTACAGGTTCAGTCGCGAATGCAATCGAATCTCTAGATTCTTCGATGTTGTGCTGAACTGTCAAAAGCGAGGGATGTCTTAATCGGGTCAACTGTGAAACACCTTTTCGTATGATATCTAGTATAAAGTCTTTATCTTTTTTGTTCCATTTATCCAAACATTTCTTGTCCAACACAAACAGTGCTGCATCTTCTTTAGTGCTCTTTTTGACGGCGTCAAAAACTTTAAAACAAAGTTGAGGTCCGGCAGAGGCCACATGTCGGATCAAGTCATACTCCCGGGTCAACGCATTTCCGGGCAGTGCTGTCGACAAATTGCTGGTCACTTGATATACAGTCGATGAGACTCTATCTCTCAATTTGTTTAATACACCTTCCATTTATTTTTAGTTTATTATTCAAACTATCGTTTTGTTTAGTTTTCAGTTACGTCTAGATTAATTATTATTTACTATTAATGACACATATGTTTATTATAACGCATTATGACATCAATAGCTATCATGTTTTAACCTTTAATTTCATGTTTCTATGGTTTCGATTAGTTACGTTATTTATGTTTATAGTGACGTCATTCATTGAATTTATATGAAAAGTACGCACAAAATTCAAAAAGTTTTGATTCGATTGTTTTGACCATTAATAATAATTAATCAAATTATTCTCAAACACATTCCAATTAATTGAAAAATAGAAATAATTAAAGACAAATACTTATTTTTAGAAACAAACTCCATATAAGAGAAAACATTAAGTAAATGGCTTCGAGTTCAGACGAAATCGGATTAAAAGTAAATCAATTGATGACACAATTGGCAGAAAAGAGAGCAAAAGACGACGAAATGTTGGATCAGATCAAAGATATTACTGAAGAACAAGTTTGGAATTACTTACAGGCTCTGAAGCACCAGTTGAATAGTCGTTATGCGAACGAAAATGAAATTAAAGACAAACTGAACGTTTTGAAGAAAATTCTGTATGAAATAAGTCTTATTGAAGAGCGCTTTCAAACTGTTAAACAATCTTTGGATGACATCAGACAAAGATTTTTTTCTTAATTAATTCATTGATCAATTATTGACTCAATTGAATTCAAGTTTTTAATTGACTTAAATCAAATTAGTTGTAATTGTAGTCAAAATTGGAGCTGAATTCAAATCTATTTCAATGTTAATAGCGATAAAGTTTGTTATTATTAGTTCAAGTTTTAAGAACTTATGTAGTTAAATGCCATTAAATAGAGAGTAATTTAATTTTGAATAAAAGATTTTCAAAGAATAATAAGAAACTAATTTTCAATATCTGACCCATTATATCAGGCAAAACTAAATGATCTGAGTTAATTTAGTAAACTCTTAATTTTTATTTGTGATATCAACTCACGACAAATGAAAATAACTTTGATCTTTTGTCAAGGATTTAGGAAAAGCTCGCGATGACGAAATTTTAATTTAGAGATAGTTATGACACGAACTATCTACGAAAATTTAGGCATTAAAGTCAAACGTTGGCTTCAGTTAAGGTCAAAATTTTCACTAAATCAAAGGCCACAAAACAGATTTAAAATCTGATTTTCAGAATTTTCAAAATTCTTTAAAAGTAATAACTCGAAGATTTTAGGCAAAAAGATTTTTCCAGAATGTCTACGAAACATTGTAGTAAGAATGCAATTGTCTGAAACAAGACAACACAAACAAAACGAATCCTAAATGAAGGATGATCCAAAGATATTCTTATTCCTAAATATCAAACAGTTATTTAGAATCTAAGCAGCTTCTCATCAGTTCTCACACTGTGTTAAAGAAGTTTAGAAGCAAAAGAAAGAACTGGGGATCGAAGATATCGGAGACGAACGGGTTAAGGGCTACAGAAAACGGAAGTTGTTGTGCAATAATAGAGACCATTTGATAGTTGGTGCACATATTCCTAAAGATTTAGATCAAGAACAATTGCAAGTAATATTGCAGAAGTGCTAAGACATCAAAAGCTCCGTTTTGAACTCGACACTTGGTTCACAAACACTTGAAATAATTGCTGATCTCTGTCCAAAAATCGAATGTTTAGTGTTTGAGTACCCGAAAGATGTATACCAAGAACAATGATTGCAAAGATTTTATCGTTAATTGTCTGATAAAGTGATTCATTTGACAATTTGTAACACATATAGTACTCATCAGTTCAAGACTAGAATTAGATCAATCTTAAGGAATTAATCGAAATACAAGTCTTTAAAGCAATGACTCATAGATTTCCGGAACATTTGAGACTCGTCTAGTCTAAAGGTTTTACTTCTTTGGATGTGAGCCAATACTTAGATCGTCACCTCAATTCTAATTCAGGAAAGTCTGTTATGGAGAAATTTGAGTGTAAAGTTTAGAATCATAATTCTCGACACTATAACAGCTGTACTCGAAATGATATATCTGGAAATCTATTTGAAAGCTTTGAGATTCGATTCGAGCAATTTATAGAGGTTTCATATCTTACTTGAAAAGTAGCATTAACTCATGTCAAAATTTTCGAGTTAGTGCATTATAGCACTGAAGTTACGATATGAAGACGAGTCCATCGGATCAGAAAGAATCAATTGCGGCTCAATGAAGAGATTATCCAAAACTCACGAATCGGGTTTAATCACATTGAAGAGAAAGATTCGAACAAAATCAGCAAAAAGTTGGATATAAACGAATTATCACTGAATTGCACATCATTTTCACTCAACTTTTTAGCCAAAATGTTGAGATCGTACAAAAACTTGAAGAAATTATCGCCAAGTTATGGCCAATTCATTGATACAATTTGGCATATCTGTCGATCGTCTAGTGTCTCTTCTATTGAGTTACGTAAAGGTAATTTCGATCTAAATCGTTGAGTTGATTAGCATTTTTCTTATATGAAAGCATTTTGACTTGAGAAATTCAAAGTCAAATGCGTTAATGTTACCTGATGGTCAGAAGTTTAGTCCGAAATGTTACTTCGAGTGCTATTATGCTATCTTAAGAATAGAGTTCGATCAAAGTTTTGAACTTGTATTGGAATAACATTGGCTTTCGCCAGCTACTATTGGATTCAATGCTAAACACTGACAATTTGCACAAAATCCAAGTTTCAATTTATAAGTCGTTTAGTTGGCGTTATCTAAACCAACTCCAGGTTTTAAGATAGTCGATCAAAAATTGAATTACTGTTTCACGAAGGAACATTAACAAATCGTACACAATTAGAATCCCTGATGACGACATAATCGCGAATGCGCTCAAGAGAAGACTGACAAATGTTAGACTGACTCTAACAGATAATATGATCAAAACGTACTATTCTAACAAAAGGTATGTCAATTATCTGTTCCAAATCAATTCAAATTATGTGTTCAATAAAATCATCTCTCCTCTAATTGTTTGACAATTTTTTGGTATTCTGGTCCAATGTTTATAATGTTCAGAATTTTTAAGTTGTTCATCAATTTCTGTTAAATTTTTAGAATGACTTAAATGTATCCCAAGTACAAAATCTAACGTTTGATATGAATACTATGAAGTATTTTTAATCAGTATGTAAACAGTAATTTATTTTTGATATTACGACAGCTTAGTCCTAAGTTGATTATCTATTGTTGACCTTAGGTCAGAAGAGTTTGAGGATGTCTAAAATTTGATGTTTGAAATTTCACAATAAGGTAGAAATGATTGTCTGAAGCTAAGTGAAATTGCATTAAGCTTTGTTTATGAAAAGACTAAGTAAATTAAATCCACTTATCTTTAACTATGACTAATTCATTTTTGCGACTGTTATCACTCGAAGTATCTAATGCATGGATGTAAGTGTAGTTATCAATTTGGGAGGTAAGTCATTAGGTTACCAAAATATAGCAACGATTATGATAAAAGGTTGCAATGTATTGAAGAATAAATAGCTTATCATTTCTGAAAGAGGCATGTGTTACATATTCCAACAGAAAGACTTATACACTATGTATGCTCTAAACATTAGTGATATTTTTGTCAAAACATTTGTTACATTGTACTAGATATTGACTAATAGAATATAGACGAATTAAAGATAAACACTAAAAATAACTTTTATTTATAACTGAAATGACTCGTTCGATTCAATTGATAGTAAGATTTACGTAACCTATAATAGACATCAATGATTCTTGAGAAC
This sequence comes from Archegozetes longisetosus, assembly GCA_018873245.2. Lineage (NCBI taxonomy): Eukaryota > Metazoa > Arthropoda > Arachnida > Sarcoptiformes > Trhypochthoniidae > Archegozetes > Archegozetes longisetosus. The sequence continues at coordinate 14,050,254 of JAEMBT020000006.1, read as the reverse complement.
GTCAATTGAATCGCTCCATAAAATTATAAAGTCTATAATAATTGATTGACGAAAGATATAGCACAACGAAAATTTACATAATTCTTTAGACTAGAAATAAAACAATCGTATATTTAATGTAAATTTAAGACATCGAGTCCTGAATTTAAGTCTTAACTACAGTAAAGATAAAAATTCGAGGATATGTATCAAAGGAATGTTGACCGGGATGAGGGGCTCACTAAACAAACGAAACTTTAGACTCAAGATAGAAATGTCATTGCAATTAGTTATTGATCGATTTGATAATAGATCGTGAAAAACTATAAAATGAACACAAATTTATTAATTTAGGATATAAAAAGATGAAGAATTAATTAGATGTAAAACATAACCAGAAAAGGAGAGAAGACAAGTTTTTAAATTATTGCTCGAATGAATCGAATAATTCAATATAATTAAATTATGCGCTAAATCAACAGATATCAATGATAAGTTGAATGAGCCTAATAACAATTGATTTAATAATTACGGCAAATAATGCCTTAAAAAGTTAGTCTACTTTGTTAAGTACATCTTTCGCGGCTCCAGATAATAGTCTCTTAAAATACTTGAACGTAAATCTTGAGCCGTAAGACTTGACAAAGAATTTGATGAACAATATGAAAAACAATGAATAAATAAATATGCCAAAAGCCGATGCTGACAGAGATGTATCGCACCTATTTTCGGTCCATCGGATATAATAAGCATTGAAATTGATATAAAGTCCGAAAATCATTTGACAGATCTGTGCGACAGTGATAGCCATTGCAATACTTCTAGAAACATGAAACTGAAGGGCTTTTAGAGCATAATAGCTATACATAGCCGAATGTATGGCAAAGTTCATGTTAACCATCCATCTCGCAGTTCCTGGTGCTTCTCCGATCACATAGAATGCGTATGATAATGTCAAAACATGGTGTATCCAGTGAAGAGCTATCAACTTCTGCTTTCTCAAGATTATGAACGCTGTGTCACCCAATTCCATCACTTTAGACCAGACAAAGATCCAGTACCAGAAGGTGAGCCTCACGTCCTTATAGTACGAACTGACACAATATGAAGACTGCATACCATTGCTGTAGATAACGTATAAGAACTCAGGAAAACAACGGATTGTACCACAGATTGAGAATAATGCTAAGCACATGTTCCAGAAGGCCATCAAATATCGCAAACTATATCCACGTTCCTTGTAAGACATCAATTTTTTGCCACATAAGACGCAAAACACGTAAACAACACTTATATATACGGCGACTGACCAGTTGTGATATAACCATTCCCTATGAAAATCACGTGCAAACTTGACCTCAAAAGGAAAGGCAAACGCCAGACCCGCAAATTCAGACCAATCTGTCGATATGTTAAGCATTTCCTTTCGCTTAAATACTTCTTCGTAAATGACTTGATTGTTGTTGATCATGATTTTAATCGGTGTTGAAACGCGAGCGATATTCGATTTTCTGATATGTTTGTGGAAATGTTTTGTACTTACTATCGTTTACTATCACTTTTAATACGAAATTAAAATGTTCAGTCTATCGCTCTTTTACTTTATTACTTTACTATCTTATTACTATTATTATTAAATTATTAATTTTTTATATTATTTAGTTATTATTATATTATATTAATTGTATCGACAATTGTATCGAAAAAACAGGTGACTCTCTAATACTTGAATTAATGAATAATACAAAAGTTGGCGTTTATTTCAATTAATGAATCAGCGCTTTTAAGCTACAGTTCTTGTCTGATTTTATTCACGTTTTTTACTGACTTTTACTATCGAAAAAGTTATATCTTTATTTTAATCTGACTGTCTATTAAAAAAGTAGGCGTTATTGTCATATCACACACTTTATTACAGTTCTTGAGTTGAATATTCACTCACACAAAACTTGATAACAAAGATCACAATATTTCAAATCTGAATCAGCTTATTATTAAAACTTTCCTAAGCTTTCTTATATTAATTATTGAACTTTTATAAGGTCTGATTAGAGAAGTTTAATTTATAGAGAAATTTTTGATTTAATTAGTTTGACAACTTTTTAAAACTATTTAATTAAAATGAAAGATGATACCAAAAAATGAAATTGTGAAACAAGTAAATTAGCAACTATTTTCTGCAATAAATGACACACGAGTTTCGTCTGTTCACGTATATAACGTGAGGGGGAATAAATCTGAATGTATTTATTTTAGAATTAGCTGAAAAAGTAGAGAAGCAAGTTGAAAGTGCTGTTGTCATAGCAGACACAAGTTTTATCGCTAGAGTTAGTTGTTTTGTAAAGTCATTTGTTTACCAGTACTTATTAGTGACATTTCCAAATACGTATACTTATATTACAAGAGAGCAGTCGATACTTCAATACGATTATAAACTTATAAGCTACTTTAAAACTCATAAGCGAGAAAATTTGCAGTCAGTTTTTTTGCGCTGTTGATAACACTAAAGTAAAATTGAAATCTATGTAACAATAGTTTATTGAACGGTTCACTTGAAGTACCTCTCTATGAAACTTCCGTTATATCAATAAAACTTTTTTTATTACAGTTATCTCATTGCATAATGCTATGTGTGCCAACAGCAGACATCTATCATAACATTATGCATTTATAATGTAATGGAACAAAGTTATATTCTTACAGTGAAACATTTTTCAAATTGCTAATAATCGTTGGGACATGAAATAGAGCTGAATAGAAATGTATTTAGAGCAGCATTAGAACAGCTGCCAACTGGATCACTCATTTTTGTAGTACTGTCAATTCGTAGGTCGCTAATTGCTTTTATAATATTATTCAATAAGTTGATCATTTCCAATCATTTATATCGCATTGAATTCAAATTTTATAAAGTCTGTGCAAATCTTATTTTATTTGGTTTAGAGTTAATCTAATTTTTCGTAATTTTCATTAGATTAAAACTTTCATTAATTTTTACGTAAATCAATAAGAGTCGAAATTTATATACGTAATAAGTAAATGTTCAATTGATGTACATCATTTATAGATTTACTGTAACCTTAATTAGGAACTGAGAATTGCAGGTAATGTAACTTTACTCGTAGAACATATCTGATTAGGAGACTTTATACCATATTAAGCGAACATTAAAGTTGAAAATTTATTGATAAAAATAGCCAATCGTCAACTAATAGGTGATCAAGTTTTAAGGTTTACTAAAACAAGAACGTTTGATGAATAACATGTCAAGGTATATATAATCGTTTGAAAGAGAGAGATCACAATACATCAAGTTCACGTTTAAAAGCACTAAAAAGTTTAGTAATAACTTATAAGCAAAGTATATAGCTTTATGAATAAACACTGACTTAAATATTAGCTGATTGACTAGAAATTGACTTAAATTGATAGCACAATATTTTATATATATCTGAGTTATTCATAAAAATTTAATAAATGCGTAAAGGTAAACTTTACTATTGGTAAACGATAGCATTTTTCTCATTTAAAATTATTACCATCTTTTACAAACAAATTTTTACCATTTCATGTAAATTGTATCAGTTCACATAAATTTTAAACATGCAAACACGATATCAGTAAAAGACCTCACATTAAATTTTCAAGTCAATGCCATTATTTCCTAATATTTCTCTAGTTCATTAAATATAACATTTTACATCAAATTAAGCATAATTACAATGATTTAAATGAAATTCTTAAGTTTCCTATCACAGTTAGAGCTAATTCTACAGCAAATATTTCAAAACTTCGTGCGTTCGCAGTTTTTAGACGTTCTCTACTGTTACTAGATTTTATTAATTTTATACATTTTAAATTTGTCATAATGTCAGACTGAATAGATTAAAGTGTTGATTTAATTCGAAAAGATTCCAAGTCTGATTTGCAACTATAATTCTTCATTATCAATTAAATTTCAAAGTAGCGCTAAGTCCTAATTTTTAAGCCAATTTTTTAAGTCCAAATATGTCATAATTGATAATTTTTTACGATACATCATTATCAACAACCAGGTAAATCCTGTAATTAGTACAAAATTGAGGTTCAAATTTTAAATCTTTGCCAATTATTTTTTTGTCGCAAACCATATATACAGTCATGGAAAATCTAAAGTACCAACTAAATTTGATCTAGTTCCTTATTCTTTAGTTTCATTTTGATTTTAGAAATATTGTTTGTGAGTAATCAAGGAAGGAATAATTTTTAAAAATATTTCAAAAATTCATCACGGTAAATTTTATACAACAGATATTTTATAACTTGAAAACTACAAGGTATGTTTCACATTTTTCATTTCTATTTTGTAAAGCTTAGAAAGTGAGTCGATACGTGTTTCAGGAAATTTTTTGAAAAATTACTCATTTGATCATGGTGGTTTGTTAAATATTAGTGTAATCAATACAACTTAATCGCCGTTTGATTTCTACTTTACTTTTTCCAGAAGCTCTTAACTTTATAGATTTCCCAAACTTTAACTCTATTGTATTGATTACATTAATTTTTAACAAACTATCATGATCAAATGAGTAATCTTTCAAAAATTTCTTGAAACACGTATCGACTCATTTTCTAAGCTTTACAAAATAAAATAGAAAAATTTAACAGAATGAATTTTTAAAAAATTATCCCTTCTATGATTACTCAAAAACAATACTCCTGAAATCAAAATGGAACTAAAGAATAAGGAACTAGATCAAATATAGTTGGTACTTTAGATTTTTCCATAGCTGTATGTTGTTCTAATTGAAGAAATAGTATGAATACTATAACTACAACGCCTTGAATACTAGTCTGATTAAAAACACAAATTATAAGTTTAATTACAGAGCACATAACAAAGTGAGAGAGTAGGTGTATAACAGCTTTTAAGATCAAAATATAATTAAAGTTATGTAAAGATTAAAATTGTGATCTTTAATCATGATATGGCACATGAAATTTGTCTCAAACAATTCAAATATAAGTTAATAGCATCTGTATTATGAGTTAGGCTTATGTTTTTTTCTAGGAATCATATTACTTAGGGATTTCGAAGATCGGGTTCTTCGTATCTTCAGGTTAGGTTCATGCTCACCATGATACACAGCCTAACCAGAGTCTTGAGGTGTTGACTGACCGAACCACCCTGATTTTGAGATCCGATAGGAATTATAAGAGGCCTGGTTTTAGAATGGGTGATTCTCGACATGGTCTTTGGGCTTTCCAAACGGATTCTTACTTAAGCCAAACCATTAACCGTAATTCCAGATGTCATAGGCTTTTTAGGATGTAGTAGGACGAAAAATTCAGGTGAATCTCCCTCTCTCCCTCTCTCTCTCTCTCTCTCTCTCTCTCTATTTATTTATTTATTTATTTAACCATTTTATCATAGAGTTGACGATCACTTTCTGGTCACTAGCTTCTGCTGATTTTTTAAACAAATGCTCAAAATTAGATTCAGCTCTAGATTCAGAAGTGATTGTTAGTGGTCTCTATTTAGGCAACTAATAAATTGCTGGTGACTTCATATTTTTATTCACGGGTGGTTTGCTTTCTGAAGAGGTATTTATACGTTTACTGAACTGAAAATAATTAGGCAGTGAACCGATTAATGGTATTCGATAGGAGAATTTAATAAATTGTCATTTTGGCAAACCTGACAGCCTTGGGCTTAGGATTCTATGCAAGTAGTTCTTGGAGTTCTCTTAAACCATGAGAAAGCAAATGGTTCACTAAGCTCTGAAATATCGCTTTTTCGTTTCATGTTATCTCAATTTTTCAGTTCATCTTTTGATAAACTGTTGAGAGATTCGGAACTGTTTTGCGTTCGCGAGATTGACGGACTTATATGCTTCCAATGCATCACAAACTTCGTCATCACTATCACCGAACAATTTCTTCTTTCTTGACAAATTCTGGTATCTACTGCATTTCTGATTGAGTTTTCTACTTTTCTCGATGGATCCAATCGTTTTAATGGCTAAGTCAGTATCACTTCTTTTATACTTTTATTATTTGCAGCTGTCTTTTACAACAGACAACTGCTACCATTCAATGTAAATAATTTGTGCGAATTTCGACACTTCTCTAAGCAAACGTGACTCTTCAACTTCTTTAACAGTGACTCCGATTTTAGTACTGATTCAGCAGTTTCATTGAATAAACTGCACTAATGTTAGTATCAATTGACTGATTTTTCACTAATCTCGGTAGTTGAGAGTTAATTTTTGGATATCCTGTAATTCTTTTACATTTTGGGTAATTTTAAAATTACGAAATTAAAGTATTAAAAATTGTCATATATAAGTAGATCCAAAACTTGATTAAAAATGCGATGAAAAGAATATAATGACTGGTTTCTAATAAATTGTTATTTAATCCTCATTTTGAATACTTAAAATTGAAAAAACTACTGATTGATGTGCCGCCTGAAAATTCGAGTGAATGGTAAAATCTTCTGACACTGAATTAAAACTTAGATAAAAACATTGCGAATATTAGTTAAGATTTTCAAACGGATAAAATTTGAAAATCAGATTTTGGTCATCAATCGGTGATTGTGTGAAAATTTCAAAATGCGGATTCAATGATTTCAGTTTAAAAATCTTTATTTCTAAGTAATAATAATTATAATATTAATAATAACCTTTCTTCAGTGAATGAAATTGCAAGGACTGGGATACAGTAACATATAATCGAATCGACTTCAAGCGAAATGTGAGTTTTTTCTCACAAATATAAAATACTTAACTCTTTGTAAATGTTCCAAATTCAACTATTACTGATTATAGTCAATATAACGTTTGAACATTATTTAATGGAAACGAATAAAACTACTCAAAACACCTCTATTTATGAGTAAATTAAGACAAATTGTGAGTCAAAGTGTAGCTTGGATTCTGTTAGTTCTTTACATATCTTTTATTATTTGAGATTGTCTTTCAGATAAAATATGGATCGATTAAATAAAGATAAGAGACAAGAAATGATTGGCGCTTTCTATAGAGAAATAGCAAATAGAGAAAAAAGGCAAATCACTCACTTTTAATCACCTTAAATCAATAAATATCGGTAAAAGTACTACATATAGGATTATCGAAAGAGTAGGCAATAATCTGTCATTAAAAAGAGCTAGAGATCAAGGACTAAAAGCAGTAAAAATGCCTAAGAACAAGATCTCAAACTTTGTTGCGTTGGTTGGTGGACGTTCTTTATGCGATCTCGGGATGTAAAACTTATTCTGAGTATTGTATAATTAAACGTTTAGTGTCTTTTTTGCGAGAAAAATATTTGGACAATAATTATTTGTTTTGGACTGATTTGCCTTCCAGTCATTATAAAATTGAAACTCCCAAAACATTCAATGAACACAATGTGATGTTTGCTTCCAAAGATATGAATCCACCAAACGTTCCACAATTGAGACCAATTGGAGATTTATGAGCGCAAATCGAACGAAAGGTGAATGAAAACGACTGATTCATTGGTTCTATCCCAAAGCTTGAACTTAGAATCAAGAGAAAGTTGAAGGAATTCAGTCCATCGACGTACCAAAGCTATATGAGAGACATCTTAACGAGAATCAAAATTGCTGCCCATCAAAGAGTTAAGTCATTGATTCATTGATACATTTTGATTGTCTAATATCTAGACTTTGATTTGCATTAGTTGTATTTGAAAACTTAATCTTCGAAAATTAGATATTACATTTGAAAACTGTCCCATTTAATAGTGTTCACGTGTTATTAACTCTAGACTAAAGTATAGATCTATTACCTTCTTCTAAGGCAGATTTTCCAACTTTTGCCAAAGAAGTCGTAGATTTCGACGACTATTCTTTTGGTTTCATTGAGAGATAATAAGAAATGAATTTGACGTTAGTTATAATCTGTTTGTAATAGTCATAAACATCGATCTGTTGGCATGAGCTAACACAGATTTACTAATAGATGCTTTTGAATTATGTCTAGATCTAGAAGAAGAATCCTCTGTTCCTGTAACGCCGATTTCGTTTAGAAAATGCTGTACTTCATCTATAAATTCTAACAAATAAACGATAACTGATATGAATGAGACAACTGGAGCAGCGATCGTTATTTGAAAACCAATTTCTATGACATAAGTGCAATAAAATTGATGCTTCGGGTTGCTATCTTGCCCTCTAACAAAGTAATTGCTATCGATCACTTTCATTACATAATAAACATTTTGTTCATCACACATTTAGCTGATTTCCCGCTGAACGTAATCATGTATTTAATAATAAGTACAGGAAACGGCCGATATTTGCCATTAAGTAGATATCTGTTTGTGAATAAAGGAGCATGCCAGGACCCGCCTAACTTGATTCACAGCAAATGAGAGTACCATTGTGACCGGACTGATGATTGGAGTTCAAATATTTCGCTCTTTTTGGCCAAAGTGACGCGTTCAAAAGTTATGATCCTTTTTGTGTTGCGATAAAATGTGACTTTTTAGGGGGAAGATGGGTGTCAAACAACTCGTCATGGATATTAGGTTGTGAATATATATTAGAGAAAGGAATAGAACAATGTAGAACGTGAGATGTAAAATAATATAAAAAAATGGCTAAATGTAAAAATGGGTGAATCCAGATTAATGGGTCTAAGGGGTTCCCGACCGTCCATCGCCAAGTGTGATATATCGATGGACTCAGAACGCCGAGCTGAGCATTTTGGTACTCCATACTTGAGCCTCGGACTTAGGGTATGGTCAGGTCCCGAAACCGTGGACCAAATGGACTGAGTTAAATATTGATGGATTCCAGACATCGAGTTGAGCGTTTTAATACTCAACACTTGGGTCTCGGCAATAAAAACAAAATGTGAAATGGAAAATAATGTAAAATATGAATGTTAAAGAATGCCAAGTGTAAAAAATAAAATCATGTCAGATCTTCTTCGTCAGTGGATTCAAAAATCACACAGAGATCGTCCAGGGACTCTGCAGGTTTTTGAATCTCGGGTAGGTTCCTTCCATACCCGAGAAACCAGAGAACTGTCATTACATGTGCACAACACTCGATACTTTTTGCGGTTTATCTCCGTTAGGTGGCGATTTTGGAAGTTATGTCCATTGGTAAAGTTTCTCTACTAGTTGAGATCTTTCAATAAATACATAGACTTTCTGTGAATCAAATAGGCGGGGTTCCCATAGAAACCTGACATCCTTCTTTAATTAATTGTATTAAATGTTTAACAATACATATATTGGTTCGGTGAAGTTTTTTTTGGTGACCAACACTTTACAAACTCTAAAAACTGATAAAATAATTTTCTTATGAGATCAAAAAGTTTGAGTAGAATGTTAAAAGTTTATGTTTTCTGATTTTCTACACCTGGCTAGAACTTCTCATCTGCCTTTGGCCGATTTTGATAAAATTTGGTACATATACTAGGTTGAGGGTCCTAATCATGAATATTAATAATAATAACTTTTCCCCAATCGAAAAAAATATCGTTTGAATAAAGGTTTTTATTGGAATGTCATTACGCTATACAATATCATTACTGACAGTGAGAATGATGATGAAAGCTGATAAAAAATGCTAGAAATGCAAAATTAACTCATATCGACTACACTGAATAAATACACATTCACTACATTGAGAACAGCTTATAGAATCTAGAATCTTCTAAAATCTTCTCGAAACTTCTAAAACTTTCTGAAAAGTTCTTGAAAAGCTAGAAGTAACCTAACCTTTTTCTATTATTCAATAAAAATTCTACCAAAAAATTTTAACAAACTATGTCGTAGCTCAATAAGAATCTAGATATTATATGGAATTTTTCTCATGGATCTAATGAAGTTAATAAGTAGAGTTTTTCAATCAAATTGTATTCTGCATTGAAACTTAAGATACTCATACTACTATGAAACACCAATGCAAGCTAACATAGAAAGGCGAAAGTTTAAATAAATTTAAAAGTGTCTACTTTTGCGATTGGGAAAAAGTTATTATTAAATTCATGATTAGGACCCTCAACTTAGTGTATGTACCAAGTTTAATCAAAATCGGCCATAGGCAGATGAGAAGTCCTAGTAAGGCGAATTAGACCTGTTCATCGGACTCGGGTCGGGTTCGTTCGGATCGGATTTGAGCTAAAAATCTCGGGTTCGTTCGGGTCGTACAGGGTATCGTAAAATGTCGGATCGGGTCGGATTGGACAAGTCGGCCCGAAATTTATTTCAAAGTGTATTATATTTGAAGAATACAACTCCGAAAAATATGTTTGAGATAGTATCATATTATGGTAGCAGATAAGCCTTTAGCAATGAAGCTTGCATTTAAAGATATTTTATAGTTAGGATGTCTCTCATAATATGAATTCAGTCCAAGAACATGTTATTAATGAATGTAATGGAGTAAATTCAATAAATGAATTGTTCAAAAACTTTAAAGCTTTGGAGAAAGTAGCTTAACAGTCAGGATTTCAAAATCAAATAGATATTACATTGAAAAATATGACAGAAGTGAGACGACATTCATGATATGATCAACTGAATTCGATTAAAATTAATAACCAGAAGATGAGGTCTTTGTCTATTGAAAACAACAAACTATATGATATTCTCAGAAAGATTAATGAAATATTATTGAATATTCTAAAAAACAAAAGATTTCTCATATTGTGTCCATTTGTTATGAATGTAATGCAGACCACAACTAACTAAATCAATAAACTGATTAGGCTTTACCTCTTTAACAATTTTAATTCTCGTTCGGGTCGGGTCGGGCCAGCCTTCTTCAGCTTTCGGGTCGGATCGGGTCGTACAAACGAACACAAAATGTCGGTCGAGTCGGGCCGGGAGTTTTTGGCCCGATGTACAGGTCTAAGACGAATAACTAGTATGTCATAAGTAAATATTATTTGATAAGTAGAGTTGGTTTAAGAATGCCTGTCGCCAATCATTTTCAAATTTATATTCTCACAACTGTCTGAATATCTGAAGTATAAATTCATTTCTATTAACAAATTAATATGAAGTTTGTCTGCATTTCAATCAATGGTTCATATTTGAATAGTAGTGACAGCTCTGATTGAGCTCAATCATATCGCTTGTAATGTCATGATTTCGTTTATATTTCTCAATTTATTCTAATGTTTTAACACAATTAATGAAAAAATTGGACAGATTCGGCAAGTCTTATTTGACTGAACAACTACCATAAGAACTAACCCCTCGCAGTTTGGTTAAGTTCATACATAAAGTTTTGAGAAAATCGAACATTACTCTTTAACTAAGAATTATGAAAGCATCTCTGACTGACTTCTAAAATGTTCAATTAATTAATTAAATTTAATTAAGTTATAAACTTTGAAGTACTTATATTAAAAAATCTTAATTCAATGCTAATTATTGTGCTGTTAATATAAAATTTAAGTATTGTTGAATCAATAGTTTATTTTAAGCACAAGTTAGACCATCATTATTATAATTTATCACTGAAAAACAATTTTCGTAAGGAATGTTTCGATTTTTCAGTTAGTCCTGAACCTACCGAACTCGTTTAGATCAAATTTACAGTCCATTATATTGATTTTGAAGATGACCCAACGTGTTATAGATCTTAGCTCGAATTCATCAAGAGTGGAATAAAAATAATATATAAATACGGATAACTTATAGTATTCTGAGAACACGTTTATTCGGTCTAATCTTAAATATAATTATTATAGAAAATAGTTTGATGGAACAAATAACTTTATATTTTACCAAACATTGTATCAATATCTGATTTATACTTCGATGCAATAACGCTTCGCTTCAATTTCATGGCTGCTGTGAGAACTCCATTATCAGGAGTCCATTCTTCGTCACAAATTGTTATCTTTACTGGTATTTCACTGCGTTTCAGATTATACTTAAAACCGATTTCCTTAATGGACTCGTGAACTGTTTCAATCACATCACTATTACGACATATTTTGTCTAATGACATGTTATTCAGTCCCAACTTATTCGACAATGAATTCAAAGCTTTCATGTTAGGCATAACTAAAGCCACCAAATAATTAACAAATGCGTCACCAATTATACAGATATTATCAACATATGAACTGTTCTTAAGTGCAGATTCAATCTATAAATAAAAGAGAAGTCTTGATTGAAACTCGAAAAATCAGTTAACATAACATTTTTCGGACTGACTTTTCCTAATGAGAAATATTCGCCATTTGCTAACTTTATTAAATCTTTTTTCCTATCAATGATCTTAAAGGTTCCATCAGGAAATACTTCACAAATGTCTCCAGTGAAGAACCATCGCATACCATTTTCATCTAATTTAAACGATTGTTCAGTCAATTCTGGATTATTATAATAACCACTCGCAATGTTATAACCGCCGGCAACGAGTTCTCCTCTAGGATTCGGTTTATCCGTTGCTTTATATCCTCCTTCTTCCCAATCAACTAGTCTGAAAAGTTTAAAAAACTGAGTCAGTCTAAGTGTCAATTTTTACTGTTTGTAACTATTACTTGATCTGTACTTCACTTAACGGTGCGCCACATCTACCATAAGATAAATCATTGTCATCCATACAAAGAATGGCACCTAAAAATTGTATTTAGAATTATTTGTTTTTCAAACATTGATTTATGTTCTAACCTAACGTTTCAGTTGCACCGAATCCCTGAGAGAGTGTTACATTCAACGATGCCTTAATTAATGCTTGTAATTGTGGTGAAAGCGGTGCTCCACCAACTATCATATGTTCCAATTTTCCACCAAATTGTTCTCTAACTCTAGGGCACAACACCATATTGATAAGTGGACAGTCGTAACCTTTTATCATTACATTAATTAGTAATTATTAGTTTTAGTTAGTCGACAGTACGAATGATGTTGATATTTAATACCTTTTTGGGTCCACTCAATCTTATAATCAATCAGATAATCAAATAATGCAGTAGAAACTGGTGTCCTATTCGACAATTTATCATACATTTCTTTTCTCATTCTTTCCAAAACAAGTGGAACTGTTGTCATAATTGTAGGCTTAAGTAGTTTTAAGTCACAAATTTGTCCCTCTGCCAAACCGGGAGCCGACTCATTCAAAGTGAAAGGAGTCGCAAAACCTATTTTGCAGCCTCCAACAAATGCAATCAATTCAATGGATGCCTCCAATACATGTGCTTGTGGTAAATAAGCCACATATATATGTCTTTCGGGATCTTTCATAAACTTTTCGACAGCTGGTAAAACCGCGATACCTGCCTCTCTGCCCTGGGCTATGGTTCCAAAGACTCCCTTTGGTGATCCAGTTGTTCCAGAGGTATAACCAATAAGAGGTATGTCATCCATGTCTAATGGAACTCCTTTTAAACTATCTGGTGCTTGCATTCCATCGTTGATTAGTTTAGAAATAGACAAAAGTCTGATATTTTTGGGGAATTCACATCTGTTATTGTTATCATTGTTTGGTATTTGTGAATCAACGTATATAACAGTTGTTAATTTTGGACATCGAGATAATAGACCACAAACTTTTGGTAATAAATCATATGTGGTATAAATATATTGAGCCTCCGTTTCGTTGATGGCAAAAACAATACCTAAAAAGATAACAAATAGAATTTGTTTCTCAAACTTCATAGTTTTGATAGATTTTGAATCATGTCGAAAATGAAATCTTACGATTACCATCTTCTCCAAGAGTTGCGAAAACTCCAACACCAACTAAACCGATACACGCTGCAGATATCGCAAAAAATTAGATTATCGGCACACGTTTCAGACAGTGAAACGATCCTATCTTTGCGCTTAAGTCCATTGACTAACAATCCTTTACTAATGAGATCACTTCTTTCCATAATCTGTCCGTATGTCATCCACTGATAATCGCTTAATCGAAACTTTCTCAACACTTTTCCATCAACTCTTACTTCCTTTCCATTATGATCGATAACCACTTCTTCACTTATTATTTTTCTATAACCAACTGCAGGTCTGTCAGGTGGATACATTTTTCTGCCCATTTCGATGGCCTCAGCTACCGTCTTGCAAGTCGTTAGTATATGATCAGGTCTTCCTCCTATTCGAACCCATGGAGAGTATGGGTCCTCAGGATTGAGTTGACGTGATCTTTTAGCCGAAGCCAATTCTAGTTTTTTGTTAGGTTTTTGAACGAAATAGTAGATTGGCAAAGTTATTAAAGTATAGGATTGAACGACAACTTTGACGAAAAAGATGAAAATCGATATCAAAGTTTGACCGAATTGTGACATTTTTCGTTGTCGTTTGTTTGCAAATTTTCGAGAGATAAAACAATAAATGAATAGTGACTAACTAAAAAGTTGAAGTGTAATCAAATGTTCATAAATAAATTATGATAAACTTTTATTTCTACTATTTAATAATTGGTTGAGCAATTGAGTCTTTATTCATTGGCTAAAACTTTAAGAATATAGTTTCACAACTAAATGTCGTAATCAAATATTACTCATTCTATTATTAATTTTCCTTAAAGGTTTTCCTCTTTCTTCTTTCGAAACTTACATAAATTAGTCTAATTAATCTATCTTTACTCAATCTCAGTATAATCTGTATATTTTTGATTCTAATGCAAACTTTCTTTTTACAGTGCTTTTATTATAAGTTTACGAGTGCATAAAATACTCGTCTATTGTTTAACGCGCAAATAATAAATAAAATTCTTTTCAATTGTGATTACTTTTTGATGTTAATGCTTTACAATTAAGACTTCAATTATTAACCAATAGATGAGAAATTAAAGTTTTCACCTTATTTAACTTTGTAAATCCTAACAACGTAAACATCTTATAATCCTTGAAATAACTCATTGTTTTTTCCTCATGTCCGTGCCTTTTATTTGAGCCTTATCATACCAAACAATAATATACCAGGAAATAAATTCTAAATTACAAAAAGTATAATTGCTTGAGATGACATAAGTACAACTTATGTTTAGCGTTCGCCACAAAATCAACTGCAAAAGTATTTCGAATTTTTTACTCTAGCCACTTTGATAAAAAGATATGAATAATGACGTGAATGATGGAGTCTGATAATTTTTATTATTTTGAATTATCAATAAGGGATATAAACAACAGAAGCAGGGTTTTGTTATGGTCGGATGACCTGCATTGTTAGTAATGTTTAGCTTCCAGATATATCCACTTATTTAAGTGCAACTCTTGTAGATTATTCATAAAAGATATATGAATAAAGTTGAATACTAACAAGTAATGAGTCTCACCATTAATTAGTGATGAACTAAATGAACGTTCAAACTTTGAACGTGGACCTCCATACATCCTAAGTCCAAGTCAAAGTCTCAGAGATCTGCTGAAGTACATGTCTCAAGTCCACAAGATTTTCGAGACATCTTGTCCAAAATCTAATGGAAAAATGAGACTTTTGAACCTTGCTCATCGCTACCACTAAGATTCGGATTTCGAAAAAGTTTTTACGGGTAAATCCGGACTAATAGGTCTAAAGGGTTCCCGACCCCACACCTCCAGTGTAACACATCATTGGATTCAGTTCGCCGAGCTGAACATTTTGATGCCATACTTGACTACTTCCAACCCGAACCTGACCAATTCTGGCCACCGAGACCTAACCCCCTCGAAAATGGGTAAACCTGGCTTTACCAAGTTGTAACCCAAGCCAAACCTGATTTAAGCTAAGCTATTCTCCCTTAGTTTATATCAGGCTTGTTTTGGTTACAACTCGAGAATTCAGGTTTACCCATTACGAGGTACTAAACCAAACAATGGTGGATATCTCGAGAATTACTTATGATAATTGATCAAGTGAGGTACCAAATACTCAGTTCGATGTCCTGAGTCCAATGATATATCACTTGGCCGGGTCAACCGCTCCCGTCGGGAGTTGTCCAGAAGTGGTCAGGTTCGGGTTGGAAATAGTCAAGTGTGGTATTAAAATGTTCAGATTGACGAACTGAATCTAATAATATATCACACTTGGGGTGGAGGGTCAGGAACCCCTTTAGACCCATTAGTTCGGATTCACCCGTTTTTACCAGATAAATGGTATGTCATACGATGTTCAAAAATGATATTGAAAAATGCTGACCGCCATTTCTCCAAAAGTTACGATCATTCAAAATTGTGATAACTATTACTCAAGCAATAGTATGAGAGACACATCACATTTATTAGTATTGTATAGTAGATCTATTAATTATGCTTAAGCTTTGATAATTAAAACAATCAATTTCAAAAGTAATATAGCGTTAACTATCAGAAAGGGACTATTTTAAGGATCTATCTTATTTAGAACTCGTTATCATATAGTTAATTCATTTTTAAGGAGTGGTATTCAAAATTTCAAAAGTGAATAACTCTTGAAGCGCTCATCCGATATGCTTAAGACTTATATTTCTGGTAACTGTATGCAAAAACCTTTGGAATGATGTGCATACCACCGATGTTCATCTGTGGGCCTATTGGAACAGATAATAATATGCACATCATATCAAAAGTTTTTGTACACAGTTTCTAGAAATATAAGTCTTAAGCATTTCAGTTGCATATCGTTGAGCGCTTCAAGA
The DNA here is from genome assembly GCA_018873245.2 of Archegozetes longisetosus. NCBI lineage: Eukaryota > Metazoa > Arthropoda > Arachnida > Sarcoptiformes > Trhypochthoniidae > Archegozetes > Archegozetes longisetosus. The sequence continues at coordinate 14,033,690 of JAEMBT020000006.1, read as the reverse complement.
GTTGTAAGCTTTTGAAATTTTGAATAGCACTCTTTAAAAATGAATTAACTATATGATAACAAATTCTAAATGAAATAGATCCTTAAAATAAAGTCTCTTACTGATAGTTGACGCTATATTACTTTTGAAATTGTTTATTTTTTAATTCAAAAGGCTCAATTATGATTAATAAGGTTAGAAAATATTGTAAAATAAGACTTCTAATAGTATTGAAACTATTAGTATTTGACTACGGATTTATTAGAATTAATAATACTTTGATAAAGAATAAAGAATACTTATTAATTCGGATAGATCCGTATTCAGATACTAAATTTTCGATACGATTAGAAATTGTATTTTACAATAGTTGCTAACCTTAATGATTAATAGATCTACTATACAATACTAATAAGTATGATGTGTCTCTCATACTATTGTTTGAATAACAGTTTTCACAATTTTGAATGATCATAACTTTTGGAGAAATGACGGTCAGCATTCATCATTTTTTGATCATCATATGACGTGATATTTATCTGGTAAACATTTTTTTGAGATCGAAATCTTAGTGGTGAGACTCTTTCCTTGTTAGTAACGTCTGATTATGCGTACAATTTCATTGTATTTTAGTTTTGACTTTATACATATTACGTTTATTTTCTCTATCGCACATTTTTGAAGTAGAACTTCATATATTTTTATACTCTTAGCTTCTAGTTGAAGTACGAAAACTCTTAACTACAATTCGTTGAACACTAGTCTGATTAAAAACATAAATTATAAGTTTAATTATAGAGCACATAACAGAAACGGTAGGTATATAACAGTTTAATATATATATATGTAAAGATTATGTCGCGATCTTAAATCATTATATGACACATGGAATTTGTCTCGAGCAGTTCAAATATAAGTTAATTGCATTTGAATTATAAGTTAAGCTTATGTTCTTTACTGGAAACCATGTTATTTAGGGATTTAGAAGATTTGGTACTTTATATCTTAAGATGAGGTACCAACAGATAAAATATTTTAAAAATCACATTTTGATCAATCTGTGAATATGTAAGAATTTCAAAGTACGAATTCAATGATTTCGATTTAAAAATATTTTTAAGTAATCAAATCGATTCTTCTAATGAAATATGAATTTTTATGTCATAAATTTAGAATATGAGGGGGATCAAGTATAAACCGGATTTTTTAAAAAATTTATTAATCAAAACTTGTTCAAAAACTATCTATTTTTCGGCATATTTCTCTGCATTACTACATACTGTCGCCATCGTTCAGATAACTTCGTTACACCACTTTCAAGAAAAGCTTTTGGTTGCTCGTCCAGTTATCGTTGCACAAAAAGTTTAATTTCGTCGTTAGCTCTAAATATTATTCCTCCTAGGGCTTCTTTAAGAGGACAGGACTGATAAAAATCGCCTGTAGTCCTGATCTAGCGCCAAAGGATTTTCACTTTTCAGTCCTCTTAAAATAGCGCAAGGAGGGACAAATTTGGAGCTAACGAAGTTAAACTTTTTGTGCAACGATAGCTGAACGAGCAACCAAAAACTTTTCTTGAAAGTGGTATAATGAAGATACATAACTATCGCGGATAATTAAGTTATAGAGTGTACTTATGTCTTGAGGCTAACAGCATTTCATTGTTTGTATTCACTAATCCTTCAGAGGATTCCAAATACTGGAATCAAAAATGTGATTACAGGCATGGGTTGAGTTATAGGGATCAAACGTGAACTTTATCACATCTCCTGTCGAGCTATCAGTCACTTGCATTACTTAATCAACATTTTGTTTGTCACACATTTAGCCGATTTCTTGCTGAATGCAATCATGTCTTAGATGATAAGTACGGCAAACGGCTTGTATTTGACATTCCACTGATATATTTTTTAATGATTAACTCTAATTGTATTGTATGTTTATCAATACATATTAGGTCAAACCAAAGTCTGCCAACTTTTGAACACGACACAATTTCTTGTTTATCAATTTGAGTCTCAAGGCCCTTATTGATTATTGTTCACTTGTTTATCGGCTGCATGATAATGAAGCCACACGCAGTTCACATTATCCTTTCGGCCTGGACATTGAAAAATGTTTGGGCCCCTAATTTTGACCAACTTCGCGAAAGTGTAACACCCGATGATCAGAAGTCTTTTATAAAGATACATGTGTTACTAGAGACTATTACACGTGTTGTTGCTTGTTAACTTGCAATTGCAGTGCCGGAAAATCATTTGGCTGAGAGAACAGTACGCCTTTGGTATCATGATTTTAAGGAAGGAATATGAACCGATGTCAGTGATTTATCTCGCTCAGGTAGATCACGAGAAACTACACAAGAAAACATGGAAAGCGTAAAGCAACTTATTCTTGATAGTGATGGGATGCGAAAGGAAGATCTTATCTGTGAAACCGGAATACCGAAAACTAGTCTATTGAAACTTCTTGGAGAAATTGGTGCAAGGAAGTTAAAGTCCAGATGGATACCTCACGAGCTGACTGACCGACAAAAGCATTCGCGCTACAATATGGTGTCAAAACATCTCGCTCGATACCAAAGGGAACCCTCTTTTCTAAATAGGATTGTAGCAATAGACGAAACGTGGTTGAAATCGTGTGACCCAGAGCATGCGAGGCAGGCGAGCGAATGGCTTCCTCCCGGACAAAGGCCGTTAGTACACAGAATTGATTATTAAACTCTCTTACAACGTATTTACAAATATTGAATCTCACCGCATTTCTTTCATATGCACCGCAGCCCTAAGAGAATGAGGGCAGAGCTTAATCAGTGGAAATTCATGATGATCGTGGCCCTTTGGAGGAAGTAGGTGTTAACCTATGAGATATTACCGAAGGAACAGATTGTTGACAAAGAAGTTAATCTTAACTTTCTGGAGCGTCGTGTGCTTCCAGAAGTAAATCGAAAAAAAGTTGGACGCCCGATTATATTACATGACAACGCGAGACCGCATAAACATCGAGTTGTTAGGAAGTTTTTGCAAGAGCATCGGTGGAAGAAATTGAATCATACCCCATATAGTCCTGATATGCCACCGCCGGATATAGACGGGATCGCCCGTATTAAAGGGCCAAATAAGGAGAAGTAGTTACAGACTGAAGATGAGCTCATAAGTGATTATGAAGCTACAATTCGGGAGGTTAACAAAAATCAAGAGTCTCTAGGTATTACTATGTTGCCTGACCGCTGGCGAGCGGTCGCTCTTGCATATGGCAAATATATTTAAGGTTGATAAAAACCAAACTTTGATACCTTGCACCGTTTCGGAAATATATGAAAAATAAAGTTGGCAAAGGCTTTTGGTTCAACCTAATAGTTTCCGTAAAGTTTTTTTTGGTGACCAACACTTTACAAACTTTAAAACCTCTGAAATAGTTTTATCAGAATATCAAAAGATTTTGATTGATTGTTAAGAATTTAAGTCTTCTGAACTTAGGTTTTCCACATCTTCGACTAATAACTTGTGTCATAAGTAAATATTATTTGATGAGTAGAGTTGGCTTAAGAATGTCTATTTGCAAATCATTTACAAGTTTATCTTCACAGAAACTGTCTAAATATCTGAAGTCCAAATTCATTTCTACTATCAAATTGACATAAAGTTTGTCTGCATTTCAGTCAATGATTCATATTTGAATGCTTGCGACATCTCTGATTGAGCTCAATCATATCGCTTGTAATGTCATTATTTCGTTTATATTTCTCAACTTTATCTAATGTTTTATAGCAGTTAATGACAAAACTGGACAGATTTATCAGGTCTTGTTTGACTGAACAACTACCATAAGAACTAACCCCTCGCAGTTTGGTTAAGTTTATACATAAAGTCTTGAGAAAACCGAACATTCTTTAAAAAAATTTATGAAAACATCTCTGACTAACGTCTAAAATATTCAATTAATTAATTGAAGTTAATTAAGTTATAAACCTTGAAATACTTATCTAACAAATCTTGATTCAATGCTCATTATTATGCTATTAATATAAGTATTGGTAAAGCAATAGTTTGTTTTAAGTTCAAGTTTAACCATCATTATTATCATTTATCTCTTTCATAAATTCTTTAAAGTTCAACAACTGTCATAACTAGGAATGACATAAATATGTAGATTGCAAACTGCATAAAAAGGAAAATTTAAAGGTTTTTGCGACATAAAAACATAATTGCATGAAATAAAATACCTTAAATAGTTTGATCAGTTTTTCAAAAGTTTTGTGAAGTTTTGTACAAAATCTCTCGATATAAAATACTTAAAATCATTTCTGAATTGTTAAACGGAGAAATTTATCACTCAAAGAGTTGAATAATAACTTAAGAGTAGATGATATTGGGTATTTTAAGTTAAGATCATTCAGTAAGCATAAAAATATATCAAGAATACACTAAAATTTAAATGTCAAAATTTAAACACGTATATTGCAGTTAAATGCAACAAAAATAAATTCTTAATAGTATTAATTAAAAAATATTTTGTAATAGATTTTCTTTGTGTTATTTAAATGCATATTTTAGAAGTTTTTAAAGCATATTGGCATACATATTTATAGAAAATAAACGCATATTTTTGTCATCCATAGTCATAAGCAATATTTCAATTTTTCTGATAGTCCGGAACCTACCGAACTCGTTTAGATCAATTTTTCATTCCTTTCTATTGATTTTAAAGTCGACTCAACACATTATTGATCTTAGCTCGAATTAATCCTATGTAAAGTAAACAATATAATACTACAGATTACTTACAATATAGATTATTGTACAAAACTAATCGAAGATAGCGTTTATTCGGTCTAATCTTAAATATAATTTTTATAGAAAATAGTTTGATGGAACAAATAACTTTATATTTTACCAAACATTGTATCAATATCTGATTTATACTTCGATGCAATAACGCTTCGCTTCAATTTCATGGCTGCTGTGAGAACTTCATTATCAGGAGTCCATTCTTCGTCACAAATTGTTATCTTTACTGGTATTTCACTGCGTTTCAGATTATACTTAAAACCGATTTCCTTAATGGACTCGTGAACTGTTTCAATCACATCACTATTACGACATATTTTGTCTAATGACATATTATTCAGTCCCAACTTATTCGACAATGAATTCAAAGCTTTCATGTTAGGCATAACTAAAGCCACCAAATAATTAACAAACGCGTCACCAATTATACAGATATTATCAACATATGAACTGTTCTTAAGTGCAGATTCAATCTATAAATAAAAGAGAAAAGTCTTGATTGAAACTCAAAAAATCAGTTAACATAACATTTTTCGGACTGACTTTTCCCAATGAGAAATATTCGCCATTTGCTAACTTTATTAAATCTTTTTTCCTATCAATGATCTTAAAGGTTCCATCAGGAAATACTTCACAAATGTCTCCAGTGAAGAACCATCGCATACCATTTTCATCTAATTTAAACGATTGTTCAGTCAATTCTGGATTATTATAATAACCGCTCGCAATGTTATAACCGCCGGCAACGAGTTCTCCTCTAGGATTCGGTTTATCCGTTGCTTTATATCCTCCTTCTTCCCAATCAACTAGTCTGAAAAGTTTAAAAAAACTGAGTCAGTCTAAGTGTCAATTTTTTACTGTTTGTAACTATTACTTGATCTGTACTTCACTTAACGGTGCGCCACATCTACCATAAGATAAATCATTGTCATCCATACAAAGAATGGCACCTAAAAATTGTATTTAGAATTATTTGTTTTTCAAACACTGATTTATGTTCTAACCTAACGTTTCAGTTGCACCGAATCCCTGAGAGAGTGTTACATTCAACGATGCCTTAATTAATGCTTGTAATTGTGGTGAAAGCGGTGCTCCACCAACTATCATATGTTCCAATTTCCCACCAAATTGTTCTCTAACTCTAGGGCACAACACCATATTGATAAGTGGACAGTCGTAACCTTTTATCATTACATTAATTAGTAATTATTAGTTTTAGTTAGTCGACAGTACGAATGATGTTGATATTTAATACCTTTTTGGGTCCACTCAATCTTATAATCAATCAGATAATCAAATAATGCAGTAGAAACTGGTGTCCTATTCGACAATTTATCATACATTTCTTTTCTCATTCTTTCCAAAACAAGTGGAACTGTTGTCATAATTGTAGGCTTAAGTAGTTTTAAGTCACAAATTTGTCCCTCTGCCAAACCGGGAGCCGACTCATTCAAAGTGAAAGGAGTCGCAAAACCTATTTTGCAGCCTCCAACAAATGCAATCAATTCGATGGATGCCTCCAATACATGTGCTTGTGGTAAATAAGCCACATATATATGTCTTTCGGGATCTTTCATAAACTTTTCGACAGCTGGTAAAACCGCGATACCTGCCTCTCTGCCCTGGGCTATGGTTCCAAAGACTCCTTTTGGTGATCCAGTTGTTCCAGAGGTATAACCAATAAGAGGTATGTCATCCATGTCTAATGGAACTCCTTTTAAACTATCTGGTGCTTGCATTCCATCGTTTATTAGTTTAGAAATAGACAAAAGTCTGATATTTTTGGGGAATTCACATCTGTTATTGTTATCATTGTTTGGTATTTGTGAATCAACGTATATAACAGTTGTTAATTTTGGACATCGAGATAATAGACCACAAACTTTTGATAATAAATCATATGTGGTATAAATATATTGAGCCTCTGTTTCGTTGATGGCAAAAACAATACCTAAAAAGATAACAAACAGAATTTGTTTCTCAATCTTCATAGTTTTGATAGATTTTGAATCATGTCGAAAATGAAATCTTACGCTTACCATCTTCTCCAAGTGTTGCGAAAACTCCAACACCAACTAAACCGATACACGCTGCAGATATCGCAAAAATTAGATTATCGACACACGTTTCAGACAGTGAAACGATCCTATCTTTGCGCTTAAGTCCATTGACTAACAATCCTTTACTAATGAGATCACTTCTTTCCATAATCTGTCCATATGTCATCCACTGATAATCGCTTAATCGAAACTTTCTCAACACTTTTCCATCAACTCTTACTTCCTTTCCATTATGATCGATAACCACTTCTTCACTTATTATTTTTCTATAACCAACTGCTGGTCTGTCAGGTGGATACATTTTTCTGCCCATTTCGATGGCCTCAGCTACCGTCTTGCAAGTCGTTAGTATATGATCAGGTCTTCCTCCTATTCGAACCCATGGAGAGTATGGGTCTTCAGTATTGAGTTGACGTGATCTTTTAGCCGAAGCCAATTCTAGTTTTTTGTTAGGTTTTTGAACGAAATAGTAGATTGGCAAAGTTATTAAAGTATAGGATTGAACGACAACTTTGACGAAAAACATGAAAATCGATATCAAAGTTTGACCGAATGCTGACATTTTTCGTTGTTTGTTTGCAAATTTTCGAGAGATAAAACAATAAATGAATAGTGACTAACTAAAAAGTTGAAGTGTAATCAAATGTTCACATGTAAATTTTGATGGACTTATATTTCCATTATTTAATAATTGGTTGAGTCATTGAGTCTTTATTTATTGGCTAAAGCTTTAAGAATATGTTTTACAACTGGTAATTGTCGTAATCAAATATAATTCATCCTATTTTTAACTTCCTCAAAGATTGTGTCTTTCTGACAATAAATATACCTTCTATAAAGAAAAGATTTTCCTCTCATTCTTCTTTCAAATCTTACCTTAATTAATTAATTTTCGAATAATCTCTATTTTATCGATTCTTATGCATATTTTCCTATTCAATGCTTTTATTATAATTTTTATGAATGTCTTAAACATGTTGTTTAACGCGCACATATTTAATAAAAACATTTGCAATATCAATTACATTTTGATGTTAGCGTGCTCAACAATTTAAAATTCACTCACTAACTAATAGATGAGAAATTGAAGTTTTAAGTCTATTTGACACTGTTTCTTAAAATCCTTGAATTAATTCAATGTTTTTTCATAATATTAATGCTGTGCTGCCAACTTTTGTTCGAGTCAAAACTGGACAAAAAGTATCAGAGCGGGTACCCTTATATATAAAGCGCAAATATTTGAGCTAAGACACTGCAGAAGACAAATTTATTTTTGAATAAATATTTCTTTTCTTATTCCGTAGCTTTAAGAAATTCAGTGTTATTAACAATATTTTAAGCGAAATCAGAGCAAGGATATTGAACAACTTAAATTCTTACAAGTTTCAGCTTCAACTTATTCAGTTTATTATATTAATAGTTAAATTTTTCTGCTCTTTATATTAATCAATATAAGTTTCAATCATAATTTTTCAATTATATTGAGATTTAACATTAAACTATTACAAAATTATTAAAACATCTCTCAGAAAGTGTTTAGTTCTTTGAGTTCTTCAAGACTGGACAGAGGCCTCGAAAACTAGATTGTCCACCTGAAAACTGAACACTTGGCAGCGCTGTGTTATTGTCTTTTGTGTTCGTCTAATCTTACAAAGCGATAACAGACGAGGAAACAAATTCAATGAAAATTACATTATATAATCAGATATTACAATATAAATATAGCATATATGATTATTGAGTGAGAAGTAGCTTAAAAAATAGTTGCTAACTTCTAATTTGGCATTGTATTTATTTCAATTATAAATGATTTCGATTGACCTCCACGAACATTAATGAGCTAATAGTATATACTAGATCATTATAATGTGACGCAAATCTGTGAGAATTGATGTATTGTTGTGCTAATATTTCTAACATCACACTATAATTCATTTGATGTTTCATTCAATCAAAATTACTAAGGTATAATTAAATAAGATGACATGAGTGCAACCTGTATCTGGCGTTCACTATAAAACGAACTGCAAAGGTATTTCGAATTCTTTTGCATCAGTCGTTTTGATATAATGTTATGAATAATAATGTAAATGATGATATCTCATTGAGAACTTATTATCATTAAGAATTATCGGTAAAGGAAATAAAGAACAAAAGCAGTGTTTAGTTATGGTCAGATGACTTGTATTAATAGTAAATGTTTAGCTTCCAGAATTATCTACTTACAAGGGGTACTAGTTAAGTTTTGAGAATAAGCAATTAATTCAAGAGTTAAATACATTATATTAAGAATTTTTTCCGAAGTACTCTTTCTGGTTTTTCTATACACTTTTTCATACATTTGAACCAGCTCTCATAGGACTTTTTTTAAAAAATGCAATATTATAACACGAAATCACGTCTTGTTAGCTCAGCCATTATAATAGCAAAAGTGCAAAGTAGTTCTGTTTGAACTTTAAGTATTTCCTAAATTTTCAAGGCTATATCAACAATACTTATTATGTAAGCCCATATTATGCTATATTTAATAATTATAAACTTGGAGTTCATTACAACTAATCTAAATATCATATTCTCAAAACTTAACTAGTACCCCTTGTATTTAAGCGCAATTCTTGTGGAATTGCCATAAAAGATATATGAATAAAAGTGAATACAAAGATTTGCAAAGTTTATGATTGAATGCAAATGTAGAGTTTTTAAAATATGAGTGCCCCGATAATAAAAAAGTCTATCTCTTAAAGCATTGAAATGAGTAAAACGCACTTAAAGTTGCGTTTCAAAAATGTTTACAAAAATCAAACTCATTGAAACTTGAATATGAAATTTATTATTTGTAACGTGTAATTATACATATTTTAGGTCAGATTCATCACAATAATCTGATTCTTCAGAATTAAAATTAAATTGTGAGATAAAAAGTCAATATAAAATTTTCTATTTTTTACATCCAAATAGTCTAATAATTAGTTAGAATAAGAGGAGTTCTCTTATTTGGCAAGACATTAAATAAATGAATCAATTTATTATTGATTGAATTAAACATTTTAAATCCTAATAAAACACTTGATTAATGCTTAATTGATATAAATAAAAACTAAAGCTTTGATGTTATGTAATGATCATCAATATTGTACTGTTCATAATGAACATAACACAAATTGATTGCGCATTCTCTTAAAGTTAGATTTGATTAGCATTAAATTCTATTGTGATCAAGAGTTTTTTAAACATGATTATTTAAAAATTTTTTCCATTGAAACATATATTGAATTTTATTATATTAATAAAGTATGATGTGAGCTCAATGTTTAAAACAAAATCCGAAAAAGAAGTTAACTCGAGATAGGCTTTTTTGTTATCGGGGCGTTCATATGTCATTCTATTCTATTTAATTACAACTAATGCAGTTAGTTTTATAGCACGTGATATACAGTAGTAGGAAGAATTGCTTTGAAAGTAGTCGCTAACTTGTAATTTATTATTGTATATATGTTTTAAAACTTTCAGCTTCTAGTTGAAGTAATACAAGGTCTTTTTTCGTGTTAACCATTGAAAAAGTTTAATAACTTTTAAATTATAATTAATAGAGAAATTAAATTTGGCTCAATTATTCTTCATTTTGTGACAATTAAACTCAGTTTATAACAGTTGCTGAAAGTGTCTGTCATTCATGGCCAGACACATTCGAAAGCGGTTTACCAAATTATCAGAAACTTTATGCAAAGTTTCAACACTTATTTCTCTGATTTCATTAGTTATGTTGAATTTCGACACAATATTTTTAATTGTTGCTCTACAAGGTATGTTCTTCTTGCCATATTCTCGCATATAAGCTTTTAAGCACTCTTTATTTGGGTTTTTAGATTTCACATTAATGAAATAATTTTCTATTATGAAAACACGTTGTTTTATTGATAATGAAATTTTGTTTAAATTTGTAAACTATGACTTGTGCGGATTAAATTAAAACAACTAACGTTTATTTGTCATAAAACAAAGAATAATTGAGCCAAATTTAATTTCTCCATTAATTGTAGTTAGAAAGTTATTATACTTTTTCAATGGCTAACACGAAAAAAGACCCTGTAGTATAAATACTATAACTACAGTCCATTGAATACTAGTCTGATTAAAAGCATAAATTTTAAGTTTATCTGCAGAGCAATTTAGTAGGTTTTAAGGCAAAAATACAATTAAACTTATGTAAAGATTAGAGTTGTGATCTTAAATCATGATATGGCACATGAAAATTAGTCTCAAACAGTTCAAATATAAACTTATAGCATTTGAATTACTAATTAAGTTTATGTTCCTTTCTGGAAACCCTGCCTTGTATCTGAATCCTTTAGATGAATAAGTATTGGCCAGCAGGATCGAGATTTATAAGAAAATGTTTGATTCTATTTAATGGATTTTTTCTATGTAATAAATACTTGTAAGCGATTCTGGTATTCTTCTGAGCGCTACCTTTTTGAGCTAATCTCATGTTATCCTAATTCTCATTGTGTTATCTGAAATGTCATTTACTACACAAATGGTAATGAATTTTCCGTCATAAATGAAGTCGTTTTCTGTCCGTCGAAATAAACTCTTATTATATATCGGTGCTCTCATTGCAACTTTTGTAGAATCTAAAGGAATTCATTCTTCTAATGAAGGATAGTTCAATAATAGTCTTGTGAATAAATGGTGAAGACAAACTACATCTCGAATATAATGCATACGATATATATTCAATTACAGTCATAACTAAATTGCTTATTAATTTACTTTGAAAACAAATAACATTCAAAACAAATTTTCAGCAGTCATTGCATACATTTTTGTTCTTTGTTATTAAGCACGGGATTATACTTTCTTTATAACTTGAAGTTTAAATCAGACAAATCATTGAGAATATCTATTAAACACGAATAAATGAATTGTATTAATTGCATTTAATAATGAAAAAGTTTAGATTTTGCTATAATTACCAATTATATGAGTACAGTGATATTCGCGCATTAAGCAGGTGCTTTTGAACATACAATTAACTATTAGAATAGAGTTATGTGCTTTCTCTCATTGTTACTAAAGTTAATATAAGTTAAGTCAAATCTATTTAGAACTACTAAGTTGCGCGTCCAAACACTGCTTCGACTTAAGTTAAGTGCATTTGATAAACCATTATTATTACCTAACTTTATCTGATCGCGTAAATTCTCAATGTAATATTGGAACATGTTATAGTTTAGGACTTTGAGGTTATTCACTTAACAAGTAGATGCATTTATATCATAAGGCCAAAAATTTTTACTGAGACCTAAAAAAATCTGTTATGTATGTACCATTGAAATACTTAATTAGATTATGAAAATATTTGAGTCTCTTGAATGAAAAATGAATAAATTACTTTGAAACAACGTTAGGTCTCACGTAAAACCTTCAATTAAAATCAAAATTTGAAAGATTTAATCAAAATAATTGTGGGAAAATTTGTGAGCTTAAACTCTTTTTAAAAGGACTCTGTTTAGAAGTTAAGTGCGTCGAGTTAACAAGTTTTATATGATTTTATGGTTCAGTTGATTGTAACTCTGCTACTTCTCGAAATGGATTTTCTGAAAGCTACATAAGAATAAATACGTGATTACATTACAAAATATGATTGCATGCAATGACACTATTTTTTGAAATTGGAATCAAGTCAAATAATTAAGTGAATAAAGCATTTCAATCATACCTTAATTCGTATATAAACAGCGAGTCATTTGGATTATTTTGTTTGAGTTATGTATTCGAAAGAAATGAAGCTCAAGGTGTCCGCAATCTTGGCTTGCCTTTCGTTGTATAGTTTACTAACTAGTTGTCAACGAGCTACTTACAGCTTTATGAGATCGAGTAACTTACCTCATCTTCACTTTACTTCACCTGCAATTCATAGATCGAATCCTTGTTATATTGATTATCCTCAAAGTGAAAGATACGAGCCTGTGGTACAAGAATCTGTGCATCAATACGACTTCCGAACTAATATAAATCACATCAAGAACGACAACTACATGAGATCATCACGTAAGAGTAATGCTGGTTATAACTATAAAGTTGGCGACCATTTTGATAACTCTGGACATTCTAGAGGTCCGACTTGGAAGGTCTGGTATCAAAACTATTAAGATATAACTATTATTCATCCTAATGTTCCAAAATTGATTTTTTAAATTAATTTATTTTCCACTTTGGAAGTCCATTCTTTGTTTCAAACTTTCATATCAAAAGCATTTCTTAATAATAGAAATTTTAATTTTGTGGTAATTTTATGTAAAAATATTAATTTATCATAAATTTAATACTCAATTTGATGTTGTGATTGTTTCTCGATAAAAAAGATAAGGTTTTAAAAGCTATCAAGTAAATCAACAGAATTTGAGAATATATTCTTATATTTTTTTAATTTTTTTTTGACAAGAACCGTATTGCAGAAAAACGAATATATTTTCGTTATTTAAATTACAGGCAAGAATTTTTATTTTGAGACTATTCTCAAAAAGCAGGTATATTGAAGATTGAAATCTGGCAACAAATATTTACTTTTTCTTATGCTGAAACACATGTAAATCTTAATTTATTAAAGTATTAACAGTTAGAAACAAATGTTTATTAAGTGTTAGGTAGAAGATAAGATGTTACGATATGAGATGCATTATCAAAATTAGCTTCTTGAATGCAACAAAAAATCGATAGCAATTCTTTGAAATCTAGTATTTCAGTTGTATTACATTCCTTAAATTTACAAAATAAAATGACTAATGTGAGAAAACAATAAAGTTGCATGTTCTGAAAGTTCTGGTTCACAGTATTTTTTCAAGCTATTCAGGAATTGGTCGAAGTTCAAAGCTTTCATCACAAATGAGTGTAAACATAGCGGTTGTATTCTTAATCTTCAAATAAAATCATGTAATTCTTAAGCTTGAAGATCTTGTTCTTTTAGATTGAAATATTTACGCACATAATTCGAGTGAGATTGACCGATAAAATTAAAATGGCTAAACAAAAATATATGGCTAGCACTAATAATGCAACTGGCATTGAAACTGCTTCTGCATTCAAATTTGCATTTATCTTAATGTGTTCAGCACTTTTGATTTACCAAACAGTGGATCTGGTGACTGAATATTTTCGTTACAAAACTATAGTTATGGTGGAAAATGATATCTCTCACTCGGCCATTGAATTTCCAAGTGTTAGCATTTGCGAAAAATTTCCACATATTGGCGTAATAAATGGCTCCACATCGTTCAGGTATAAATTTCCTATTGGGACTTCAATTAAAATGTTGAAATCAGGTCGGATCAGAAAAGGAAATAATAATGTGATCGGATATGTAGAAGTCAATAATCATAGACAAAGAATGAATCAAACAGAGATAAAAAATAAACACTCTAATCTAACCATAAGAGACACTTTTGGACCATTCGATGATCATGTCATAAAATGTATAACTTTCAATAATGGTTCTGATTGCTATCCTAGTATCCACAGCATGAGTGCTTTAGCTCAATGTCGCACTTACTTCAGTCAAATCAGCTCATCGGGAGAAGTAGCCGAAAAAGTAGTTCGAAAGATTAGCAGATCAGAAGTTAGTGATACCAACAGTTTTATGGCTACTTTTTATATCAACTTTACTGAAGATAGCTACGAAAAGGTTTTGCCTAAAGGAGACCTATTTATTTTTGTTCATGATTCTAAAGCATTTCCTGACGATAGATCGCTAGTCTATGCTTCGCGTCGATTCTTAATAAAGTCTAATAAAAATTATGATTTGTCATTCAATAAGAAAACTATTACAAGATTAGAGAAACCTTACAAAACGGATTGCTTTAAATATGATGAAAACGTCAACTCTAACAATATTTATAGCCTGTCGAGAACACTTTGTTCACTCAAATGCAAAACTGAGGCAACGCTTTCGAAATACCACTGTATGAGATTTGGATCTGAAGTAATATATGAAACTAATTATTCTGGTTCTAGCATATGCAACTTTTCAATACATTTGGACATGAGTGATGATAGCATTTATTATTATGAATACCTTCAGAAACTTAGATGCCTTCAAGAATGTAAAACGGAATGCGTTCAAGAAATATATAATTATGAATTACATGAAGTTGATAGAAGTGATGGTGATCTTATTAATCATTTCATTAATGCGACAAATGTTGAAAATGTAACTCTAGTTACACTAATGGTTAAACTATTAGATGAAATAAGTTACACTGACTTGCCTAAAATGAATTTCACTGATCTCTGGTGTGGTCTCGGAGGACTTTTCAGTTTATGGCTCGGGCTCTCAGTGCTCGCTGTTTATGATTCTTTCATTGCTTTGTGTGTTTCATTAACTGCAAAAACTAAATTATTTATTTTCAACAAATAATTGGTTTAAAATCAAAGTACAATAGGTATTGATCTGAGTTATAATTGATATTAATAATGCTACAATATAATCTTCTGTTTGTCCGTAATTACATGAATTTTCTGAATAAATTAAGATGTCTTGTTACATAGATCAATTTAAAGTTATTATCTGACAATGATGTCTACTAAAGATTTAATAAACTTAAGCTTAAAGTTTGGGAAATACTTATTTGAAATTTTACTAATTATAATACTGTGTTTTATTTGTCTAATATAAACTAATGAAATCGTCAATTGTTCGTGTCTCCAGATCAAATTATAAGAAAAACTTTTAAAAATATGTGATCGATTCAACTTAAACAAAATATCAAATTTCAGCAAGAATATAGCGAAAAACCAGGACTATCTTGACTTTAAAAAATGATGAATCTCATAACAAATTAAGTTATTAAATAAAAATTTTGATATAAACTATTGATTGAAGATATCGATCGGTGGCTTAAGAAGACTTTCTCTGTGTTTCTTTGTATAACTTCGTTGCAAATTTGCCAAATAAAAGAAAAGGGCAGAAACACAACCAATGACAACAAGTTTAAGAATGGGGTGTCTTATATAAGGCATCGAATAATTGGTCACATAATCCCATGTAATCAAGGCCATACCACAAACCAATCCAAGAGCTGCTCCAATCCATGGGATCTGATAATCCAGACTCTTCTGTTTCTGAAGATTGGCAATCGATCTCTTAAGCGCTAACTGAATGATATTTTCATATTTGCTATAATTTTTATTATTGTTTGACAAGTAGTGAAGCGCCAAATGGTATGATTTGATGGCTTCTTCGTAGTGTCCGCTTTCGACCTCGACTTCTGCTTTTCGATAGTACCCTTTGTACCAATCACGAGCTAATCTAATCGTCTCCTTGGCATCTTCCAGTGCGTAATAGTATTGCTGAAGTTTGAGGAAAGCCAAAGACCTATTGCTATACAAATGGTGGTTATTTTCATCTAATTTGATGGCATGTGTGTAATGAAGCATTGCTTCTGCGTATGATCCTGAAGTCAAACATTTGTTCCCAGTTTCTTTTAGTTCTTCAGCTTTTTTCGAGTTCATTTTTATTTATTCTTATTAGATTTTCCGGTTTGTTTGATTTTTATCTTTGTTGATTTTTGCACTTTCTAATGCAATACATTCTTGTGTTACCTGTTAAATGGGATTCAAACTTTTGCAGCTCTTTTGTTCACTTTTATTATTCAAAATTAACGTGTCTTGTCTGCAATTGTTTAATTGACAATGTATTCATGTTCAATTGAAATGCATTTGTCAGTAGAGGTTTTAAACCTTTTATGTGTAGCTTACAATACAAGTATAGGTGTTTTTCGAGAGACAAAAAGTACGAGAAATCTTTTGTTACTTAACACTAATAAACTGCATGACACCTAACGTTCAAACTTATAGATAAACTATTGATATCTTGTTAGGCAATCTGAATAACTGTAAAAACTTAGTGAAATAAGCCTAACAATATTGAGATCAAATTTGAAGATGTCACAAAATGTATGGCTAAAGAGATACCAAACCATAAATGACTACAAGTTTCCGTTAAGTTTCAAACCAGACAACGTAAAGTCTGCCATTAATTATATTAACAACAACTTGGGAAACGATGACAAGCTGGTTGTCACTTATCCTAAGTGTGGTACGACTTGGACCAAACAAATCATTTTTCTTATACTGAACAATGGATTACCACAAAAAAGTTCTCAAGAAATGGACTCAAAGACATTGTTTATCGATACAGAAGATTGCAATCAGCTAATAACTGATCAAAATAATAATAACATGGATTCGAGGACTGTTATTTTCAGTCATCTACCTTTACAACTGATTCCCTTTAATAAAATGGCTAAATACTTATTGATTTTACGCAACCCTAAAGATGCGTCCGTTTCATACTATTATCACTCGATTAATAGAAAGAGTTTTGAGTTTAATGGTAGCTTTCATCTGTTCTTTCAGTATTGGGTTCGTGGAGAAGTTCCTTATGGCGATTACTTTCAATTTGTATTGGATTACTGGAAACTTTATAAACAAGTTAACGATAAGAATAGGATAACTGTTTTGTTTTATGAGGATATGAAAAGGAATACAAGAGATGCTGTTCTTAGTATTGGCAGATTTCTCGGAGAAAATATGTGAACAAATTGTTGGATAATGATCAATGGCTTTTGAATCAGGTTCTGAGATATAGTTCAGTCGAGTTTATGAAGTCTGAGCTTAAGATTGAAGTTTTGGTTAGAAAAGGGGAATCCGGCGAATGGAAACAGCATTTCACTGACGAGGAAAGTGAAAGAGTTGATGAAAAGTTCAAGGATGTGTTCAGTGGAACTGACTTGATAGACACGTGGAAGGAAGACATGAAATGGTGATATAGTTTGATTTATCACATAAAAGTTATTTTAGACCATATGAATATATTTTTGACACCTGTTTATTGGTTTAAATGAGATTTATTTTTCAAATAAATTTAAAGATTTTTAAAAACTTGAACTGTAGTTAAGTTTTTAAACATGAAAATTATCTTATAATAATCGTTTGTCTGGATACTTACATATTTTAACAGATTTGAAGCCTAAGTGTTTAATAGATGAATAGTTTGCTGAAAACTCGTGTTCAATGTGGAAACAGTACTTATTAGTTACTAATTGCATAAAACAGCTTAAAAGACGCACAATTATCAGTCACTAGAATAGTTTAAATTAATACTTTGGTTTTGAAAACAGTTTCATACAGTTTAATTAAAGACTTGAAAAATTGAAACACTTGAGGTTATTAAATTACATGTCATGTCAATTAATTAAGTTATCCAGTCAACTAAGAGCAAGTGTTAGTTAACAAAGGTTAGTCAATTGGTTCTGATGACGAGTTTGAAGGCTAGTTATGACCACTTGTGGAAACAGTGAACGTCAGAAGGTGTGTGTGACTAACAGTTAGTTCGTATGGAAATAACTCAGATTGATTAATGCTAACTGAAAATGTACTGCTCAACAAACTGAGTCAATTTGAAATTTAAGTGTGCTTCAAATAAAATATTGGTTTACTTGCGCAAATACTTATCCAATATTTATTTCAAGTTTATACTCAAGTGTTTGGAGAATATTGTTTGTAGGCAAGTGTTTACGTGTATTGTTCAATACACAAGTATACGCTCTTAATTATCAGTTAACTTAAGTTTTTAACATATAATGATGTTTTTCAAAACAAAATATGTTGATTTAGTCGAATTTGATGCCACTTTTTGAAGACCACTAATCCTGAAAAGAATGTAGTGATAAGAATAGTTTTATTTGATTTGTTATGTGTAGCATCTAGCACCACTAGTATTTAGCCAATAATACTATGCAGACATGTGATTTACGATAACTATAATGATAGTTGTATTACTAGTAATTCCTATAGTCAATATATCAATCTCGCTGTAAAAAGCATTGCTTTATCAGTAGTGTTAATGCAGATGATACACAAATTTTAGTCCAGTAAATACAGGTATTCAATATTTCTCTACTTCTGATACTTAGCAATGATTCAGACATTGCTCTATATGGGTTGCAATTACTTCTTATTAAAATCATAAATTCTTACGAAAGCTTGCGAACTAAGAATATATTAGTTTATTGGTTCAGTGCAATTAAAGGATAGTTTTTCAACTGTTTCCATCATGGACTTTAATCTATAAGTAGACAAACTCTTATGTTATTGAAGGATAAACTTAAATGTATTGAATTGAAGCCATTCCGTCTTTCAATATGCCTTCAGAAAGTGACAAAGTTAGCTATGAAAAAGAGTCGATAAGTGAATCATTTTCAAGATTGAGTAAACCATTATTTAGAACTTTTGTAAACCGACTTCAAATTGCTTCGAGACTATCCAGAGCTCGAAGAAATAGTCTGGAGGAAGAGAATGACGTGGTGGCTGATGATCACGAAATTAGGAGTTTCGTGCGACAGACATCTACCATATCACCGAAAAGGACCAGACCAAAATCTTTGACATTAAGACAACTGAGTAAATTAAGTAATGGCAGCAATAGAAATATCTTCAGCAGAGGCGAGTCTAAATTATCTGATGGTAGTTTCAAAGAAGATGAGTATGAAAATGGGATTATTTGCGATGGAGTTATTCATTTTTGGAAACAATTTTCTTTTGATGAGGTATTTTTGGTCGAGTTTGAAATTTTAGATATTTTGCGTAAATGATTATTATATGATTTTTAGGGACATCCCTACATGAAAGTTAGTACCAAATTAGATATTGGAGATGTAGCTAAAATCATGCATCAGTGCTGGGGTTTGGAAGTGCCTAAAATAGTTACCTTTATGATCTCTAATAGATCTCATTCAACTAATTGGACAAATCAGAGACAAATAAAAAACTTTCAAAAAGGATTAGTGAAGGTAAGAGAAAAGTATAGAAATAGAGGATTTGACTGTCAAATGATCAAAAGTAATTGAAATTAATCATTTTAAAATAGGCAGCCATTTCAACAAATATGTGGATTTTCACGAACGGCATCAATAGTGGAGCCGCAAAATTGATAGGAAATGCTATTAAAAATGAAACTTTCAAAATGAAAATCAAGAGAACTCTCGATAAGCAAAACTTGACTAATTTAATTGGAGTTATCAGAGAAGAAGATCTTAAATATGGAGAGTTATTGGGCGCAGACGGTGAGGTTAGTTTAATAGGTTTATTTTCGACTTGTTTAACGAACGTATTTTTGGACTGATTGTACTGAATGCAAACTTTTCGTAACTATAAAATAGTGAACTTAATACTTTAAGTCGACAACAGGAACTCGAACTCTGTCTCCCAATTAGATCAATTAATGCCTATAGTGTTAATCACAAATCTAACCTTCAGTTATATTTTTTGATAACCCAATGTTGAATGATACTTTTTCTAACCATTGATTAAAAGAGAGCTCTTGATTATCAGAGTACATGAAAAAGCTTTATTAGATGACCTTTTGAGTTTAGATTAAAGTCTATTATTAATAATTTGAATTACTGATTAAAAGAGCATTAAAACTTTAGCAAAGATAATGAAAATAATACTTTAACCTGTGATTTTTTCACAATTAGGATCACATCAATATAGAGAATGAAGGAATTTCTTACGGAAACAAATTCGAGCTCAACGAAGATCACACGCACTTCATTGTGATGAGAGATACGCACAAATATAATAAAGGTGTCGATACTTTCACAATGAATCTGATTGAGCTTCTAATAAAGGGACCTACTCGTGATTTGGTTGACAGACAATCAAAAGCTACATGTAATAAATATTTCAATTGAATCTCTTGATTTTTCACGACTCATGCTTTCTATTATAGTCGCGTCGACTCCCGATTCACTAGACAATCCGATCGTTTCAATTGAATCAACAGAAGTTCCAGTGGTTTCGATCTTGATAGAAGGCGATTGTGATTGTGCTCAGCTCGTACTCAATCTAATCAAGAATCACATCCCAGTAGTGATTCTTCGTGGAAGTGGAGGTTTAGCAGATATGATAGCTTTTGCATACCATGAAATGATTCATCGATGTTCTGATCTTAATATGTGGGATTCAGAGTTTGTTGAAAAATATCTGAAACCAACGCTATCAAAAAAGATCATTTCCTATTGTAGTGATTTACGTGACAACACTTTGGCCAGAAATATATTGCGCGATCGTATTATAGAATGCGTCAGACTTTCTAAAGATGAGGGAAGAGTTTATTTAACCATTTTAAACATGCATAATAGTTCTTCATGTAATCTTGAAAATCTGAGCGAATATCTACTTTTAGCTCTTCTAAGGTCAAGGCAGTCGATAGAAATGGTTTCCACTGAGAATTTTCTCAAAGACTTGGAGTTGACTATGGATTGGAATTGTGCTCACGTGGCAAAAGATGTGATTTTTGCTAAGAATGCTAATAATATAGCGAAACTTGATAAATCTAAATTTGAATCAGCATTAATTCGTCCTAATCGTGAAGAATTTGTTGACTTATTCCTAACTCTAGGTTTCCAGTTGCACAAGTTTTTATCACCTTTAAGACTGAACAGACTTTTCAAACTGATTCACGACAACGAATTCTATCAAACCCTCTGTTGGGAAAGTGTTTTAGGTCGCTCTTCAAATTCAAAACAACCAAAATATTTCATAGAGAATGACCTGAATTGGTTTATAGAAATATGTACAGGACTTGAAAACTTTGTGAACACAGAGCATTTACACTTAAATGCAATGGGTTTGTATCCAATCGACTCATTATCAGCCGAACGCAAAGCGTTGACATTATTGACAATATGGGCAGTTATGCATAATAGACATAAACTGGCTCAAGTGTTCTGGAAACAGTCTGACCAACCAGTTCATTTGGCCTTAGTCATATCGATGATGTTCGAAAGACTTTCGTGGTATGCGTCAGATAATAACATGAAATCTGAACTGAAACAGAAGTCTAAAACGTTTGCCAATTATGCTAATGGAGTACTGGATGCTTGTTATACAGAAGATGTTTCTCACGCTAATAATGTGTTAAATGAGTCAATAAGTGACTGGAATTTTAAGACTGCTGTTGATATCGCAGCAAATGCTCATTTGAGACAATTTTTAGCTCATCCTTGTTGTCAAAAATGGTTAACAAATACTTTTCTTGGTAATATTCGTATTCGTGAACTTAATTGGGGATTCTTTACAATCCCGCCTGCAATCAAAATATTGTTGTGCGCTTTTCTCATATTTCCGATGTACATTTGGGTCAGATTTAAAGCCGACGAACAAGAATTAAATGAAAATCATAATAAGGAAGAAGAATTTGATGATATCTATGACGATATATACTATAAAGTAGGAGATGTTTCGGAATCAATCGTAAATACAGATACTGTGAATTCAACAGCTACTGGTTTCACAAATCCTGCTTTCAGTAAAGCAGCTGAAAGTATAGCTGATAGTTACGATCGTATTCGAGCACGAACTAAAAACCATTACCAGACTTATATTCGTGATCGTGAAGTATTTGTTCGAAAACAGCCACCGCTATGGAAAATGATACCAATGATGTGGTGCTCTCCGATCACTAAATTCTATACATCGCAGATTTCCTACATGATATTCTTACCATTACTTTCATTGTCTGTGATTTATCCGAGTTGTGGGCTTTGGAAACTCGATGTGTTAGTATGTAGTTGGGCCGCTCTTATAGTGATGGGTTATATTCGTCGCACTTATATTATGTGGAATAAATACACATCAGTTCCAACATTAATAAAGTGCTTAGAAATCTTATTAATTGTAGCATATATAGTACTATTCGCAATGACACGAGTTTTTTATGTTTCTGTTTACAATCCTTATACACAAAAAATTGTGCTTTCGTTGGGAGTTTTATATTTTTATTACCGACTAATTTCAATTTATTTACCGATATCACCAACTCTTGGGCCGCTACTTCATAGACTTAAGCTAATGATTACCGTAGACTTTGTTAACTATATGCGAATTGCACTATTGATAATTGTAAGCAACGGCATTGTATTGCAGGCTATCCTATACCCAGACACTGAGATTTCATATGAAATGTTTCGTAAAGCTTTTCACAGAGCATTCTTCTCACTATTTATGGCACCGGTTAGTGAATTTGAAAGTAAGTTAACTTAGTTTCAAACATATTTTAAGAACTGTAATCACCACGATTACATTTTTAAGTATACATTTTTATTTTGATTGATATCTATTCATTTGATAGCAAACCAAAATTGTGAGACATATAGTTTAGTTCATAATAAACAAGATGAATGCACTATTACTGGACGATATAACAGCACCTCATGTGCTAATCATGGTGTTTGGGCTTATATTTTTGTGAGTCAATACTTCATATTTCTCAAGCTTATCCTTTCGACTCTATTGCTGGCTATATTTGCTGCAACTGCTTCTAAGTTACAAACAGAAACGGATAACATTTGGAAATTTCAGCGTTACCTATTAGTTATTGATTTCGCACATCGACTTCCATTGCCAGCACCCTTCAGTCTTATTCATTATATTTATTTCATTTATCAGTACCTTTGCCATTGTTTTTGCAAATGTAGTCTTTGTCGCGACAAAAAAGTAAGTTTTTAAACCAGAGTCCAGCTTCAGATGTGTTTCAAATTGTTTATACCTAAACTTGCAGAGTAAAAAAGTTATCATAAGTAATCCAAACGAACTACAAGGACAATATAAGCTTACAAATGATGAATGCATTTATTGGCGACAATTGGCATCTAATTATATCGAAGAGCAAAAGGAAAAATCAGCTAAAGATCAAATAGCAATCAAAGAATGGGAATACATTCAGAACATTAGCGAAGATATCGAATACGAAAAGAAGATTTTGAGAGAAATAAAAGGAAAAGTTGGCGAATTAGAGCGAGTCATTTATTCTGAGCAATTTTCAAATAAAAGTTCACATGATCCTAAAAAAAGTTCACAAGATTTGAAGTCAACTCTTTCTCTCCATTCTCCATATCCTGGAACGCGTGTGATTCGTGTTCCGCTCTCTGATAAGTATATTCCGTGGGAAGTCATGCATATAGACTACGAACCCGTCGCTTACACTAAACCCAAATCAGAATTTTCACCTAGAATGCAATTATGGGTTGATGACGACATACTTCTGATGAAAGAACTAGAGATGAGAAAATCTAGTATTAGGATAAAGCTTCCAAACTATTATTGGAATAGCAGTGAAGTTAATCCAGCGGGACTCGCGATCAATCGGATGTCGTGGCAAATCAACGATGACGGTTCTGCTCTTTTTTACAAACTTGAAAATAATTTGATACCTCGTAACCCATTTGGTAGAACTGGACTTAGAGGTCGTGGCGATTTTCCGCGATGGGGGCCTAATCATTATGTGATGTTTGTCATCACAAGATGGCAAAAACAGTCATCTTCTTCGCTGTCGAACAATAGAAGTCTTGAGTTTATTATTGAACAAATTGAAAATAGTGACCAAAACCAGTTGCCTGAAGTAAGTAGACTTTTTCTTAAATTTTAATTTAAAAGTAAGAAATTATGAAATTATTTTTTCTGCGGAGTAGTGTTTTGTTAGTGGCGATGACTTGTTTGGTGAAATTCAAAAATTTTCAAAGTTGATGCCAAAACGTGTTGGGTATTACCAGAAGTTGTCAACTTTTTCAAGAAATCATGTCTTTCTCAAGAAACAGATGAATTTAGCTTTAAGTTAATCAAAAACGGATATATCGATGACCCGATGAATACCGATAACGCTTGGAAAGAAGCTAAGATTTGGCATATCCATTATAATTGTCGGGAATATCTCAAGAAACGTTTGATTGAATCGAGTCTGAGTTGGAGACCGCTGTCCGATAGTCTATTCGCTAAATTGCCGTTAAGTCATACATATATCATCAAATCAGTCGTAGACACGTTGCAGGCAAATTTAATCTAAATTGTATACTCCGCTTGTTAAAGAACGAAACATAAATCATCTTTTCTACTTAAAAGTAAAGCGTCATTTATTCAATACAAAGATCATTGTCGAGGACTGATCCGCTCTAACAAATAAATGCATTTGATTGAACAAACAATTCGTTTCAGCTCAACATAGTACATAGATGTCATACAATATTTATTTTAACTAATCAACTATATTTCGTACAAAACACGAGCATTCCGTTCGACATTGTATTTGATTTTATTGAATGCAAATAAATTTTATAATTTTCTAATAAAGAAAGCGACGGCATTTATCAGGAAGAGAGTAAACCAGAGTATTGTGACGACAAATCCAATCACAACCTGATGATAGCCGATACCCCATCCACGCAAAAGAATACATCTCAATGATTCGATGGGGAGAGTTGAGGGTAAGATCTGGCTGATATATCTCAAGCCAACTGGCATGCTTTCGATTGGCCAGAATATACCACCGACTATAACGCTAGGAAAAAAGGTTCCGATGCCTAAAGTAGTGGCATAGATCTCATTAGGACACGCGGCAGATATCATGAGACCAAACATTAGGCCACAAACTCCTTGCATGAACGTTAAAGCAACCGCTAGTAAGATTGAGCCACTATTCGGTATCGAAAATATGACGAATGCTATAGTTAATTTGAGTCCGACCTGAGTCGCTAACATAATGACCTGCAAAATAATATGTGATAAGACAAACTCAAAAGCAGTAACTCCAGCTACAAGACTTCGCTCCACGAGTCCATCACTTCGTTCTTTGATTAGTAAATGACAGGTCACTACAGTTGTGGCAAAATATGCGACGACTATAAGAGCGCCTGGAGCTATGAATGAAGTCAATGGTGGCTTCCGTTTACCATAAACTGGAGGATCGATAACGATTGGAGGTTTTAAAACCTCTGGATTTATACCAGTGACGTTTGCGAGAGATTCAGCAAACTTGATAAACGCCTCAAATATGCGTCGCTGTATTTGGAAACCAATCACTTGATTAGACATGTCTATTGTTATTCTTATTGAGCTTGAATTTACAATATCCGGATCTGCATCTGTTGTTAGAATTTGTCGCATACGTAGAGATTCAGAAAAATCTTTATGAAAATAAATTGCGGCCCACACATGATTCTGTTTAACTGCATCTATAGCTGTTTCAAGATTATTGTGTCGAACCAGTGATATATATTTGGTGTCAATTGATTGTAGAAACAATTCACTCCAATCGGCATTGTTTTCAGGATTATAGACGGAAACTGGAATATTCTTGATATCTTGTCCGATACACATAATTAGTAAACTTATCTCTACTGATGGTAACAATACAAAGAATGTAAGCAATAATATATTGCGAGATAATTGTTTGAAATTTTTTCTCGTCAATGCATACAATCGAGAGAAGAAGTTTGTTTGGCTTATTATATTTTGCTGATTTACTTGAATAAAACCATTGGTTGAGTTATGGCTTTTTGGTCCTGCGTTCACGAGTTCTAAAGAACTAGTTGAAGCTGTAAAAGCATAGTTTACGTGACCGCCGACTTCACCATTACTTAGTTCAAGATTTTTGTTTGAATTCATTTCATGCAAACATATCTCTGAATCATTGACGACCACATCAACAGTATCGCAATTACTGTTTTCGTCTTTCACTTCAATCTTAGGAATGATAAACTTGTGATTGGAGTCTTGATTATCTTCCATTTGGCAAAGCCTTAGAAATACTGCTTCTAAAGTGTTCAATCCATGTACTTTGAGAAGTCGTTCAGGTGTTTCCTCTACCAATAACTTGCCTGATCTCATAAATCCAACAACTTTTGCAGTTCGGGCTTCTTCTATATAATGAGTCGTTAGAATCACAGTTAAACCATTTCTACAAAGATTTTCGAGATGTCTCCAAATTGTTTCGCGAAGAATCAAATCGACTCCAACTGTTGGTTCATCTAAGATCAAAAGGGGTGGCGAGTGGAATAAAGCTGTTGCCAAAGATACACGTCTTTGTTGTCCACCACTCAACTCTTTGATTAATCTGTTTTTGTTCGGTAATTGAAGCAAATTTACCATAAAATCAATTCTTTGTTCAACTCCTGATTTGATGCCAAATATTCGTCCGAAATATAATAGAGTTTCTTCGATAGTAAAGTCAAAATAGAGTGCCAATTCTTGAGGCATATATCCGACACCAGGCCCGGGCACATGACTCTCGCGAGAACCCGGTCTTTTTCCAAATAAAGATATTGTCCCGGATTGTGGTGTCAGTCGTCCCAAAGCACATCTCAATAGAGTTGTCTTTCCGCAGCCCGAAGACCCGAGAAGACCATAGATGCCACCTGAAAATTTTTCAATTTATCGGTTAAGCCTTAAAACTAAATTGTTTTATTAGACTAAACTAGTTGAATCTAAACACTAGTTCTCACGAAAAGTTGATACTTCTGCCTTACTTTTAATTGTAAACTTGATTATTCATTCATATTTCTTACCTTTAGGTACTGTTAGATTGATTCCCTTTAGAGTACAATTATTACTATTAACTTCCGATTTATAATTGAAGTAAACGTTGCGAAATTGCAGGGCATTTTGTTGAGCATTCATTATCTGCAATAAATAATCTTGATTGAAGTAGTTCAGTGAGAATTTTGTAAACTAATGCTCAAGTTAGAGTATTATCTTGAAATTTATTCAAGCTAACATTATAGATGTTGAAAATTGTTTGGTTTATTTAACTTTTGTAATACGTTCATTAAAACAGTGAAACGCTTTTTTGATTTAGCATTTTAATGCGGAGATACTTCAGCTGAACCAACAATTCCATATTTACACGATTTTGATGATCCTTGAATACAACACATGTCAATATAATTTACATATAAACTGATACAAAGTCACATCAACTCTCTTAGAACAACTTAAATGGTTCATTATTCAGCTCAACATTTAGGCTAACATTTGAAATAAAAACCTAAATATTTTAGCTTTTATTCTTCTTTATTTCTCATTGAAAGCGCTGTAATGTTTCGCTTAGATGACTCAATATTTGCATTCATAGATCTTTTATAAAATTATTTTATTCTTCAATTCTCTCTCTTCATTATTTCCGCTTCTCACATAACAACAGGAAAGGTATTGTTATCATAAGGTCACGACAATGCAATGACACTCTAAATTTTGAGCCTTTTTCTTCTAATTTTTCATAAAATCTTTAAATCTGATGTCAATCTTTTTCTAAAACTAATTAAGAAATAGTTATATTTTTTTTATTTGTTGATCACTAGTATTTCAGTAAATCTTCAAGACTTTTAAGATGTGATTTCGTTATCGACTAAAACATATTTTCTAATCAGTTTCTAGTATCGAAATCTGTTATAATCATAGTTAGGAAATTTAAGATTTTTTACAAGTTTTGAGATATAACCCACACCGTTTATATTGATTAATAGAAATAACGATACGATTAATCAGATGTTCATTTTTATTCAGATAATAGAGATAGGGTGTCTCATAACTTATAAAAAATCTTATATTTTTCAATCTATGGTTATAATTTACGACTGCTTGAAAATACTCTAAACAATTTATTTTGACGAAACTTTAGTGTTGGTTAATTAACCGCTAATCTAAAATAATGAGAAAACATTAGCTCTATTTATTACATAACAGAAACCCTTTCAACATTCAATTTTAACGTAACTATATAGTGAGTCTAAAGAAGCCTATTCAAACAACTGAGACAATTTTTTCCTACTTATGATAAATAGAAGCACTTAGATTTAGTTAAAATTGTTTTATCGAGTGACATGTCGTAAATTTAGATAGAAATAATTGCCATAATTATCCGAATGTAAATAATAAGGAAAGTTTAAGATAAATTTCTGTCCAAAACTATCATATATAAGAACACAAGAAACTCATAAAAAGCATAACTACTCTGAGGTGAACTCTCAAAACATTATCAAATCTTAGAATCAACTTGTTTTAAAAATGAAAATTAAAATCCAAAATCTTAAATTGATTAACAAATTATTACTTAACAGCTTTAATAATAATTGCAATTGTGCAAATATAGATAAATTGCGCTTTCACTCTAGTCATTTAAATAGATATTCAGTTAAATCCATATTAGAAAGTGAGCAAATAATGTTAAGTCAATTTATTAGTGATAAGTTGAAGAATATAGATATTAAACATCCCTTCGTTAATACATCAAAACGTTTATTTGGAGGACAACCCAATTATTCAGAAACTATTGACTCTTTGACTCTTTGTCATCTCTCGAAAATTGCAAACTCACACAAAACTGGAGAAAATGAGCACACCTTAGATGACAAACAAATAACTTATATAGAAATCTATGAACTTTTGGACAAGGCTTTCGATATTCATCAAAACGGAATCATAAATGTTAATAAAAATGATAAGTTAGCCAAAAAGCAAAATGCTGTGAATAATTTGGCCGTTCTTTCTGGTGATACTATGATTGGTTTGGCCACTAAGAAAATGGCAACAGTTATTTTGGATCACTATCTTTATAAGAAGGCATTTGATATGATTGATAACTTTTGTGTTCAGCAATTTGTTGGAAAAGATGAAGGAATAGAAAATAAATTGATGGCACTGAAAAATATGAATTTGTATGATTGGGAACAGCGTTCAGGACATTGTAATGCATTGCTGTTCGCCAATTGGTGCGAAGGAATCATATATTTGACTGATGTTAAATCTATGCATAGGAGTAGTTCGCTACAATTTGGATATAACTTAAGATTAGCGCATAATGTAAGTCAAGTCATCTTATTCATAAAAATCAATTTACCTGCAATTTTAAATTCTTGTCTAACAATTCAAAGCTGCGGCAAGAGTTGAAATCAATAGAATTTAAAGACTTTGAACGATTAGATGATCTGAATATTCTTCCATTAATTATCGAAATTAATGAAAATCCTAAAGTACTGGAGTATTTTTATGGTTTGGTGACAGAAGATAAACTAAATCGAGAAATTGTGAGTAAAATCAGATCTGATACTTAGATCTACGTGTCAATCGAAACTTTATAAAATTATGCTTCTATATTTAAAGGTAAAGCAAGCTCTTGCTAGTGGAAACTCATTAATAAAATGTGAACAAATACTGAATAATTATAAGGATAAATCGTTAGGATTTTTAGAGAGCTTTCCTCATTCGAACTCAAAAAGTATTTTGAAAGAAATAGTTATGATGGCATGAAAGTAGAGTGTCATTTGTCACTATCATCAACACAGTTGTAAATATCAGGCTTGGAAGGGGATAAGTACAATTGATCAAAGCTAAAACCCATCAATGTTTTACAGGGTGTAAATTAAATAACTGATGGACTTGTTTTTGAAATAACTTAATAAGTTTTAAAGATTTTTACATGAAATTTAATATTCAAATAAAGGAACAACAGGAAATTATGTGAGGATATGCTCGATATGCCAACCATTACGCTGATGGATATTTTTGAGTCGTAATTGAAAATTGCTGATCACATCATTTAGAACATCATTTGGAATTGCTTTAATTTCGTCTTCAATTAGTTTTTCGAGTTCTTCAATTGTTTGAGGATCCTGAGCATAAACTTTGTTCTTCAGATAGCCCCATAGAAAATAATCAAGGGGGTTAAGGTCAGGTGAATAAGCTGGCCAATCAATACCTTCCCCAATGTAATGAGCGCTATCAATGATGTGATCAGCAATTTTCAATTACGACTCAAAAATATCCATCAGCGTAATGGTTGGCATATCGAGCATATCCTCACATAATTTTCTGTTGTTCCTTTATTTGAATATTAAATTTCATGTAAAAATCTTTATTTAAACTTATTAAGTTATTTCATTAAAATCAAGTAAAATACTCATCCAGTACAAATCCCTAAAGTCCAGTAAAAAATCGATATATTCATTAAAATCACTAAATAGTATTAAATTGATCACAGTAATCGAAAATTCATTGATAAAAGTCATCATTTTTAAAACTGTATAAATGATAAATTCAATGTTAAACTGTTAATACAAATAGCAACTAATTATGAATAAAGCAATGCACTAACCAACTATAAAGCATGTTAATTTTACATATAAATTTTAGATTCAGTATTTGGACTCAAGTAGTTAAAAAGTATAATCCTAAATGCTTTAAAAATGTTCTAAATTGTAGAACTTTTTTCACTGCTTCATTTTAGTTTTGATCAATTGTGTTCTACTTATTTGATAAACAAAAGAGTATAATTATGTTTTATACTTTGTTAAACATTTGACTCAACAAAGAGTTAATCGAATACTAATTATGAATTTCTAATCATTTTATATCATCATAGTTTAGAATATTCATTAATATCTGATCGAGTTTTCATTTTATACAACAGTTCAACAAACAGCTATTTACTGAGCTGGTTAACAAGAAAAAAAGCTTTTATTTGTTACACATCTAATTGAGTACAAGTATTTTACACTCAAAAGTTACGGACTAATACATTTAGCAACATTTTAGTAACTGATCTTCATTTAAAATTGCGTTACATTTTATATGACAATTACACTTAGTTTGATTAGCTTGAACTTTCGCGACAATATACTTTCCAGGTTTATGCGTAAAATCTTGTTTACCCTTAAATATAGCGGCTTTAGTTTCAATTTTCTTAGAAGCTTTTAGCTTTCATTTGACCTTTTATTTTTGAGATGCTCAAACACTTTAAAATACTTCACCAATTTTTAAAAAGTATTTTAGTGTTTTGAAGGCGTTTAGTTGATAAAAAGTGCAAACTATGATTCAGTTTTATACAAAATTTGACTTACATAGAAGTTTGTTACGTTTGAAGGCAAAATGACTAAATATTAATATTCAGTATTAAGTATTAGTTTTAGGTTAAACTTGGTCTTTTATTTCCTATAAGTCCTTTTGTTTTTTCAAGTAAACAAGAAAGTACTTTTCGATTTTCAAGTCTAATATATAATTCGGTGACAAACCAAACTCCACAATTTAAAAGTATTTAATTTGTTCATTCATATTAAAAAAATTTTCTAAATAAAATTGCATTACTACACGATACAAAAAAGTTTATATGGAATTAACATTGATATAAACTTAGATCAGCTGCTAATTTTAGTGATAGTTCCCTGTTCGCTATCAAGTAGTGCAGTATCTCCATCAGAAAATAGAGAACATGCATTCTTACACGCTATAATACACGGCAACCCATATTCTCTCGCAATGACAGCCCGTGTGATATCAAACCACCGACTTCTGTGACCAGTCCTCCAATTAAAGGAAAATAAGGTGACCACGCGATGTCTGTTGAATACGTTATTAATATATCTCCAGGCTATTAAAAAGGTGTGATAATTTTTTATCTTTCAAAAACAAAGTGAACTGATTTGATAAAACTAACTTTAATGTTGACGGCATCTTCTAATGTATGCGCCACACATACTCTTGCCTTCACTTTGCCATTACTAACGGGTAAGCCTTTTAAGCTATTAATTCCATCCAAATTAGGTATTGAAACATCCAACTAAATTAGTTGTTAGATAAAAAATTTTCAAAACAGCCTTCAAATTTTGAACATAAATTGCATACATTTGTTGGTTTGATATTTGGTCCATAAACGATTTCATCGAATCTGAAATCATTCATTTTAGAGAAAACTCTCTTTCGTTGCATAGCTCTCAAGATTAATGAAGATTTGCGATTAGAAAGTAACTCGTCGATTTCTCCTGATGTTAAATAGAACATAAGTTCTGGATCTGGAAGTAATGCTTGTTCGTACACCAGTCTCCTCGCGAGCTCCCAATAAGCGATTCGATAACGATCGATAACCCATATTAAGAACGATTTACTTCGTTCTCTCAGTCCAACCATATCAGTGCACCAGCGCAACAGTAAATGTTTCAGAAGAAACTTTTGTAACCACGAAATTGGAGTTTTCAGAGAATCTATTTGTGAATCAATGGAAACTTGCTTTTTGCTTCTATTAGTTGCTGAAAGCATTGCCTATATCGAGGTAAAAGTTACAGTTTCTCATAAATAATTTTCAAAATTGATTTTTGGTTATTATATATATGTCAATACTTTAATAGACTGAACCACTTTGATCGGATCGTCTCTCCACGAAAGTTTATAAATGTCGAATTCGCCGTAACATCGATGTCCGTGTTTTGATAAGAATTGTTTGAATAAAACTCCTGCTCTCGAACCTGTATTGTTGAGCCATTCTAGTATTTCGTTCAATGACATCTCTTTCAAACTATCTTTATCATCAATTGACTCAACTATTTCGCAAAGATCTTTTGGCACGTCAGCGCTCACCACATCATTACAAGATGACAACAAATTTGCAAAATCTGAATACAAGTTCTTATTTGGTTCTTAAGTAGAAAGTAATAAATTAGGCACGAGTTTTTAAAGTTTAAAGTAAAATTATTTCGCTTACCTTCAGTATTCGATGAAATCGATAACATATTCAGAATCATTAAATTGTAAATTGCTGAGGCTTGGGATACGTCGATATGAGTGTTATATGGCTTTAAAATATAATATTTATTATTGGTTTTAAAAAATATTCACAACAAAATATTAACCTGAAAAGTAGCAGATATGCTATTTTGCAAATGATCGAACATTTCTTTTGCATTGGAGAAATACTTTCCTTTTAATAGATCAAAGTTCTCGTATTTCTTTTCACATTTATCTAGTAGCCTTTTCGAGTTCCAGATTTTGTTTATCAAACTTAGTGCACTTTTAATTTTATAGTATATTCCAACTTTTCGATCCGTGTGTTTTTCTCCACATTTTTTAATCATTTGTTGATCATCCAAGTCATGGCCAAACATAGCAATAATTATAGCCCTTGTTAGCTGTGATAATTTACCATCTTTTTCGGTTTTAAGAAATTCAGACTAATATTTGAGTAAAAAACTGATTAAATGGAAGATGAATTAGAAAATATTTGATGACTGACCTCATCGAGTGAGACGAATCCTTGATTATAAGCAATTCGATATTCCGCTGCTCTATAGGGACAAAATTGTTTAATAGGCAATCCAGTCGATTCGTGCAAAGCTCTCTAAGTACGAATTTAAATATTGATAACACTTAATATGATATTCATAAGTCTATACTGAGTTTTTACTCACAAAAGAACAAACACCAGAAATATTCTGCACTGAAGTGAGCGATAGATAAGAGCAAGAACCAGGAAGCACTTCGCCTATATTAGCACGAGTCGAATATTCATTATCTGACAGATGTGGTGAATCCAGCTGATGCATCAGTTCCCATTCAGAAAATGAACTTAGGTTTGTTAAAGGACGAGATTGAAGTAAATAGATTTTCTCCTCTTTGATACCCCATTCAATATCTCTAACAGAACCGAAGTATTTCTGCACTCTTAATACAACTCGACCTAACTTTAGAGTCAAATCCTCAGGAATACAACATTTGAGTGCTTCGTCGTTCGATTGATCCGAAGTTAAAGTTCCGGTTTCAGTCATTCTGATTGATGAACGTTTTGAGCCTATGCTAATTGACTCAATACCGGCAATAGTTCGAGTTTCAAATGAGTTATTATTAATGTTGACTTTGAGAGTTATCGTATCAGGTTCTGCCATCGAAGAAACCACACTCTTAAATGTAGAAGATGATTTTTTAATTCATAAAAGTAAGTCATTTTATGAAAATTACTTCTCCGAGTCCGTAGTTAGCAGTGATAACAATGTTTCTCTGGTCTCCTGTTATCGGATCACAAGAAAATGCAACTCCAGCACATTCGCAATCAACCATTTCTTGTATGACAACAGCCATTAAGACATTAATGGGTTGTCCGTATTCTAGTTTATATTCCATAGCAATATGATTGAACTGAGAGGCCCAACACTTCATAACTGATGAATAGATATTGTCCAATCCTTTCACCCCCAGATAAGTCTTCATCTGTCCGGCCCAAGACATTTCTTCAGAATCTTCAGCTGTCGCTGAAGAACGCACTGAAAACTGGATGCTATCAATGTTTCTGTCTTTGAAGGTGTTGAGCAGATTTTTGCTTATATTATCTTTGATGAGTTGAGGCATTTCTAACTGTGAAACCATATCTTCTAGTTTCAAACACCTATTCTTCATGATGCTCTTATCTTTAATCCAAATAAATTTTTCGACTTTTTCGATGTTATCAATTTCTCTTTTCATCTCTTCTAGATTGCTAACTAATTGATAGGCGTCCGTGGTAACGATACAACCCATCGGAACAACAAACTCATCATTTTTATGACTTTGATTGACAGTTTGATTACTTAATTTGATCAACTGATGCAACGACGAGCCTTTGCCACCAGAAACTGATACTCGACTCGCAAACTTATGCGTCAAAGAAATGACTAAATTGTTATTATTCATGTCTAAGAATTCATCATTTATTTCCTTTTTATATTCTATGGGAGAATCCTCTGATTCACGAAGAACTACAGCTTTTCCTTCGATACCATTAATGTTGAAATCGAAATATAACTGTTCGGTATCGTTATCAGAAAGAACTACTTCATACTCCTTTTTATTACTTTCAAATTTAAACTTTTTAGGGAATGAACCACTCGACTCATCAATTGTTAGGTTTGTTATTGGACTTATTGATTGCTGAAAAAATACTCCACTGAAATACCTGAAAATAATAAAAATTAATACTCAAAATTATTTCAGTTCTTTAAGCGTCTCTTTCTATGCTGTCAGTCAATCAAATCTCGTAAATCACTTTCACCTGTGATTATTTTTATAATTTAGAGATATCCTTATATTGAATCCAATCCCTTTATTCGGTACATAACCATGAATTTTGTAAACCGTATTTTGTTGTATTCTATCGATCAGTTTCTTATTTTTGATACCCCACAAAAAGACTTCTTTCTGACTATTTTGTTCAACTTGGACCGTACCCTTTAGCTGGCCGAATTGTTCGAAGCAATTTTCTGTTTCTGGGGTAGCACTCCAACTGTTCGACTGACGCGCCACTTGTTTAGCCATAAAATAAATATCGCAATCATTTTGATAATCAAAAACATTAGAGAGCGCAAACCACATAAACCTCGCTCTCACATAAACCAATTCATTATTAGCGCTAATTTTCTTCATGTAGGAACTTATTCTGATTCGCAATCGTCTCATGGGACTGAGAACTTCAATATGTATTCCACATGAAGAATAATCGTTAGAATATCTATCATTACAATCTTCTTCATCAATTAGATAAACGTCATTTTCACTGTCCCTAAACATACACTTTAGCGATGACATGATGCGCGAATCATTTTCTCTGTTCCTATTCTTTAGTATCAAAACCAATGCTTGCCCTTCAGAATTGATGCCATAAATAAATAGATTTTCATTTGACTGTTGTCGTGGCCTATCGAGGACCCATTCCTGTTCACTCTCTCGGAGTCCTAACTTATTCAAGTCTTCATCACAGAAAGGGTCGTACAAATCGAATCTATCTCTACCAGATCTCAATTTTTTCCATAAAAGTTTAGCCAATACAATCAAATACAATAATATGTTCCCATTTAGTTCTTTATAGAATTTTAAGAATTTTTGTGCCAATAAAACGAAAGGCAACGTTAGTATTGAAATGAAATCCATCTTAAAAATTAATTTTGACTGAGGTAAAAGTATAAATAGCGAGTAAAGCGAGTAAAAATTGGCACCTAAGCGATGATAAAATGTAAATATAAGAGACCTGCACTATCATTCATACGTAAATATGAGAAAAAAATGGTATTCAGTCTATAAGATTCTACTTAGTGAAGGTCTACCACAATCAGCATTACTTGACCTAAACTTCACTAAAATATGAATGTCATCTGTAGAATTTCTTAGTAAAGCCCTTTCCTCATAACTGATTACACGATCATGTTTAGTGTTTAGTATTTGGTGGGATCAACCTTTGATACGATTCTGAGATCTAAACAATAAGATTGACTTATCGAAACTGATAAAGTGCATAAAATGTGCAGAGACAACGTGCGTAAAAGGCACTATCGAAACAATTCAGGTAATCAAATGACAGAGACAGTACGTAAATAATTGGCCAAAATTCAAAACGAAAACCATCGAAGAGCTTAACTCCTTTTGGTTAAGCTAGAAAGTTGATAACGCGTGCAAGCAATGTTTTTAAGATTAGGTAACAATTATGTAGGGTGTTTCATAGGTTCCATTATATGTTAATAGATTTTAATTGTTGCGCCAGGCTAAAGAGTTTTATATGTGGTTTTCAGTAAGGCACGAGCTTTCAACTATGAAAAGTCTATTCTTACGTAATCAGACTTGTGAAACGCCTTACAATTTGTTACGGGCACAAAAAATATCAAAATAATTTTTATACTTTAATTTTTCATTGTTGGCACTACAAGCCATAGTATAGTAAAAACTCAATAGGTTAAGTAGTGTAAGCTGATAGACTGTTCTCCATTGTAGCCCTATTTTTAACTATTGTAAGTAACGATTGTCAAAAATATTGAATCACATTCGACCAATTTATCTAACAGTGATTTTCTCCAGAGAAAAACTCTAAGTTACTTAAGTTGACACAACACGTAATTTATGCAGAGCTTTTTTATTTGAATGAATTTCATTCATAGATTGTTACTATTTAACATAGTATACATAATAAGGAGGGAAGTTATTTTTGAATCAGTTCCAGATATTTTAGATCATAAATCTTAGTGATTCAATGACTCTCGTTGAAGATTTCTGAAATTCTAAAAATATTAGGCTTAACACTTCTGTTTGGCAACTGTTAGTTAGTTTGCTTCAACTGTAGACAAGACCACTAGAAAACAACTAATAAACAAGACTTATGTCCAACAACAACAGCTTCGTAGTCCTGTCGTCCTTGAAGTAACTTATTATACGGAAAACGGTTTCTAATTATAAAATACAGTATGAGAGCAACTGAAATCTCGATTTGAAGCTAATGTTCATTTCCTAGTGATCCGAACGCCTATGCGCTAAAAGTTATTTACAACTTATTGCATCAGTTCGTTAAAAAGGAAGTGACCAATTATGGGCCGTATCTCACTATGCTGCTCAAATAATCCCAAATCTTTGAAAAAGCACCAACTGATACAACAAACATTATAAGCTTGAATGTTGTTTTCAACCGTTTTCAAATTAATGAAGTTTCAATTGCGATATAATGAATCACTTTATCAATGAAATGACTTGAGGGCAGAAAATTTTTGAGTAGTTAGCCAATCCTTGTGTTTACATTCAAAATAATTGCTTCACAGTTAGTTTTATTTCCGATATTTAAATCAGTTTCTCTTCGATGAATGTTTTAATCTGTTGATTAATTTTTTATAAAAAGTTTTTTCAACCTTTTTCTAAAATTGATTTAGCTTTTAGTAGATAAACTTTTTTATACTTAAAATTATTTTTAACACAAAAGTGTTTTTATTTATTTACTCTATTTGAAAAGAAAAAAAAGTATTAACCTCTTTTATCCATTAAGAATTGAGGTAAGACTTTAAGACTTTTTACTGAGATAATGTTCGCCAATGCTTACTTAATGACTGCTAATATGTGTAACTTTGAAGTAAAAATAATTTCTCACTTTAAAGTTGTTTCTGTTACTAACGAAAGCCACGCAATAAATAAAGTGCATTGACTTATAAGTAAATTGCTGGTATTGTTGAATATTTATTTCTAGTTTTATTAACATAAATTTGATATTAAGTTATATTTATATTTTGGAATAGAAAGATCTGCTAGACTGAAGACAAACATTAGTAGGTTGGATGCGACTTCGCACCGCTATCTTACTATTGAATAGTATATGGATGATTGCTTTAAATAAAAGTTCGTTAGCATTTGTCTAGCTTCAAATTGTTTTTAATCCACTCGATCAAAACCTAATAAGCTTAATTGAAGTTAAGTTAGTTCTGAAAACTAGACGCATAGATGGGTAAGAAATGAATATCTATCTGGATAAAAATTAACACAAAATGACACTTTGCGTGACTTAAACATTTTAGTGAAAACTGAATTACAGATTTTTCGACTAATCACGAGCCAATCCCGCGTTCACATTATTATGAATCTGTATTGCATATCTATTCTGCTATTAGATTGTAAACTACAATCAAGAGAACTCTAGTTAAGCCCTAACTCAAGGCAATAATGCTGAACATTTAATTTCCAGTAGATTATTATGAATGCATATTTTTATTACTGGTATTTATTCGCCTTGACTTAGATTCGTAACAATTGCCGTTAAATTATTGTTAGTACTAGTGGTTTGCTAATACTGAGCGTTTTATAAAAATTAGACAATCAAGTAATGCATAACAAAGTTTTTAAACTATTTGCGAGTGTTTTGCATTAATTTTGTCGACCGGAACGCATTATATTATTTGAGCAAAAATCCGAGTTCTTCTGATCGCTTAATGTTTTTAGTGTTAAGTCTATCATAGATAGAGAAGTAGTGGTGCATTCACTAAAAACAGGCATAACTTGGTATAACTTATTCCTTAACCCCCAACCGAGTAAATTATAAGTGAATCTCTAGACTAGCAGTTGTTTGACTGCCAAAACTGGTTTCCTCGATGGTGAAGTTCAACTTGTTTCAGTTGATCGCCTTTCGCCATTATCTCATCCTAGCCTTAATTCGTTATCTCGAGTTTCAAACCTGAAGTCTAGCTCAAAACGTTTTTTGAGGTGAATCGCCCGATACCGCCTTTAATATATTTACAATTTTTCAATAAAGTGCTATTTTTCGTCTTAAAGATTTCGGTGTGTATATCAAGTGATCCAATTTATTTGAATTAAATTCTCTTGTCTTATTTCATTATCAATTTTTTCTGCCAATCCTTATCGCACTCGACAAGAAATGTTCTAAGAAATAATTGTCAACAACAATAATAATCAAATTTGTTGCTTTAAATAATTTTAGTTGTATATTTGATTTTTTTGAAAAGGTTCAACAAAACTCGGCGCCTGACAAAAAATATGGATGTATATCATCTTTATGTGATGTGTTGAAATAAACTTTGAGCCAACAAGATAAATTATACAATAAATTATAGGATTTATTTGGATATGAGCGAATTTTTTCTCGTGTAAATATCATGCCTATCACTAAATTAGCATCATCATTAATTGTGATATCAACTTTATTACTATTTCATTATGCCACTTGTGATAAACCTGACATTTGCCTCGGAAGTCCCGTAACTTCTATTGAAAAAGTTAAATTTCTTGATGATGTTGAACGCTACTTCGTTAGTAGTGATAAATATTATTGGTTTGTTAACGAAACAAGTGATTTGCCAACTAGTGATAATGTGAGTGAATTGCCGTATGGTTTTGTACCAGACGCTTCTCTCATCAAAGATACCCGTCGTTGCAGTGATGGTCAATATGTTTTAATACTTATTCAAGTGAGTAAATCATAAATTACAACAATATATCTTATGCAATATATTTTGAACAGTCACACCACTTCTGTTTACAAAGTCGCACCCGTAGCTAAATTTATCAGAAACTTTTGCTTAACATTTTTTGAACCCATTCGGGTTTATTTAGTTTCAAATTCGATACTTATTTTACTTATTGGTTCATTGTATTGTTTGAAAAATAACTTTTTTGTTTGGAAAAAATCTACTGACAAATGGACATAAAATAAATTGAAGTGTATCATTTTCAGAAAGTATTTAGTTATTTAGAGCTTGTACTGGGAAATAAACTCAAAAGTTCCTTATTATTAAGTGTTATATTTTTGGTCGAGTATGATAAAGCCCACTCGACAAAATTCAAGTTAATTGACGCATTCCTTATTTACACAGCTCGACTTTGAGAATTACGAGACACACCTATAGATCATTACTATGTGTCACTTTCAATTAGAAGCTCATAATAAATTCTCAATGTTTGACATCATATCTAATGATTGTTAGTATAAGATATTTTACCTCTGAATAAATAAAAGTTGAAAACATAAAAATGAAAATATCTATTCAAATAGTATTATACAAATATTTAATTTCATCTGAAATAACCTTCAACAGAGTGGAAAAGTTCTAATGACTCACATATCTATTTCTCTTAATAACGAACTGAATATATAATTGACTTAATTAAGCTTTGTCTATTATCCGATCAAAAAGTTGTAATTAAGGTCAACAATTTCTGATCTTAACAAATCTATTCGCTTTCATAACTTTTATTTGTTTACATAACTTTAGAGAAAGCATATAATCGGTAGCGATGAAGAGGAATGGCTAACAATGAATTACAATATAGGGGAATGGGGTGAAAATGGAACAGATTCAGGTTCCTGGAGTGAACCGTTAAGAATAGCTCATTGCAGTATCGATTCAAAAGTATGCACCACTTCTGACAACTATTTCGCTACCATGAATTTCGATTTTAAAAGAGGCCTCGACGCAGCCTTTGGAGTGATCGGTGACAACGCTTACTTCATTCAAGGTTAGTCTTAGCAGAACATAGGTTTAATTACGAATAGGTTTAATGAGAAAAATTTAGAACACCTACCATAAATCGACCATAAAATCTATTACAGAACTTATGAACATAAAAACAGTATTATTTGACTCTTCAGCCTGAAAGCTAGCCAAAAAGCTTATTTCTAGTACTATTTGAAAGTTTCTAACACTTTGTAACCGGTTCCGTGAGAGTAAAAAGTTGACCATAACTTAGGCTGAAAATACATTAACGAAACATATAAAAAAGATATAATAACTGTTCAGAACTAATAAAATGGATTTTGTTGAATAGCGAATAGCGGTTTCTTATTGATGGCTTTTAAGAAAAGTTGATAATACTTTTTTCCACAAAGGGATTAAAGTGAGCTTTGATTACTTGTTCAGGTTCTTCTCTATTTAACGTGACTTACAAGAGTCAATGTATTCGCAATCCTTACACTGAAGTGATTACACAACCGCCACAATCATTGCCAACTACGGTAACTGCAGGTTCAATTAGTGATACCAAAATAACTCTATTTGATGGCAAGCTTTACATCGACTTATCCGATGGTATCAGAACTGATGACTTGTCTAATTGGTCTCAGGCACCAAATAATTTTTTTGCCGCATGCCCACCACTAGTGACAACTATAGGGACTATTTTACATGATATATTTCATGATTCAAAAGGCGGTTCAATATCAGCATCCCTGGCCACTATTGTTCTAATTTGGTGTGTGTTAGTAGTGGTCGGAATTTCTCTTTTTATCATTTGGATGAGGCTAAAGAGAAAGACTATGAGAATTACTAATACTGAGAATGCGGACAATACAAGTGATTCCCCCCTGCATGAAGAACATCTGCTTAAGAATGATTCGCAGAAAGAGGTGAACAATGAT
Source organism: Archegozetes longisetosus (assembly GCA_018873245.2). Classification (NCBI taxonomy): domain Eukaryota; kingdom Metazoa; phylum Arthropoda; class Arachnida; order Sarcoptiformes; family Trhypochthoniidae; genus Archegozetes; species Archegozetes longisetosus. The sequence goes on along the minus strand of JAEMBT020000006.1, from coordinate 13,991,565 downwards.
AGTAAAGATCCGAATCAAGTAAGAATACCTCTGCAAACAAGTTGTTAATTGTTTGGTGACATTTCTATTATTTCTTTTCTGATTTTTCAAGATCTAAAAGCATTTCTAACAATAAGAAAACACTGAATGCACTGTACAGTAGACTAACATCTTATGCACTAATTATTGCGACAGACAATTATTTTGTGATCTATTGTCCAGATTTACTATTAAGGAATATTTATAAAAAAAATTTATAATAATATATAGAATGTATAACTTATATACAAATGTATAATTCGTTTCTAAAGTGCATATTTTCCATGTTTTGTATTTTGATTGAATTATTTTATTATTATATTCAACAATACATTAATTAAAGTTTTTTATGTGCATAAGCATAAGAATGTGTACTCATTATAAGTAATGTTGTGTTAACTCAATTGTTTCGATATTATCTCTAAAGTTAACATTGAATCGACTGATTATTTCTCAATAGTTGTATAAGTAGATCAAAATCAATTGATGTCAATTCTTTCTTACATGACTCGAATGATAATTAAGGTTTTTTTTTAAGTCATTTTTGTAGACTTTCAATCAAATGTTTGCAATGAAAGAACATGTTTTATAGCTTTCTGACAACCACTTAAAGTGGAAAATCAAAAGATAATTAACGATAAAAACTGTTCAAATTACAGTTTTTACATTCTAGCTCTTATTGTTGATTCGCGTAATTCCAATCAAACTCCATGTATTTAATTGGTCAAAACTGTTCAAATTACAGTTAGGTTTTAGAATCAAAATCTGACTGACCTGCAAATCAGATTATTTAATTGAAAATAAAAGTATTAATTATAAGACTTGTTAGACAAATTAATTATAACATTTGTTCATAACATATGATTATGTGATTTAATAACTAAAATGAATGAAAGGAAATGTATGTGCGAATAAAAACTAAAATGCCCTCACGCAAAAGTGGGCAAATAATTTGATTAAACTATCCTTAAAACAATTATATGGACAAAAATGAACCACATCTTTCCTTAATTCATGGAACACTTTGACATAGTCTAAAAACTGTCAACTCATTTTGTTTAATCATTATAAATAAGATAAATAAATATTTGCATAAAAAATGAGTCTCTCAGTTAAATTAAAAGTCTTAAAACGCTATTAAACGCTCGTAGAGATGAAACTCTAGTTTATATAATGAAATACAAATATTATACTATTTCAAACATTTTCTAAGTGAACTTCAATTTGGAATAATGTTAGTTTAGGTAAAGTACGCTTGTTAGCGCTTACAATATAACAATCTGTATGATTGACATCAAACATCTGTACAAAGACCGATGATTTCCGTGGTAATTATTGTTGTAGATAAAAATCAACGATAACTTGGTGAATACCCTTCGAACAGAATTTTCCAACATTTCCTAATTGTGTGTATGGAAGCCTAAAATATGGAAAATCTGATTTCATGTTTTCAATACAGATGTGATTTTTTATATCTTAATTAACTAACCAATCTATTGGTTGTCATAGGTTTTGCAGCTAAGTTCAGTTATATTTACAATGCATACATTGCTATTTCTTGTGAACAGTACTTAATTAGTGCTATCAGAAAACTTTTTCCAGTTATTTCATTTTTATTTCCAATTAAAAGATTATTCAAAGAGTATAAAGTTTAAATACAATAATTATTCGTTTAATCTAAATCAGATTATGCTAATTATCTATTATTTGTTTTGTGAGGCATGATCATAGGTATTTTTTGGTATTTTTGAAAAATTAGACTACTATTCATCTGATATATGACTAATTTCTAATTTTGGTTACTCATCAATTGTTGCGATCTTATGGTGAGAGCATTATCAGACATCAATTCAGTTATGTCTTCCATTTTAGTCATAGAATTAAATGCAACACTATATAATCGAGTATTTAATACATAAAAAATATCTATAATGCACGTCATAGTAGGAAATCAAACTAGACTTAAAAATGGAAATAGCATTGCAATAATTGTTCATAGCTTTTCCAATGGAACTACTTAAGCACTTGCCACTGGAAATCACAATGCATACATTGCAAAAACATTGAGTTTAACTATATAACCTAAACAAAATTATCGATTGATAAAACGTTTGATTAAACGTGTTTAACTTTACTTTAAAATTAGTCATTATAATGAATGAAGCAAAATTTGATTGAGAAACACAAGTGCTTCCAGTTAAGTTAAAATTGCTTTTAAATGCATGAAGAGCACTTAATTTTAGACTAATAATTATTACATTTTGGATGCATAATATTTTCCTATGTAAGCCTTGCATAGTCAATCTTATGTTATCTAAACATTAATCTTTATTTTTGAAATTTTCTTCCCCAGCATTAACTCTTGATCGTAAATTGATTTAGTATTTCGATGAAAATAGTAGATAATTTCGTGCTATTTTCTCAGAGAATGAACAAAAAAATAGGTTTTGATTGTTGACTAGACATCAATACAAAAATGCCGGTGCATTCAAATTAAATAATTTAATGGTTTAACAATACATGCAAGAATTGGTATAATCAATATTTCTAAATGACTCGAACTGTGAAATAATAGATTATCTGAGTGTCGACGTGGTTCAGCTAATTCAAATCTAAGGGAAAATTTTCAGTAATCTTATATACACACGAAAGAGTTTGACTTATTCTCACTAAAACTTGGTATAAATCTTAATTTTAACCATTTCTAGTTTTCATCAGAAGTAAATATAAAAAATTAATGACTTTTAGCAAATAATTAAAGAAATTTTGTTAGATTTAAAGTACTTTGGTAATTTATTAAATTCATAGCTTCAATACTTTCTGTATTATTTTGTGTGTGTGTGTGTGTGTGTGTGTGTGTGTGTGTGCCTTAAAGAGTTCTTGTCTGTCAATTAACCCAATTAAACATCAAAATATGAGAACGTTAAGCCAGAAAACAGAAATCGATGAAATTAATATTCGTTATGAAAAAGTTGGCGACGGACCTCATAAAGTATAACTACTGCCCGGAGGAATAGGTGATTACTTATTTTTTCTATCGAAAGTACATCATTTATCTGATCAATAATTTAATTTCTCTTTAGGCAGGAGTAGATCTTACTTCACGCCTCAGCTGCAAAATGGTTTTGACAATCCAACTTTACAGTTGTTGCTTGGGATCCACCCAGTTATGGATATGGTCGACCACCAGTCAGGATATATGACAAAGATTTTTGCTTAGGAGATGTTGAAACAGCAGCAAAATTAATGAAGGTATATCTAAACTGAATGTCACACAAGCTTTTCCTTTAATTGCAACATAGTCAACATGTAATTAACAAATCTTTTAGTTGCTCAAAACTGGATATCAAATTATATTTAATATGTAGCTGATCTGATCAATTTTATCCTTTATTAGTATTAATCAGAGTTCAATTATTTGTTTTATCTCGAATTAAGGACTGATTAAAAATTCGTTCTTAGACTCAAATCAGGTCTGGTGGCGCCAAAACAACACTTCTAATAGCTACTCTATTCAGTCTTGCATTGATAAAGCAGTTGTTTGGGGTGGAGATACTTATTATATGCCACAAGAAGAGAAGGCGTTGTTTTCGACTAGAAATACTTAGGTATGGAACTCAAAGGTCTGTAAGGACTTTCTCAATGTTTATGGGAATCAGTTGCAATCCTTATGGGAAAAACACGTCGACCGTTACGCCAACAACTTAGATGATGCTTGTAAAAATGATGTCAAGAAAATTCAATGTCCTGTCTTTGTATTGTACGGGAATATGGATTCACTGATACCATTAGAATATCCCAACTATTTGATTGCTCAAATTTCTGATTCAAGATTACATCGATTTGTTAAGTGGATCGCATAATATTCATCAATAGGCTACGGAATTGATTAAATTGGTACAAATGTTTCTCCTGGAGTGAAAGATATTAGCACCTACTTGAGTTTACTATTAATTCATTTAAATCGAAGTTTTATTAAATAAAACGCTAAACTAAAAATTGCGTTTCATTTGTATATGAAAATATCTTATTTTAAATACAGTCAATTTTTGTATTTCAATCGTTTTAATGTTTTTTGATGGTTTTAGTATTAAAAGGGGTCCAATATTTGATATGCGGAGAGATATCTCAGATTGTATAAATTGAATTATTGAAGCATAAAATAGGTATAAGATTTCCCTAATTGACTCAGTTATAAAATACTCGTAGAATACTTGCTGAGAATTGCCAATATTTATTATAAAAAAATGATTTACCACTTATTTAGTTTTCCTTATGCTTGAGTTGGTTTGAAGGATAACATACCAAAACTTAATAAGGCTTAAGTATATCCAAACAGTTGAATGATATCTAATGTAGTGATTTCGTGCAATAATGTGATCGTTTAAAATAGATTACAAGTAGATAATCATAAGGTGTTGTGTTTAAAGATAATCATTATCATAATATACTCAACACTATTTTGATCGAAAAAATACTGTTAACTCTCAATTATTTTTCCTCAAATTATATGTTATTTCCTTTTATGTCAAAATTATTTGATCACATCCGGAAAGACTCTTCTGATAAAAATGATTTATGAAGAACTTCTCATATTGACGCAACAAATGAACGCATGATTCTTTAAAACATTTCTGTGCTTTATTTAAAAAAATTGAAGCAATCTATCAAATACCATGTCATTACTAATGGGTCAGACAAAGCGATACAATTCAATCATTCGAATAGATTGGTTGACGTGACATCATCTTCAAATTGGAGATCAAATTATGACAAGTGATAACTTCGACAAATAGGTTGCACTATTTACAGACTTGATTCGACATTAAAATTTTTAGGATATAAGCTAGTTTATATGGATTTCCGTTACTGTTGTAGTATTTAAAATAAAGGATTATAAATTATAATAAAAATGCTCCTTAGTTGCATGTTTAGCCTAAGTAACTGTTTTAAGATTTTATTTATATTTGTACTATTCACAAAAGCCAAGTGTGAGTGCGGATATCCTGGTCTGCCTGAATATTCCCAATTAATTTCCCCAAAATTATATTATGCTGAAAATGAAACAGTTATCTACAAGTGTAATGACTATCCAGACTATTATAAAAATATCACAAGAAAATGCTTTAAAGGATCATGGATTGGAGTATCTCCGAGATGTGGTAAGTGCTTGTTTCAACATTAATTATCCAAGAAAATTATTAGTGTCATTTAAAAATAATATTGGAATAATAATGATTTGGTCTGTTTTTTAAGGTAAAAAAATTCACGTGGAAATAAATCATTTGGTCATAAGACCAAAAAGTAATAACATTTCAAGAACTTTAAACTCATCAAACTATACAATGTCTTTAGAAGAGGACCACGAAATTGAATCAAAAGAACCAATTTTTATAAACGAAAGTATTACAATTGAAATTGTTCTGGACAAAGATTACATTATAAACATGATTGAAGTTTGGTTTGATTTGAATAACGCAGAAGTAAACACAATATTTGCTAATGTGACAAATAGAGAATGCTATTTAGATCACAAAACTAAAAGATGGACAAATTTGATAACTTTTTTCGTGTGTGATTCAGCCCAAAATAATAAAGGCAATATCGTGCCAGATGTGATCTCAATTTCATTATCGGCTCGTAGTTTAAGCTCTACAAAACTAAAAAAATTAGTTGTCTATCAATACTCTGACTCTTGTGGTCAAATAGAGAGACCTGTTTATAGTGGTGTCGAATTTATTGATGTAAATTCAAGTTCGAGTTATTATGAACTGAAATGCAATCAAAATTACAACTTTATTCCAGCCGATGGTTCACCACCTGATAGAACATGGCATATCTATTGTGGGTCAGATGCCAAATGGTTGGGTTCTTTCCCTAAATGCAAACCAAAGATCGACTGTCCTTTAATTGAGATATCGAAAAAGAGTATTGGAATTGATTATAAAAACTTGTTGTACTCAAATAATTCTCTCGCGTATGAAGTCCACCACTTGGCAAGTTTCACGCTTTTAAACAATAGTCAACTTTTAGATAGCAATAGTGCGACTCACGCAATTCATTCTTGCGTGAATGGTACGGAAAAAATTTATCTGTTAGTTGGTGCTAATAGTCAAGAATGTATGCCTAATGCCCAATGGTCTAGAGAACTACCCTTCTGTAGCAGTATCTTCAATTTTATTACGAAAACCAACAATAATATTGTTATTAGTTTCGCTAATTCCAGCACGAATTCGCCATTTAAGTTAGTTATTATCATTATGGTTACAACTCTTGGATTTATCAGTGTTTCAGTTATTTCTTTAATACTATGTGCCAGTCATAGAAGAAGAAAAATAAAATCAAGAAAAGTAGTTCCTATGGACCAAGTTAAATCTGTAATATATGACGATGTAATGGACAACAGAACGTCAGAAGTCTTCGACGACAATCAACAGACAGATGAAATGAATGAATCAGACGAGGACCAAAAGCATACTGAAAGTTTTTATGAAGTCATCAATGAAAATGACTACCAAGTTATTGATAATAATTATGAGAATATCGAAATCTCGAAGTCTAATAAGCCATCCAATAGTGTTTATGACGACACACAAATGGGTCAACCCATTTATACAATGATCTTGCCATGATTTCACTTATTGATCAACAAGTCACAATTGATGTTTAGATAAAAATTGATTATTTCTCAATGTAAATGCAAAATTTGGATTGAAATTTAATTTTAGAACTGTTTCATGAGATAAATTGTACATTATTTCATATTTTTGACTCATCTTTTATTAAACGAAAACATTCATTAGAATCAATTTTAACATGAAATTAACTAAATTGTTAATTACTTAATTCTCACTCAAAAATTATTTTATTTCAATCGGAACATAGACTCATAGTTACTACAGCGAAATGTACTAATTGTTAACTTGTCAGGCGAAGAGCATTTTCAAGATTAAAGTTGCAATATAAATATCTTTGATCATATTTTTGTTGGCTCTATTCGGGCTATTCGGTGCTTTGATATAATTGGCTTCAGTTGAATCTTTAGGTATATTAGATTCAAACATACCTATGATAACTTTTTTTCTACTGCTATCTTCCACATCAAGTTCATGGTCGTTGTCAGTACTCGTTCCATCTGGTTTTGGGGGATCTATTGATTGTTCGAGAAAACAAGCTGGAAATCTAATTCTATTGTCTACAGGTATGCATGACTTATAAGTTATTATTCTAGAAGTAGACGTGCTCGTGTGGGACTTGGAGAATTGTTCGCCAACCAGAAGTCCTGACTGTTCGCCGCATTGATCTCTCGCTGGTTTCATTACGCAGGTCTGGTATTCACTCCACCAACTAATCGATTGAGAAATGAAAAATTACGCTGCGCTCGATTGATTATTACTGACTTACCAGCAGAGTTGTCGAATTTTTTTGGATGTTTACTTCTCTAGTATTGTTAATTCGTGAATATCCGACTGCTTTTAAAACCTCATCTTTCGTTTGACTAAGTACTCTATATTTCAGATGACATCTCTTTTGTTTCGAAACAGTTTGGTTCAAACACTTTCCATGCATTACGAATACTAACATCGGTATAATTGTTTGATTAATTAATTTAATACTGAAATTAACTTTTGCTAAATTGAAACCTACATCTGCTATACGATGAATTGTAATTGCAGAGATCCTTATAGTGTTCAGATGAGAATTGAGGAAAATTTTGCTTTAGAGGGCCCTCTTCCATACATTCAGTCCGTATATTGTTGATGCATTCTTCCTTCTGTTCAATCGTTCTAAATTGATTTAATTAGCGAATTTAATGGTCATTTAATTCATAAAGTTTACTCAAAAATGAAAAAAGATAAGCATTTGATTCGTTCATTAATTGAATGAAAGTGAATCTTTAACTCTTAAGTCAAGTTGATTACTTATTTAATGACAAAACTTTCAAAATAATCATTCAACATTTCAAACATGTTTTTGGAGTTATCAAATAATAAAAATTGAGGAAAAACTAGCCAAAAACTTAGTTGTTTTGAAAAAAATGAATTAATTTGATGAATTAAACAGTACGCTTTACCTGCAATGTTGTCGCAGTTCATTGATATCCGAGGGATAAAAATGGAGGTTTACTTTAAATTTATTATTGCATTCTTCTAATTGACTCACTACACAGTCCTCTTCTTCTTTGGTGTGATTACATTGAACCAAAAATATCTCTAGTTTTTTATTCATAATTAGATTAGATTAACATTACAATTGACTTCTATTATTAGAACTTATTCAAATTACCTGATAATAAGATGATGAAAAAATAGTAAATCATTTCCAATAAAGGACTTTGAAGTCATTAATTCTGTCAAACGTTTAGATAACGACTGTGTTCAGTATAATCAAAAGCTCTCTAAATGTTTTCTAATTAGGTATTAGATTCCTTGACTAAAATTGTGAAAAACAATTTTTGATTTCCTGTTTTCTCTCGAAATTTCTGTTACGTATTGTAGAAGCACGACTTTATGGACTCTCATTTCTGATCTGATTGAAGTATTGAAAGCAATTTAATGAATTTATTCTTAATAGAGGATGAACTGTGAAGTAGGAGTAGGAAATGTTGCTTCAAATGTCAGTTAGCTTTAATAAAACTATTATTTTTTACATTTAAATTTCTGGATACATTATTGAATATGAAATATGTACAAATACAAAATAATATAATTAAACAAATATTTAAATGAGTTAATGCTCAATTACAAAAACTTATTAAATCAAACTTTATTATGAACGATGCGATTACTGACTTTTGCTATCTGAAGGTTTATTTTGTTGGTCTGAATTTGTCGTCAAAGCAAAGAACACATCCCCAAATTCTTTTCCGATTTCGCGTTCGTATTTGCTCAACTCAATGTTAGCTATCAGACCAAACGCAAGAATTATCGGTGTCAATACGACAATATTCGAGACATGAAACTTTTAAACAAATCAAGGTTAGCCTATGAGTATAAACGGCAAGTTTAGAAAATAAATGATTACCTGATTTGTGAAAGTATTAAGGGATAGAAGCAACAGAGAAAGTGTGACCAGAAGTGTGGCCAAAATAAACTTGACTCTATTTCTCATACTTTCGATTTTAATCAATTGAGCTGGTATTTAAACTATGAACTTGATAAGTTTCTACTTCTAGAGCTGAATAACTGTTACTAAGCCTAAAACAATACAGCTTCATTCTTTTATATATAGAGATAGAGAGACCTTTTGATAAGAGATAAAACATTCTATTCATCCTCGATGTTTCATTCCGAAGTTTATCTGTTAATTCAGTTAAAGTTTAGTGTCCCTAAAAATGTGAGTGCACTAGTTCCCAAATAGGGATGCTGTGTCATCAACACTCAATCAATATATCTATCGCTAAATGGTTTTAATCATGTTTTTAATGTATTTGAACATCTGTAGCAATTATATCATTGCATTGCATTATCGGTTATCAATTTAAACTTTCATATATGTTTACTACCTATTCGTTACGTTTAGCACGTTCGCAATGAAAAGTGAGAGATAACATTTATTATTCATTTTCAGCTATAATTCTCATCTATAGATAATAGGAACTGGATTATAAGTGGACTTAATCATAGGCTCTGAATCAAATCATAAATGCTTGGGTCGTGGAAGTACAAAGATTGACTCTAAATTCTTGACAACAAAGCTTTGCAAAGATAGCAAACATGTTTAATACCAATAGTTGGTTTCTATAGTAATCGCGATCTAGAAGTTTACGTTAATTAGTGCAGTTGTAGTTTTTCATATAAATGCGCAAATTATTTAGATAGTAGTCATTTTTCGACTTTCGAGTAACAGGAAGCTTAAATATAAGAATATTGAAAATTTATTCCAATTAAATTGTATGGACTTCAAACTGTGTTTTTCATTATTATGAACAATGAGTTCATCGATCGATAACTTGAATTAAGTTTAAGTAAATTCTAATAAATTGTTTATTGATAAATAGAACAAACAGAGAGACATATAGTTAGTAAGTTGTTTGTCCCAATTGCTTGACTCTTTAGTGAATTCGCGTGCCGACTCATCACTTAGAACTTCGACATTTAGATTGATCTGAAGGAAAACTTGAGATGTGTCGTATACTTTTGATTTTCGATAAACCGATCACGTTTTAATACCTGATTCATATATTTTCCGCAAATGAATCTGCACTCACACCTAATGCTGTAATTAGTGCCAATGTGATGGTTAAGAAAAGGCTTCCTAAAAATTGTCACTTCTGTTGATGTTTTTTATGACAAAGTTCGTTACAGTTGTGAGCAATTCACAAAAATCTAAATATCACTCCAGGTGTCTCGGATGACACCGTAATGAAAAAACAATCAAAATATTTCATATCAAAATTAATTTTTTGAAAGTCCATCAATTTTGATGTACTTGGAAAAGAATTGGATATGAATAACAAAAGCTGATTCGGACTAAAATTATAAGTTGCTTTTCAGGTGTTATTCAACATTCGGGTATCTCGTTGTAATTGATTAATACAACGCCTGCATTCAAATGATCCTTACGATCATTGGCATTGTATTGTAAAATAGTATTTATGTACAACTTTTTGGATATTCTATCCAAAAATCTTAGACAATTGTTGTTCTTAATTACAATAGAATTAAATTCAGAGTCAAATTTAGATCGACCATATAATAAGTCTTCTCTTATATCCACCGTTGGTATAAATATAACCAATTTTTCTACTTTCGAAAATCTTTCATGTGATTACAGGATAAAAACAATTGATTGGAGTCAGGGTTACTAGACAGTATGATTCATATGCTATCTCTAGTACTTGTTTATCATTAATGTGAGCACAGAAACCTTTTTCTATTTCCTAAATAAACCATTCGTCAATTTGTCTGACTCAATAGTTTGTGAAACAAACTATTACTTCTCAGATATAAGTCTTCAGCTTATGATTAGTCGATTTTTATGCAAATTCTAATTTAATATTCGAGAGAATCTAGAATTTATCGAATTCTTTTTTGTCAAAAGTTATGCAACTGTTATATATTGATCTAGTGCTATTCTTTGCTCGCGAGTATCATGTTTATGAATTAAGTTCTACTTTTAATTAAGATCAAGTGATAAACTCTAAGAATTTTCCAGATTTTGAATCAATCTAATTGCTGCTTCAAATGTCTTTCTTGTTTTTATTAGACTGTCACAAATTGTTTCGTTTTTGATGCGTTAGAATAACATGAATTTGATGATAATAAAAGTTTACAATAGTTTAGATCAGTGATGCTCAACGCTCGAGCGTTTGGCGCTCGGTAGCTAGCGCGAACGTCGAGCGTTTTACTTTTGCCGAGCGTCAAGTCTTAGTACGTATCTTCCAAATTAGAAATACAGTATAGATATTTTTTAATGCAAAAAAGTTATTATTTACTAAATATAAAATTTTACACAAAAATTTATGACTTATTCTGTTATGGAGAATTTAAGCAGAATGTTTTTGAGTCTGAAACTAAGTGTGTTCACATATGAAAGCGTTTATGAAATCTCTCTCTCTCTCTCTCTCTCTCTCTCTCTCTCACACACACACACACACACAAACGGTTTCATACCTTCAATATAAACATATTATTTATGATATCAGCTTTCAAACTAAAGTATTTGTTTGAATAGTTTTCAATCAGCGAGCATGATTTATGAAACTTATATACAGATAAAGTTACAGTTTAAACAAAATAAGTTGATTTTATGTAGAAAAAGTCTTACAATTCATGAACTTTGCTTACTTGACGCTCGACAAACGCTCGGCGCTCGAGCGCCTCGAAAAAGTGAGCGCCGAGCGCCAATTTCCGACCGAGCGCGAGCGCGAGCGTGAGCGCTGAGTGTGTGCATCACTGGTTTAGAAGTTATTATTATTCCAACTTAAGGACGGAAAAAATAAAGTGACATCTAATGCACTAAACCTGAAACAAATACTATACTAACTTTTGAAACTTTAGTTCTGTTCTACTAAAACTTTGGTTCTGTTTTATGCTCTAGGCATTAGATGTCACTCTATTTTTTCCGTCCTTAAGTTGGAATAATAATACTACATAATCAATCGATGACTCAACGACTAAAAGGGCAAAACTAATAAAAACTAATAACTTGATAATTTTTATTTTCAAATTTATGAGTGTTTGTCAAATATGAAAATGAAGTGAATCTGAATTAAGCTTTCGAGATAAGGATAAAAGTCTGTTAAACAACGGAAAATAAAGATTTTAAATTTAAAGTGAAAGTTAACACTACTACATAATTGGAGTAACCATAGCTTTATTGAAAGATATAATTGCGTTCAATATTAGTACTTAAAATAATCTGGGTAATAGATAACTAAATTTAAATTTATTTTGAACGATAAATCAAAGCGTCACTTTTATAATTCGAGTAAGTACATTTCTGTAAAACACCTCGGAATAAAGTTATAGGTTATAAATCAATTTAATTATTTGTGTTAACAAATTATTTTAATAATTTTTTACAGCCTTTTCCTTTTTTCACTAATCAATTTTACGGACTTGTCTTTTGTCTTAGGTGCTTCCATGGTGAGCGTAAGACAACTGAATGTTCGGTTTTCCAACAGTCAAATCAACTAAATATAAATTAAATAAATCAGTTCAATTTGATTATATTTAATAAGTTGATCAGACTTGATCACGTAGATAAAGATTTGACTTTGCTTCTATTTAGCTATTTGTGGAAGAAGTACAACAGAACGATAGTCAGACAAACTTTGATTAAGACAATAAGGATAGCTAGAAGAATAATTGGTGTCAAAGAACTTCACTTCTCAATTCTTTCAATTTAAATAAAATTGCAGAAGCTGAGGGATTGTCTCAAGTGATTTGGTTCGCATTTAAGTTAGATAAAGAAAAGTATAGATACCCATAATTCAAAAATAAGGCTAAAACTTATGAAACCCAAAAGCTTATTTTCAATTTTGATGCTTTAATTTAGGCGCTCGTTTGTGATCGATTAATAATACCGAAGCATGGTACAATAGTCAAAATTGAATCAAAGAATTGAATTTATGTAATTTTAGGAACTACTTCAGAAATGATGGAATTCCTTGTGAATTTCTACTAAGTAGTTCTTCTTTGGATAATGTTTTATTATCCATTAGTATTCTCTAAATTATTTAATGTTTATTTTATGGTGTTTAAAAGAATTTGCTTCAATTTGGCAGAAATCAGTTTAGCAGAATGAAATTTAACTGATCAGTTTATCCGAAACAGGTTAAAATCAATTTTACAATTGATCTCATTCCTAAGCCTTGGGTTTTGTTCATTGATTCATATTTACCAAGCAAAATAAAATATTTAATTGTAACCAACAGATTTAGATAAAAGCTTAAGTTTCAATACTCAATAGAAGTGATTAGACTAAAACATATGATTAAACAATAGATTGATTTCCATAAACACTTGGGCTCAATTTTTGAAATTAAAAAAGTATAACTTTTAACTTATTAGTAGAGCTATAAAGGCATTTAATTATACTTTTTTGGATAGTTGAATAAAATTTTAGTTTTATATTTACAAATTTGGCTTAACCCATATCTACAGTGTATCGTCTTTTCATAAACCCAAAATTCATCATATCGATAATCAAATATTTTTACGTGCTTCAGGTGTGTACTCGAAACATTTTTTTCTCTCAAATATTATTTAAATTATTTGTATCTCACAAGAAAATTCCTGATAAACTAAAGAGCGCTTCAGTAACTCCAATTCCAAAATCGGGTAAACCCAAAAATAGGATTAGTTCATATCGCGGAGTTTCGGTACAAAATAACATACTAAAATTATTTGAAACTCTATTGTTAAATAATTTGAACAGTTTTGTTTTACGTAAAAATTTAATACCATCATCTCAGTACGGTTTTCGATTTGGTTCCAATACTGAGATGCAACTTATCAACTTGATTAAGTATATTACAGAATCTTTTAATGATCCGAATGTTTTATGCGTTGATTTAATCTTTTTAGACTATTCTAATGCTTTCGATACAGTTTCTCATGGAAAGTTATTAATGAAATTACAAAATTATGGTATAAATGGTAAATTTTTTAAGCTTATCAAAAGTTTATTAGATGATAGAACTCAATTTGTAAAATTTGATAATTTTCGTTCTAATACAAAGAATGTAAATAGCGGTGTGCCTCAGGGTGGGAAATCCTCGCCGTTATTATTTAATTTATACGTATCGGACATTATACATACAATTTATTATTCTAAAATAATGCAATTTACAGATGATACGTTATTATTTAACATTATTAAAATACCCAATGATACTATCAATTTACAATCAGACCTTAATAATTTGCACAATTGGAGTACAACAAATTCTCTAATATTAAATCCCTCTAAATCCAAGCATTTAAGAATTACTTTAAAAATAGACTTAATTTTACCTAAATATTGTATTAACGGTGTAGAAATCGGTAATGATACTGTTCATAAACATTTAGGTATTATGTTTGATGATAAACTAATGTTAAATCTAAACAATGAATATATGATAAATTCATGTCTTAGGAAATAGGCGTTAATCAAAAGGATATGTAATCCCATTAATCCTAAGATATACCTATTATTATATAAAACATACATTTTACCAAAAATTGAATATTGTAATTCGGCATTTGTATTGTCAAAATCTCAGAGTGATAATGTTGAGAAAGTTCAGCGTTCAATTACTAAATTCATTTGTGATAAAATGGATTTAAGAAACTTAAATTATAAAGAGAGACTTGAGATTTTAAGATTAATGCCATTGGAGGTTAGACGAAAATTAAAATGTTTAAGAGTTGTATTTCAAATTAAAATTCGTAAAGGGAATATTCCCGACGAATGGCGCAGTCATTTTAATTTTATAAACACCAGAAACGGATGTTTTATATCTAGACCTAAAACACGCATTAATTTCTATAATAGGAATTTCTTTATTTATTCTATTGAATTATTTAATTGTTTACCGAAAGATTTGAGAAGTGAAAGTAAACTAACACCATTCCTAAAGAAATGTGAAGAATTTTTGTATGATTTTTATTGTAATTGTCTTTAACTATTTTACTGTATTTAATTTAATCACTTTAACAGTATATAATTTAGGCATGTACTTAGTTGCATTGTCTTTTGCTGTGGCATAAATAAATTTTATTATTATTATTATTATAAAATTGAAGTTATTGATAATGACTTTGAAAAATAGAGGAGTTTTCCAAAATCTAAACTGAGAGTAGAAAGGATAGAAATTAATCTTTTGGCCAAACAGATTCCTACCCAGTGGCGAAGACAGAAATTTTCGAGTGAGGAAGCAAAAATTTAAAGCTTTGTAAAAAGTATAAAAAGTATGAATTTTAATGCTTAATCAACACAATTCTAAAACAGTAATACTCTCATACAGTCATTAAAACTTGAGGGTAAAGTTCAATTCTATTAAAATAAAATTTTGTTTACATTTAATAACTGGTTTAAGGTTTTCCAGATTTGATTCCAGATTTCTAAGCCCCCTCAGCCTCTAACTGGCTTTGCTACTCCTATCGTTTTAAAAGAATAAAATTGATCACCTTTTCTCAACTTTTATTTGTATAAATAAAGTATAGAATTGTGATTATACAGTGATGTCTCCATATAGTGAATCGCTCGCAACTGATAATCCACATTCACTATAAGGAAGTTCATTATATCGAGGTAATATTGTATTTGAAACTTAAGATTGAGCTTAATTATATACTGTAGTTTGATCGTATATAAAGTGTTACATCGACACTAGCCCCAAAAGTGAGGCTAAATCTATTAAACCTTAATCCTATGGTATAAAGGTCAAGTTTCTATCATACTGATTGAAAACATATTTCTAAAATGACAAAAAGTATATTAAGTGAATTTGGGTTGCGTTTATATCTAAATATTTGATTATTAATCTCGCTAAAAGTGTTTGAAGTGATAAGCACTTGAAAACATGCATCACATGTAAAATATACTTCAAATTAATATATTGATGAATATGATGAATATTTTCACAAGTCATACTTTCAATATAAATTCAATGTTTAATAAATGAACTATTAGTGTAAACATTAACTAAATATGGCTTGTAAACAAATAAGTTTATCAATTAGATTAACTAAATAGAAGATTAGGTTTTATGGTTACCATTAAAAGAATTGAGCTTTCTATGTGTTGGTCGTTAAACAGTGACGATTGCTTTCATGAGATATGATTATGACTAATGCTCACAAACTGACTCTATTTTAACTCAATTGTGAACATTTATTACTTCAGACCATCTGTTAAGTTTTCGTTGAATATCACCGAAAATGCCTGAAGTCGTGAGTAAAGACATGAAAAATCCAAAGGAGAAAGTGGAGTCAATTGAAAAGCTGAGGAAACAATTTCTACAACATTACGAATCAAACAATGATTTGTATGACGAATGCGATGTTCACTCAGTTCGGACCTGTAATTGGACTGTCCAAAGATTTCTACTCTCACACAGAGGTAACGAAGAACTAGCTTTCAAGAACTTATGCGACGCCATGAAATGGAGAAAGTCATTTGGTGTTAACAATAGAACTGATCAATACTTTCCCGACGATTTCTATAAAATCGGTGGAATTTTTCAGTATAATTGCGACAAAGAGGGACATATGTTACTATATTTCAGAATTTGCGTTCACCATAAAGTCAACGAATTGTCCCAATATATTAAAGAGTTTTTTGTGCATAATGTCAACAAAATAGATCAGTTGTGTGGTAGCGGAAAGTGGGCCATGGTTTTCGATTGCAGTAATGGCACATTGTCTAATGTTGATATGGATATGTCGAGGTATATCATACATGTTTTGCAAAACTATTTTCCTAAAGGATATAAATACGTATTGATCTATGAGATGCCGTGGATTATGGTTGCCTTCTGGAAAATAACAAGAACTTGGCTTTCAGAAGAGATTCAACAAATCATTCAATTTGCTAATAAGGATGAAATTTTTAATTTTATTGATCCCGAGAATGTGCCCAATTATATTAGTGGTGGTAAATGCTTGAAAAATATACGTATTGTGCCAGAAGGTGTGAAGCCGGCTGAAGAATTGCCTCATTTGAACTTCACTCTTGCACAAATTGAACGCTTTAGGAATATATTCAAAGTACCCCAACAAGTAGCTGATAGTGAAGAAAAATCAAGCTGTCAAAATGAAGATTAATTTATTATATGATTTACATACCTTTATGTAATTAATGATCATTTAACTGCAACAGTTATGAATATGACATATGTATTACGTTAGAAAACTTGCGATAAAACCTCCATATCTTGTTAGTTAATTGTTTAATTTATATCATTCCGTGTTAGACAATAGAATGGAAATCCGCTTTTAGATATCATGCCTTTTATTCAACTATTAAAGTCTCAATTTTATTTTCTTTATATAGGAATTTTTATGATTTCAAACTAATCCAATTTAAAGATATAGTCTTTCTTCGCAATCTTAAATTCAAGATTTTAATTGATTCAAATACATTGTAAAATCTTATAAATGCATAAAAAGATTACCCATTAAAGCCAAAGTTTTTATTACTAAAGCTATTGAGATTCATTGAAAGAAATTACTAATTTTCAAAGCGTTTAATTTTGATAAATAAGTTAAATTGATAGAAAAAAGCTGATTAGCCAAACATTTCAGATAAACTATTTAATTTATATAAACAAATGATAGATAGGATCCAATTCCAAACAAAAACTGCTCAAAAATAAGTTTATTCACCTTTATCTTGAAAGTCTTATCAACGCTTAAATTTTTGTCCAAAAATTTATCTTATCTGAAAAATTACACCCCAAAAACTTTTCTTATTGTTTGGTTACCGCAGACAAGAGTTTCGTCAACATCTTCGAAGTTTAAATATGACATTCAAAATTTAGTTAGAATATAGACATACAAATGAATTGGAATTTATATATAAGAGCTCAAAAAATTATCAAAAGTCAACAAAAGTTGATGTTAAATCAAAAATTAATATATCAAATACACAGTATGTTTCATAAATTTTGATACAAGTTTAAGGTTTCGTAACTCTAGAACTAAATTACGGAATTTTAATGAAAAGTGTCTCATTTTAAAAATAAATATTCAAATTTATTTGCCTTAAATTTTCATCAATTTATCTCAAATATGCTCTGATTTATTGCAGTATAAAATTAAATGTTTAAACTTTTCTATGGGACTCTTACTATAATGTGTTTTAACTCAATTTTTATTAAGACTGAATACATATTAAATATTGTGAAATTTATTTATATCTAACAAACATAGAATACTAAAATAGTTTAGTTATTAGTTTGAAAAGGCTTAGCACTAACACTTTTTGTAATTAGCTCCTAAAAAGTGCAATGATTTATACACTTTCTGTAATGACTTTCTCTTTAAAATGATCCAATATAGTATAATTTAACTTTAGTATAAATAAACAATCGAACAGTGTAGCTTTAGTTTTAAATTTAGAAAAACGTGGGAAACCAAAGAAAAGTATATAAAGGGACAGTCTTAGAGAAAGTCAACAAGGAGAAGGGAATAAGAAGAGAGTCAAGAGATAGACAATCTTCAGTAATATCTCAGTTATTCTTTGTAACTTCATATTATGCATAATAAAATTCTTGTAAAATAGACAATCGTTTTCTTCATGTCTATCAACTTTATTTGAACCTTAGGTAAGTGATATGGAAAGTTGTGAAACTTTCTTTAATGCATAGTAGGTACACATGATATTCTCTATCGAGTCCAGCCAGACTCTTAGATAGAGAATTAGGTAAAGAAGATTTGGAATCTTACATCGAGGCCCCTGATTTCAAATCTTTACTCTAGTAAAGTTACACAAAATGAAGAACTCTACACAAAAAATTAGATCGAGTTTTTCATTCTCAATGAGATCCCGGGTCACAAAAATAATTGTGACAATATGTATTCAGTCAACTAAATATACCCTCTCAATTGGAGTTATGTCTCTAGCACTCATTTTTAGAATATTTTTGTTATTATTTTTATTGTAGAACTTATTTTATTAATAAACGTTCGATTTTAATGAGTACTACGCAGTAATCGCTTATTATATCCTTTACTTAGAATGTGTTTACCAATAAAGACAATCAAAAGTTGTTATAATAGGAATCCCATAGAAAAACTTAGGCTTTTAATTTTGTACTGCAATAGCTCAGAGAATATTAAAGATAAATTGATGAAAATTTTAGGCAAATAAATTTGAATATTTATTTTTAAAATGAGACACATTTTAAAATTCCGTAATTTAGTTCTAGAGTTATGAAACCTTAAATCTGTATCAAAATTTATGAAATATACTGTAGAACTTTGGTTCAAAATAATAAATAGAAGTTCATTTAGCTATATTGCAATCTTTTAAATCAATGTTAGAGCTGTCAATATTTATATTATGAAAAATGATCACTGCAATATTATCACCAAAATAACATCACCAACAAAATATAGCAAAATGATATAATCTGGATACAACAGAAAATATTAATTCCTTATAAAAGTAGGTTAGGTTAGGTCGAGTCGGAACGTGTTATAGTTAAAGATAATTATTACCAGAGCCTCCCTATTCGGTAGCATTCGGGAGCGATCGATAAATAAAAATTATCAAATTCAGAAATGAATTCGGGTGATGAAATCAACTGGTTTTATTTACAATTTAAAGTAAAATGACAATTATTTAAAGAAGTTCCAATGAAAACTCGTTTTTAAATAATAGTTGTTAAATAGAATTATTAAATTTAATCATAATTAATATATCAATATTAGCCTCCAATAAACTCTGCGTTCCGATAAGATATCAATAGATTTATATATAGAGAATGATCTTTCAGCTCAAACCGAAGTCAATGGAGTATAAATCGTTTTAGGTGAAAATCCATTGAGTTATTTTTTGATGTAAAAGTTTCCGAATCAGGATTTTTTTAACAAACATTTACCCAGTCTTCTAATAAAAAGTCGTTCAATTGAGTTTTAACTTCTTAAATGATCTGCATTTATTGAATAAGATTAATGATTTTGTTTGACGTCTATCAATTTTTCTGGCAATGTGCGAGAATGGTTGGGATTTAATAGTTGTTCTTTAAGTACTTCTAAATCGATCAGCTTTTTAGCATAAATTGAAATATTTTTAGGATTTTAATTCAATTCCTTTATTTAATCTGAAATCTTATCAATCTAAATAATAGAGCAAAGTCTGTAGCCAACTTTCCCATCTGGTTATGATAGAATTAGGTGATAATTTGATTTAACAAACTGATTTAAGCTTTGTCTTCGTAAGACAACTTCGATAATATAATTTTGCAACAATGAAACCATCGGTTAGGTTTTACTTATCGTGCTCCGCTCATATGGGAGGTGCTAAGGCGGAACCACCTATATATTAGGATAACTGATAAGTTCTTAGCATAGAATACTAATAGTGATTTTTTCAGTGATTTTTCAACATATAATTCAAACATGACCTAAATAATGATGATTGGCCTGATCCATCTGCATACACCACTTGCCGATGATTTGATGCATTCGTTTCTGTGAATTCTCGAAGGAGAGAAAATTACCAAAATGAATGACACGCTTGACAGAAACCTCCACTACATCAAGGTTATTGCTAGGGCCAACAAGAGGGGATAAAAACCTACTTTTGATTGGCTTTCCCACTATTGCGGATTGATTGATTTCTGCATTGATCATGAACTAAGGATCATTTAAAAGCATATTTAATTTTCCCACTTTCCTGACTTTTAATCCCAGTTCCCTCCCCGCTTTTTGCAATTTTAATTCCCTCTAAACTATTGGCCTTAGTTATTGCACATAATTCGATGCCCGCTTCCAGTTGACATTTTGACATGTTCAACTAACTGACTGACCCGGTTGCTTGGATTTTACGGTGATCTTTGCGAGTCCACTGCCGACAACTTCTTGAGGGAAGATCCGATCAACTGAGTCAGGCGGTAAGCAGAACTAGTGAATATGAACGCCCCGATAATAAAAAAGCCTATCTCTTAAAGCATTGAAACGATTAAAGAGTAACACATATTCTAAAGATTCGCATTTAGATAAATCAGTTTTCACAAAAATCAATACATCATTGAAAAATCTTTTATGTATCATAAAGTGATTTCATCTATGTTTTCATTATTTGTTCAAACCCAGAGAAAATCAATTCTTTTCTTTTCTATTAGTTATCTTTTCTAAATTATTAGGAGTTTGAAGAATTGATATTTTCTTGAATTCTTTGCCAATATTTGCGAAATTAGTGTCACAAATATTATAAGAATGGCCTCTAACAGGATATAAGTGAATAATTTTTATATCAAGCAATATAGATATAAAAATGCAAAATTTAATTATTGTCCAATTTCTGTTCTGACTTCCGACTGCATCACTCAGAAAACAAAATTGATCAATCGAATCTAAGTCAGTGTTACAGCGAAGAAAGTCTAATACATAATACAAATAACTACTGACAGAATTGGCGCCTTTTTTGGCTTCACCTTCAAGAGCGTGAAACATGAAAGAAATATTTCGAGAATGAATGTGATAATTAGCTAAATAAAGATATAAAGCTCTTTTATAATACCGCTCAGAGTTGTTTAATTTTGGTAAAACTTAATTAGCATTATAATCAAATTCAATAGATATCGTTTTATTGTAATTAATGAGTAATTTTTTCAAGTTTTGATATTCATAAACTTTTTTAAGATGATTCTCAAATTTAATTTTGTTTTCTGAAGTCAAACTTTCAAGATTTTCAAATTTAGTGCAAAAATCACATCTATCTATTCGAGGCAAACGAAACCCATAATTGCAATGAGTGTTAAAATAATTAGAGAATGAACTTTCACATAACTTTAAAGGTTTACTCTTGTTTTTTGAGAACCATTGTCTAAAACTATTATACAATTTAATTAAATTTAGATCTGTATCTTTGAAAAAAAGTTTATCTGTTTTAGTGGATCTATAATGCGATGGAGAGCTTGGAATCAGTTTCAAAAACTCATGCAATGAAACCCAAACTGATATATCGGTTTTAAGTTTATTTTCATGAATACTCCTTTTGTCAGAAAGTACTGATCCCTGTTTTAACTTTTTTGTATTGTTTTAATTCGTTGTCCACAAATATGATAAAGTTTTAGTAAAGGTGTTTTACAAACTTGAGTTTTTTCACCATTGAATACGAAAAAGTAATGCCAAACACTCTCTTTTTATCATAGAATCTATTGATTTTGATTTAATTTGATCTCTCACTAGAAGTGCAGCCAATTTATTTGATTGTAAATTATAACCACTCAATTCGTAAAAACTAAATAAATTATAAAAATTTAAATTGTATTTATGATGTTAATTATTTTTCATAAAATACCGTTCGAAAGATTTCATTTGTATTTCTAATGGAATTTTCTCAAAACACTTTCTATTACAACAAACTTTGACTTCTGTAAACTCTTTATTCTCAACATTTTGCCACTTTTTCGTGTGTAATCATTTCCCTTAAATAAGATTAATCATTAGTCAATTAATTAATGCATCTGTTAATGATATCTAATTGAATACTAACTGAATTTCTTAAAAGTCTTTGTTTGTTTTGTTCCCATAATATTGGATGTGAAACGGGTATTTTCCCTTTTTCACTCATTTTTTGATTAATTTCATTATTAATTAGAATAAGAGGAGTTCTCTTATTTGACGAGCCATTAGATAAATGAATCAATTTATTATTGATATAAATAAAAACTAAAGCTTTGATGTTATGTAATGATCATCAATATTGTAGTGTTCTTAATGGACATAACACAAATTGATTGCGCATTCCCTTAAAGTTAGATTTGATTAGCATTAAATTCTATTGTGATCAAGAGTTTTTTTAAACATGATTATTTGTAAATTTTTTCCATTGAAACATATATTGAATTTAATTATATGAATAAACTATGATGTGAGCTCAATGTTTAAAACAAAATCCGAAAAAGAAGTTAACTCGAGATAGGCTTTTTTATTATCGGGGCGTTCATATGTTAAGAGAGTAAGAGCATCTTGTTGTACGCAGTATTCTTCAAATGGCGAAGGTTTGAGTTCAAAAAGTGCCTTCACATGTCATTTTCTTCTTTTTTCCAATGGAGAAGGAGAGAATTTGAAAATATTTTAACAAGTCATATTAACTGATGGATCAGGTCAATCATTATCATTTAGGTCATATTTGAATGATTTGTTGAAAAATCGCTGAAAAAATTACTATTAGCCTTTCATGCTAAGAACTTATTAATCATCCTAATATATACTCGTCTTGACATCCTGAGTTCATCGATACCCCACTAGGGATTCTAAGGCATAGCTACAAAATATTTATAGATAGACCCTAGGGTCCAAGTCGAGTACTAATAGACTGAAGCTATTAAATGAAGTTCGCGTATCAAATATGGCGAAGCTAGGTCCAACCCTTGAAAACTTAGATTCAACTTTTCGTAGCATCACCTTAGGATCGCTAGTGGGGTATCGATAGACTAAGTAGTCGAGTATAGTTCACGTACCAATATGGTATGCCTAGGTCCGGCTGTCAGGGACCTAGGCCCAACTTTTTATAGCTAGGTCCTAGTGTCCCGAGTGGGTTATCGATGAACTCAGGATGTCAAAACATATATAGGTGGTTCCACCCTAAGACCTCCCATATGGGCGGAGCACGATAAGTAAAACCTAACCTTATATTCGATAGTAAAAGTAAAATTTAGTTGGAAACAAAATAAACCAATATCTGATCTATCCAAAATAATTAAATATTATTGATTAGAACTTTATTTTATTCGTCATCTAAATTAATTATAAGAAACTCAATCGCACTTATGATATTGAAAAAGCTTAACGGCAATACTTTCGATATAGCATTTATTATTCCCACGAATTATTCTGAAGAATCCACTTTCGCCAAATTACTGGCCCTATGAACTTTTCACTGATCGAATAGTTATAAAACTATAGGTTAAGAATTACTTTTTGTGGCCCACTTCGGGTGACCACTTTTAGGGGTTCTCGAGGTCGGTAAATTCATTTCGCGATGTCACGAGCTCGATAACCTGTGGCGTTTCCGAGAAAATCGCACTTTTATGTCTGCTGCTAGATGGCAGGACATGATTTTTACTCCACAAAAATCAATATAAAACGTGACTTTTCGCAACATATAAAACGGACTGACAAAAATTCTACAACAAAAGCTATTTATTATAAACTCATCACATTTGTTTTTATTTTCGAAGAGTGTAGACCTTGTCTATTATACTTTATTATAATACGATTTTTTGCATTTATTTTTGTGATAATCTGTGATATTTATTTTTCTTTTCGATTCAACTTTGTCATGGAATACTACTTAATCAACTTCATCTTCAAGGTAATTCTGTTCGTTCTAGGTCTCGCTTGCTTGTTTGACCTGAACTGTATAACATCAGGTTGTTAAATTTTAATGAGAGCTTTACAACCGAGGATGCAGCCATAAATTTTTGCATGCGCTTCAGTCTGATACCTTCTGAAGAATCCATAGTTTCTCGGCAACTCGACAGGTTGTAGAGCTAGGAACATCTGAAAATGAATTTACCGACCTTGCGAACCCGTAAAAGCGGCCACCCGAGGTAGGCCACGAAAAGTAAACTCTAACCTATTTACTCCTGTTAACACAAAGCAATAACCAGCCAAGTTTATGGTCATGATTTTCCTTCCTCATCTGTGATCAAGATGCAGAACAGTTTGCATGCAAAACTATGGATTCCTCAGAAGGTATCAGACTGAAGCGCATGCAAAAATTTATGGCTACATCCTCGGTTGGAAAGCTCTCATTAAAACTTAACAACCGGATGTTATGCAGTTCAGGTCAAACAAGCAAGCGAAACTTTGAACGAAAAGACTTACCTTGAAGATGAAGTTGACTAAGTAGTATTCCATGACAAAGTTAAATCGAAAAGAAAAGTAAATATCACAAAAAATTTCACAAAAATAAATGCAAAAAATTGCATTAAAATTAAGTATAATAGACAAGGTTTACACTCTTCGAAAATAAAAACAAATGTGATGAGTTTATAATAAATAGCTTTTGTTGTAGAATTTTTGTCAGTCCGTTTTATATGTTGCGAAAAGTCACGTTTTATATTGATTTTTGTGGAGTAAAAAATCATGTGCTGCCATCTAGCAGCAGACATATAAAAGTGCAATTTTCTCGGGAACGTCACAGGTTATCGAGCTCGTGACATCGGGAAATGAATTTACTGACCTCGAGAACCCCTAAAAGTGGTCACCCGAAGTAGGCTACGAAAAGTAAACCCTAACCAGAAATTGATTATTTCCCAATAGTTAAATTGATATTTCGACTTATGTTAATTGATGATAAATATGGAAAACTTATTTTGGTTTTCTGCTACAAATTTAAGTAAATATTTGATTGAAGTTCAATACTTTCTGATCAATATGAATATGACAAATAAAAGATTGACAACAAGTAACTTCAAATCAATAATAGCTATTAATTATAGTTATAGTTAGTTCACTAATTTCTAGAACATCTTTAAAGCTTGAGTTTTTTTGGCTAAAAATTATTGATGAAAGAGAGAAACCATTTTAGGTGTATTGACATCTGAAAGGAATTGAAAAAGAGAAAAAATATATAAAAATAATCGTTGAGTAGAAGTTCACAACTAAGAGAGGTGTTCCTCACAAGTCTATGTTGTGTTATGTTCATATCATCATTGAGTACGTTTAAGAATGAGCTTCAAATCTATAAGCTGATGCATATAAATTCAATAAATTCTATAAGTTTTTCAATAAGGTTCATTTATATCTTACGATTTTTTATCTATAAGAATTTTTGAATTTCATTGAGCTAGCGTATTTTAGCACTGAGAATTTAAGTAGTTTTCATAGCCAGAAAGCGCTAACTCAGAAATCTGGTTCCTCAGAAACGGGTAGTTAGGAAGTTACAGGATTCATTAACTCCTCAATAATAAAAGAACTAAATACATCTCTATCAAATATTATATAATGAATTGTGCAGTTTTAATAGTTTCTTGAAATTTCGATTCTAAACTTTGAACTCAAATTTATCAAAAATAGACATTCCCGGGTTAGCGCATTATAGCACTGAGGTGACGATATATCACTAAAATATGACATGAAATTATAACAAACTTCGAACGAAAAAGACACAATTTTAGCAAAACTGTATAAAAGGACTCAGTCTGATGCTCCAACAGCACTGATTGCACCGTCAGATTATCAGCACACATACAAAAACTTAAAAAGAGGCTATTCATCTAAGAGAACACAAGCGAAACGCATTCCTTCTGATGCTTAGACAGCACTAATCGCTCCTTCGAATTACGAACAATTAAGGACAATCAAAGATGACAAATAATGGTAAGAGTGTAAAAATTTCATCCGATGCTCCGACGGCCTTCATCGCGCCATCAAATTATCAGCATATCTGCATTGTAAGTGCCGGCAAAAGAACATAGCCTCAGCGAAAAAGAAGTACTGAAACACATCCATCGTCTGTATTAAAAAGTATGAACATGTTTATCAAAAGGCAGCAAGAAACAATCACAATTAGATCTTCAAGTACAGAATGTTTCTCATGTTAGGGAACCGGGCCAAAACAAAATGGGTCAATATATTTTTTAAGCAACTGTGCCAAATATGTGACTGAAAAGGAGTCCATTCTACAATATGAGTATTCCGTTAGAGCCATATCCGGCGCTATTTCAAGGGCAACAACAGTATCTGTGATGGCTGGATTCAGGACTACTCATAATTCTCGAAAGTTGTCCTAGTTTTATGCCAATCTTTGCAGAAAATCGACAAATGCACCAGTGAATTAAATGCCGACCGCAACATAAAGTTTAATCAGTTTTGCCCTTCTCTCAATGAGGTTTTTGTCTAGTTTCTCAATTATAAATAATTCATAGATCTCTTCAGCGATATTAAAGTCATTTTCTGATATGGATTTGAATAAATGACTTGGTAATAGTTTTATTTAGTTTCATTTAAAACTCTTTTGATTCGACTGAATTTGTCATCGTAGGCAATGTAACTTTTCTTAAGCAATAGATATAAATGAAACCAGTTTTCGAGTTTGAAATAATCGGACTAAACCTGGTTTATAAGTTGTGCAACTATAAGAGCCGACTAGTTGTCTGTTCTGTAAGTTACGAATTTGCTTCAAAAAGTTGGTCACAACCGTTATGACTATAAAGCAGTCGGCTTTAATTAAATAGTAGACAAAAATGTCAATCACTTCCAGCTTGTACTCATAAGCAGTCTGATCGGTACTAAAGATGTCATTCGTCTTTTGAGCAAAAACTTCTTCCGATCTTTTGTAAATACTTTCCAAGATTTCCTTATGTGTATTCAAAATATTTTGTAAAACAATCTTATCGTTGCTGTTAATCCTGGACCAATAACAAAGTCGACTGTAATAATAGCACTACTTTGTTAGGATTAAGAATGTTTTCATAGATGGTTTATCCAGTATTCCCCATAAAACCTGATAAATGTTAGTGTAGCCTCACTATCTTTCATCCATAAACATATGATAATCAATTACATTTTTTCTAAAATAACTTCCAATTAAATTATTCGTATAAACAAACTTGACTTCAATTGAATACTTGTACACTTTTTAGTCGTTTTTTCACACTTAGCAAAAGCTCGAAAGAAGAAGTTTTGAAAGTCATACGCAATGCTATAGATTTTTAAAGTAAAATATTTATATAGGACTAAATCATCTAAAGATTTCTCTTAAGCTAAGATAGCATTACACCATTCATTATGAGATGAAACTTGAGCTTTGATTCTGACTATGATCTGGAGCTTTGAACATTAGAAGATATCGGTGGCTTCGTAGTACGTCTTTAGTTCCAAAACATTTGCGTCAATGTCACTCCTAAAGTCTTCAATAAAACTTTTAAATAATCTAATTTAAATTTTAAAAAGTCACTGAATTCTACAGAATTGAATCGTATTGAATCTTGTAAAATTATATTAAATTCAATAGAATTGAAATGAATTGAACTGTATATAGCTCGATTTTACAAAATTTAGCGCATTTCTGTAGAACTCAATAAATGTAGATTACCTTAATTTCAAAATTATTTAAAAGCTTTATTGAAGGTTTTAGGAGTAAAGTTGTTGCACGTAAAGTTTTAGAAGTAAAGACGCGAAGCTATGAATTTTGAGTGAGTTGGAATATAAATTTTCTAAGGCACGTAACTTCTTGTTAACCTCTTTCTCTTTCAATAACTTCATCCATAAACTGCCAGAAGCGAACAGAGATTCTTCTCTCAATACAGAACGAAGAAATTGAGTGGCATTTTTGACACTCTTCTTGACATAGATATGAAAGTTATGACGCTCGTAATTTTCCAACTCTCCAATCTATTTATTTTTATCATAAATACCAACAAAACGAGTTATTTCACTAACTCTTTCGTAGTAGAATTGGAAGACATTGCAATAGATATGGGCACTCTCTATAATCCGGTTGATGAACAATCTGTCATAAGTAATCATTGATACGTCGGTCGACCACAAGTAATCTCTTAGATAGTTATAAAGACATTGAATAATTTTTCGATTTGTCTTAAGTTGTTACAAAGTTTTGTCTGTATCTGAGTAGTCAAAACTCTTTTTAAACGTTATTGAGTGTAATCCTTGGCCGGTTTTAATGGACCTAATGTCTCTCGAATATGATCTTTCATCTTTTAATGATTTAACGTATATATTATAATGATTCATTGAGAATAACAACAGAGCTATTTAAAGTATTAGTTCTGTAACTGCTCTAAGAATTCGTGCAATACTTGAGTAATGATTAAGGGCGCAAACTTATTATAACTGTTGCTCTCTAACATATGATGAAGTGAGTACTATAAAGCACTATCTTTAGTTGGAACACCGTTGGAGATGCTACTCTATAGTGTTGACTGGTCTACATGGTGTTCCATAAGTCATGAATTTTAGATTATTAGCTTGGCGTGTTTCATTTAAAACTGCAATTAAAATAAAAGAGTTGAGTCTAACCTAACTATCAAGAATCATTAATCGTTTAACGAACTAATTAGATACGATGCGAATTATGAATTTTCAATAGAATTTGAAAATCTAGTGTTCTTTATATCGAGAAATACTAGCAGTTACAGGGCGACAATAAAGGTATTTTAGTAAATTAAAAATCTTCTATTCAAAACTGTTCAATATTTTTACAAAGGATTTTCACAGAAATAAAGACGAATAATGGGAGTTTATGATATGATATGTTCGACATGCCAACTATTCTCGCAATGGATGTGACACAAGGGAACCTAAAATTTCTTTGAACGTGAATTAGACTTGATTTAAATAGTATTTTTTGACAATAAAAATACGTACTTCTGTCGTATAAGTCACCATAGAGAATAGTATTAGAGAATAGTAAATAACGATCTCATGACTTGAAAAAAATCTGCCATTATTCTTTGAAAATTGAGTCGAAGTTTAATCGAATAATTCTTACGGATTGGAAAGTTATCTAAAACTTTATTAAAGTTCTTTAATTGTTGTCCTGTAAATGATCGTCAAAAATTTTCATCTGTAACGAATTAGTCTTACGTTTTTCTTAATACGACGAATTTATCAAATTGTATCAAGCTTTTGAGCTTTAATAATTCAAATTAATCCGTTAGTTCACAAAATTTTCAATAGCTTTGAGCTATTTTTCCTATAGTTGAAGCGTTTATAGTTAGACTTTTCAAAGATAGATGTCACAAAAGATATAAAATAAAATTTTGACTTCATTCATAGTTGGATTTTCAAGATTTTAATTAAGCGAAAACACTAAATGTATTGCAATTAGCTACAAATAGTTTATAAATGTACTTTAGTTTGAACAAAAATGGTGTTGCTTCAATCATAGTAATAATCCACAAAAGTAACTAAATTAATTTTAGCACAGTTCAGATTTTCAATATAACTCTAGACTTTTATTTCGACTTAAATAATTTTTCTTAAACAATACTTAAAATATTAAAGAAATAGGAAAATATCATGGGTATATTATATTTTGACTCATCTAGTGTAAGACAAGAGATGTAAAAAATAATCTCCCCGGCGGGGAATTGAACCCCGGTCTCCCACGTGACAGGCGGGGATACTAACCACTATACTACCGAGGAACTCTTATCTAGTCGGTAAAAATAGTAGTAGTCATTAGTATGAGTCAGTTTGGCAGAAGTCAGTTTAATAGAACACTATTTTAACAGCCAGTTTAACTCAAAAGATTAATTTCTCCGTTTTCCTAGAAAAAGCTTAGATTCTAGAAAACCCTTCTATTTTTCAAAGTCAACATCAAGAACTCCAGTTTTAGGAATATAAACTAATAATAAGTCGAAAGATATTTCTTTTTAAATTTCAAAATTAAACTCAAATATTTATGAAAATTATTTAATCAGATACTTTAGTCTCATTGCCTTTGTTCACTATTAACACTTAAGCTTTTATCAACATCTGTTGATTACCATCAAATTTTTTATTTTTCAAAGATGAATCAACGAACAAAACCTGAAGTTTAGAGATGAGAAGATCAGTTGTAAAGTTGATTTTAACCGGTTTTGGCCAAACCGACTGGTTAAAACCCCATTCTGCTAAACCGACTTCTGATAAACTGACATCAATCGTAGTCTTTATTCCTCTTATCTTAAACTGTAAGGACACACTATCAATAAATGATAAGATTACTAGTTCGAAAAATTTGTAAATAAGATATTAGAATACATTTGACTTGACATTTAATTAAAATGATTTTCCATATGAATGAAAATAAAAATTGAAATAAATCTTATTTAGCTGTTTGATCATTTCAAAAGTTTCGAAATTGTGTTAAACTTATGCAAAGTCACAACTAGTAAAACATAAATCAAAACAATAGAATTAAGTAATGCTTTTTCAATCTGAATATTCCCATAAGATCTCATTATCCACTCAAGTGAAACAAACTTTGTTTCTCTCATTAAGATTGAGATGTCTAATGGCTGTTACTTTAAAATCTCATGTATTTCTCGTGATATTCTGATTCATCTTGAAGTGAAAGTTAAGTGAATCTAATGAGTAGGGCTTAGGTTAAACTTTTGTTGCATTCAAACAAATTAGAAAACATTGCACTTACTTCAAAAGTAAGATTTATCTAGAAATAAGTTGTGACACAATTTGAAAAATGTTGTTTCCACTAATAATGACTCTGACATTGGCTGAGTGAGTGCATTATAATGAAAAGTCTTGTCTTATAGAAAAATAAGATACAGAACTGTCTGGGATGGCATGCAATCTTTCTTTTATGTCTTCTTTCATGATAATTGTTAAAGACTGAATAGTTGCTCATATAATCTTGAGTAGAAAATCAGACGTTCTATGGAACACGAAAGTTTTCATCAGTAGATATGCGATTTCAGCGTTAGATATATGATTTCATAAGTTTTCTAATTGAGGTTTATTTTATAGCCCCATACTAATCTAATTCAACCGTAGATTCAAAATTAAAGATAAAATGAATATTTTGAACTTGATATACAGATAGAATTTCAAGCTTTCAAGCTTCATAGTTGATTATCTATTGACTTTTTGCGCAATTATTTCCAATGATTAGAGCAATGAGCAATCGGTAGAGTCTAATAACTTTATTGATGAAAGACTAAAGTATAGATTTATCCAAGCACTGGTTACTGTGAAATAATAATTATTATTATTTATAAGGCTATTATCAAATCAAGTGAGTATAAAATTGAGATTGTTTCATTTAAAACTTAACAAAATATGATTGATGACAAATTATTCATTAAATTTTATATAAGTTTTGCTATAAAGCTAACGAGTCCACTACTAATCGCTGATTGGATGTAAAATTCAAAATATAAGTTTGCAGAATTGTAGGCATAGCATAAACTTCTGGTAATTAAACAAAGCCTTCACTGCTAAGCTTAATAAGTTGTTTCTAGCTTAATGAATGGCTTGTGGGCTTTGATTATGAAGTAACTTATTATTTGCCATTTGTTCTAAAGCTAAAATAACATAGCTATAATTTAAAATTTCTAAAGGGATCAGTAAATAAAGATGTAAAAATAGAGTCAATTTACGAGAAGCAAAACTATATTTCAAAAAAGATTATTACATATGAGGATAATATACAATCTATAAAATTTGATAAATAGATTTGAATTGCATTAAAAAGAAAGAATGAGAAGAATAAGAGAGGAGAAGCATAACGAATATCAATAAGAAGGAAATAGAAAACTTTTGACAGATTCAGTATTGTTGATGCACTGCTAGGGTAGTGAATGATCTTAATGTTCAAATACATTTAAGAACTAAGATCAGAATCATATGACCAGAATTTTATTGTCGGTCTTCTGCCCTTTCATTCTTTTCATGTTAGCGTTTATTTTTATGCATTTGTTGTTCCTTATTTTCTCTCTTCTTATTCTCTGACTCCCCCCTTATTTTGTAGTATTGAAACGAATACCAGTTTTATTCAATTTATTTTGTTGTGTGACTGTCAACGATGCGATCATAGAATGATGAAAAATATAGCTAACTTACTAATGCACTACACTTTATCAAATTCTGGCTTTTCTGCTTCACAATAGTAATGGACAAATAGCCTAATTGAAAAACAGATAGCAATTGATTTTAGATTCCATCGCTCAATAATAAGTTTATTCCTCAATAAAATCAGCCAATCAGAGAATCTATAATAAGCAAACAACCAATTATTTGTTATGGAGTTCTTAGTAAGAACTCTAAGCTCAAAGCTTTAGATTTCAAAGCTTTGTGCAAAAGTTGCTGAAAATAAGGATTGATTTCTTATTTTGGATACGACTTTCATGTGGGAAAATGTTATAGATTTCATTGTTTTCTATTTTTTCTGTGGAATTCTTTACTATTGAATCAAAAGAATGACTAAACTATATCTGTACATAAATTTATCTTATGAAAATTAGTAAAAATTGCTAGAGATTAAAGAAATGCTGTTAATTGTAAAACAGCATTAAAGCAGTGAATACTTGGCAGACGTAGCTTTTAGGATATATCCATTCTTAATGATAGGAAATGAGAAAATAAAAATCAATCATCTTTAGATGGAAAAGTTTTCACATTTCCATATTTGGGCGATGTACTCCAACTTGAGTCCAAAGAAATGATAGTTTGAAAAATTAGGAATTAGAGAAATCCGACTTGATTTCAGTGCCTATGTTGATATATTGATACTTAGAAAAAAAAGTTGAGCTCAAATCTGCAATTCATGTCAAACTAAAAAATTATTTTTGTTCTCATTCATTGAGTTCAAAAAAATTTGGAGAAAAGTTATATAAATTTGGCTCAGTTTTGATGGAATATAAAAATCAATGCGATTCAACACAAAAGTTTATATGAAAAATCCGAATGGTTCTAATATAATAGAATAGAAGAACACAAAGGATTGAAGTATTATTTTTCATTGTTGATGGCACCATAGAGTAACATAACTACGATCACAAAGTAAGGAAAGTAAATCTATCAAAAAGATTTGCTGCATATATACTGAGAAATAAGTACTTCATATTTCGTGCAAAGCTTTTTACTTCCAAAACTAGTAATAGTCTAAAAGTAATAAATTGTATGCATATTATTATCAAAAGAAAAGCGGAGATTGCATTCCAAATGCATTTGAAAATTAATGAACTGAAATTTTGGTCTATTGTTATGTTCGTGTATTAAGTCGAATGGTACCAATAATGCACTAAAATTGTAATCTCTCTCTCTCTCTCTCTCTCTCTCTCTCTCTCTCTCTCTCTCTCTCTCCTCTCTTTCTCCAGCCCATAACTACTTAAATCTACTTTTAGTCTCACTTTTAATTTCCAAGCTATACCTCAATAGACTTTTGGCTAAAAAGTTCTCGTTTTGAACATTACACGAACGCATTCTTATTTGTCGCTAATCTGAGTTACTTATAAGGAAATTGGTCTTTCCCCTAACAATAGCGAGCAAATACAATCAACTTTATAAAAACAGCACAAGTACTGCAAACCTTAATCGCATACTTTTTTGGTTGACGGAAAAATTGCTGCTTTTTTGTTTGAGAAAAAACTCTCTTTTAAAGTAAGATCTTTTGTTCTAAAAATCACTTTCTTCGTGACTCAACCTATGATTTACGATTTTTAGACTGAATAATGCTGTAAAGTTGATTAAAAATAAGATGCAACGTTTGCATCATGTAAAGCCTGGCATTTGTTGTCAGATTAAGTTCGCTTATTATGAACAATAAGAGTCGAAATGAAAACAAATTGTTTCTTAATCTCAGAAGAGTTAAAGTTTAGCGAAAAAAATTCAACTTCAAAATCAATTGTTAGCGAAATATATGACTAGATTTGTTTGAATGTCTTGGAACTGCGTTCATGCAAGTAATTGGAAAAGTTTTACCCAAAGAAACACTGAATTGGCTTCAAGTCAATCTTCATTACTCCATAGCCAACAAATTTTAAATAGTATTTTATGCTTCATTAAACTCCTAGAAGCGTTTCTATTCTTTTTTGGTTATCTATGATTTTCTTGTTAAGTATTCTAGACTTTCAGTCGAGATATGCCCTACATTTTCGATCCAATCTTTGATCCAATCTTTAACTCAAAACAATGAGATCACTTCGAGGTTTCGAAAACCTTATTTGCCATCTTTATCTCAGAAAAGAGATTCCAATTTTCTAAACAAAATAACCAAGTTATTGAGCTTAACATTTTAAAATATTAAATAGATTAAAATTGAATATCTGATGTAATATAAAGCTTAATTTCTGAAGTGAAATTGTTTTGACTTTTCGAAAATTTCAAAGAAATACCGATTGATTAAGAGATAAAAGGTTAATATTTAATAAGTTTCAGTATTTTTAAGCTATTCTATTCCTATTGACATATTATATAGAGGTTTCGTAGACAATTTCTTGTTAGTTTTACTCTATTTTACTGCACTACTATTTTTATTAACGATCTATGGGTTCTTTGTCAAGATTTGAAAGAAATACTTCTATAAGAGTAAAATAGATTCTATTGTTTTATTAAGGCTTCAGAATAGAATTTGCAAAACTTTCGCATCTGAAACTTTATATTTCGTAACTTTATTTTTCGAAACTTCAAAACATGATGAAGACAATGAAATTTGTGAAGTGAAAAAATACTAAAAATGTTTTCAATCTTTTAACTAAAATAGAAATACATTATTTAATGATTGTGCATATTTTGAATGGATCCACAGCAATTCAAATGATTGACCATATCTCAATATCTTTATATTTGATAAGATGAATATTTCTAAATATAGACTATGTTTAAAAGATATATTAATTGCCTCCTAATTTCTAAAAAATGGTTTTATTTTCATGAATTCTAATATGACTTAATATTGTCGTAAATGATGTTCAAATATTTGGTATTATAATAATTATGCTATATTCGAAAGTGAGAATGATTTGTAGAAACACTAATGTGTAGTACATTACAATAGACCATAAAACCAGTTTGAAATGAATGGTAAGAATTTTCATGTTTTTACTCTATAAAATCATTGAAACAACTGGTAAACACTATATTACTCATAAACCAATGAATAAGTTTCTGCTAAACTGAATCGGAGAAATGAATTTTTCTGCTGAACATCAAATTAAAGAGGAGAGCAAAAATAAGTTCTTAATCAAAGTCTATGACCTAAACCTTACGAACCATTGATTGAAACAAACAGAAAGAAATGCATTAGCGTTCAAAAAGTTTATTAAATTACCAAATATTTGATCAATAAATTATAAGCTATATTGAGTGCACTGAACTGTTTACTAACTTATGAAAAATAAATGCGCGAACTGGTCGATTGAAATGAACAAATTTTGTTTTATTATTTAAATGTTATAATTTTTTTAGAAATCTCTTCAGCAATTACTTAACATAATCTTATTAAATTAGAAATTCAAATTTATTTGACAAACTAATTCACTTATTTCTATTAGCATTTAGGACATTCAAGTGAAATATGTAACTAAATCAATGCTCAAATACTCAGATAGAGTACGATAATGAAGATGAAAAGTTTGCCTTAAAGACTACTTTTCTCGAATAAATAAGCCTATCATTAGATAACTTGTATATCATATGATTTTACACTCAATTTCTTTCATCTGAACGAATGGAAAGATAAATCGAAAGAGACTTTTCCCTTGAACTTAAATAATACTCTGTATAAATAGGAGTAGAAAGATAGAATGGCTTTAGTGGAAGAGACAATTGGGATGAAAAAAAGCACATTTCTATAATTGGCTGAATTCATCATAAATTGGATTTGGCATTATTTATAAAAGCAAAACATAATCATCAGTAATGAATCATTGCTTTAATATAAGCTCTATCTTCTCTTCCTTATACTAGCATACGATAAAAGGTTCAATTTATATCTAAATTTGATCAGTTCAGCTAACTTTCTTCAGCTAATAGCTGATTGACATTTGCTCAAAGTTAAGCTCATCTAATCCTTCGATGTATGGCTCTGTCAACGATTGATTTTTTAATGTTCTAGAAGATAGTTTTATCGTGAGATCTATTATTGAAGTTATTTTTCGAGTGCCATATAAAAGAAATATGTTTTGTTGTAGGAGTGAAAAAACTTGAAATGCGAAACCCGGTTCAATAGGTTGTTACAATATTTTCAAATTATTTCATTAAAACTTACGAACTAATATCTGTATTTTTCAAGTTTTCTAAAACAAGATTGAGTTGATCGATTAATTTTTCAATCAATTTCTAGTTTGACCGAATCGTATTTTACGGAAAAAAGTTATCCTTCAAGAGATATCTTTGAAAACAATATAATCTTTGTTGAATTCAAACTGAAGCGATGTTGACGTTGAGAGAAGACAAAACGTATAAATCAAACTGAAAGCTAATCCATTCTACAAGAGAGAAATTTTATATTCAAGTAATATTTGTTTTTGCTGAAAAGTGGAAAAGAATTCTCAAACACATGATTAATGTTAGAGTGAACGCAGTTAAGCACACAGGTAAACAGATTGTGGTCATAAGTAACACTATACTTTCATAACTTTTCGCTAAAACTTCTATCCGTTTCTTTCCATCACATCCTTTCCACTCTATCCTTCCTCTCATATTTCTCTCATTTTCTGACAGAATAATACAGTATTATCTCTTATAAGACAACTTTATTGAAGTTCGTAACGATTCTTGGGATAAAATCTAATTCAAAGTCCATAAACTGTAAAGAACTGTTGATTTTTAAAAATTGATTAGAAAATGTTCAAAAATGCGATTCCGGCTAAAAAATAAATAATTTCAAATCTTAACAGTCGTGATAATGTGATACTGTAAGGTAAGCATCAAGAAAGGGCTTACAATATGCGCGTCAATAAGTCGATAAATATAGTATATATTGTGTGTGCACTACTGTGTGTATGTCTGTGTGTGCGATGTGTGGTTTTGATCAATTCTAGCATGTCATAGATGACAATATGTGAAACTGAATTGTGTTCTGATCAAGTACTGTCCACCGATTGGCCAGTATATGATGAGAAAAGAGCGGCATTGCCTGACTCTCACCAGCCAAACTTCTGTATGTCGTTCTTATATTCGACCAAAGAATGCGTCGGAATATAAATGCTATTTCTCTGACCCCAAACACTCTTTACAATGAATTCCATATTTTCCACAACAAAAAAAAGAACTTTGAATCAAATAAGGTATAAATTACTTGCACCAGTTTTTTCTGACTCGACACAGAATAAAAAATTTAGAATTTGTCAAAAGAAAGCTAGAGTAACATTTGTCGTGTTTTTGTTGTAAGCTATCAAAGCAGTCAATTTGGACTAACGCTTATTTTGACTTTGATGCCATTTCACGGCATTTCATGCCTGTTGATTCAAGCGAAATGTTGATTCGTTAGGTTTTTGAGCTCTGCTTTTCATTCTGACACTGGCACACATATACACTTTTGTAGATAGACTGAACACTCGTTTTTCTCTGGCATGCAGAATAAAACTCCGCTATAATGAACTTCGAGAATAAGAAAAATTAAATTTGTTATAAAGAATACTCGTTGTATATCAACTTTTACCCAAACAATCAAGTAATTTTGTGTCAACAAGACTTCATTATAAGGGAATTGATTATAACCGAATTCCAATCCTGAATTCTTTATAACTAAGTTTGACTGTATTCTTTGGTATATTCTCAATAAAGTATAGCAAATACCAAAAAAGAAAAGGATTTAGTGTATGGCAGGCAATAATGCACTAAACTTTGTCTATATGTTAGCGTCATATTTGTCGTATCCATGGAATCGTCGAATTCCTAAAGTATGAGCGTTTGCCTTATCATCAAATATTGCTTTTTGACCTAAAACACAAAACACACGACACTTTTTAAGACTTAACCAAAAGAAATAATAGTAAATTATAGTAATTCCTTTCGCATTGTTTTAGTCTATTTTATGCTTTCGTGATCATTAATGTATGTTTTTCTCTATTTCGATACCAGACTCCCAAACTTTTTTTGGGACTCAAATATATTTCTAAACATAAATTCTTCCGAGTCTTAATATAAATAATGCTTTTCTCTTATTTATAAAAAGGATTTACCAATTTTTCATCTTCTGATAAATAGCAATCTTTGCAAAGTAGAAGAATTATTTGACCAGAGAAAAAGTTCTTTTCATTCAATGTCTATTACTTTTGTCTCAAAACAAAAGAATCAAAATTTCATTTTAAACTTTTATGAAAAAAACCTTATATCTAACTTTCTAAATAGATGTTTGCCATCGGCAGAAACGGATCTGATTGGGGTTCATTCAGGTTTCATAACAAATTCTTTTGAGACTAAATCCTAATTAAAAATAGAATCAAGTTTTGTTATATTTAATGGAAGACTTTCACCCAATAGTGACAGAGATATGTCGAAACATGAGACGCCTGTACGAATATATACATTTATGCATTATTCTTTGGCTTAAAATCTATTAAGTTCTCAGTCTATTATCTCTTTTTATTAAAATATGTAAAGAGAAGTTTCGGTTAAAGTAAATGAATTGAATTTTAAAAAAATGTTGTTCGCCTCTGATATCCGATTTCCTAGAGTCTTCAGATCTCTATTGCAAAGCATAATAAATGCATAACTCAATAACGTATTATGAAAAAAAAATTGTTCAACAATCTATAGAGTAGTATATCTTTTCGGAAAACTCAAAATTAGATTTAAGTCGAACACTTGGAGTCCCAAATTGGATCAATACTAGCCTTTACCTAAGCTTACATTTCTTTTGATGTTTATATTTCTATATGATGTGCACACTCTATATGTCAATTGTAGCCAAAAGTATTAAGTTTAACGAAGTTGTGGATTGATATTGTTTTATGGTGTAATGCTAGACCGCTCTTTGTTTGAATGCTGATGTCAGCCATTTATATATTGATATAAGAGGTTCAGTTACTACACTTCTGGCCATAAGTTTTTTCAATAAATGGCCCAATGATTTTGCCTGTAATGTAAGGAAATGTCAACGTGCAGTTTTAGGTTTTGCTTTTGCTTGCATTCGCATTTCCCTTCACTCATCTAAACCAATCTTTTTCGTATCTCACGTTTCCGTTTTGGGACAAACCCAACCGCATCCATATTTGCAGAGGCCTCGAGTTTGTGTAAATCCTAGCAAATGGACTCACTTTCCTGAAAATCCTTTATCATCTATATTTCTGCGTTGAATATTTATTCATCCTCACTTTAACTTCGATTCAAATTTAAAGTTCGAGCAGGTTTTTTTTGAATTTCTTAGCCTGAAATCGTACGAAGCTTTCAAATTGTTGATCAGATGAAATT
Source organism: Archegozetes longisetosus (assembly GCA_018873245.2). Classification (NCBI taxonomy): domain Eukaryota; kingdom Metazoa; phylum Arthropoda; class Arachnida; order Sarcoptiformes; family Trhypochthoniidae; genus Archegozetes; species Archegozetes longisetosus. The sequence continues at coordinate 13,951,549 of JAEMBT020000006.1, read as the reverse complement.
CACGTTTTTATGCTAGAAAGTAGACTGAAACGTGTCAGGTTTTCACTATTTATTTGCTTAGCATTTTTTTACTTAGCATTCTAAGTTATGCTAAACAAACTTTTAGAATCGGGTCAGAAAATAATTCTTTATGTATCATTTCAAATATAGAACAATTTATAATTGATTCTATTCCACATGAAGATTAATTGAAGTCGCGTAAAATCTGACCTTTACAGTTTTTTAGTCTATTTAAAACTTTCTAAAGCTTCCTAAAACCTGAAGTCACGTGAATCAAAATATCTAATTATTTGATCAAATAAGGAAAGTTCTGTGATTTTGATGTTTTTACTGATTTGTCAGAAAGGCCTTTAATTACATTGTATTATCAGCAGAGACTTGAATAATATATTTAGTTGAATGTTTATCAGATCGATTTAAACAAACTAATGAGGCAACTTGAAAGTCAGTTGTGTCAATAAACAAAAAAACATTGCACTCATTTATGATTCAGATTCAGTCAACGTAAACATGATTATTCAAAACCCAAAGGAATCACTAAAAGTTTGAATTGTTTATAAAGAATTTATTCCGTAGATTTAACAGAAAATTTGAAGAATATCGATAGTTTATTTGAAGTTTTATCGACCATCACTTTTTGAATATAATTATCTGAACGTTTTTGTGCTTAGTTCAGTCAAGTTTGAAAACACAAAAACTTGTGTTCATGGATCAAAAAGTATTTATCGATTTATTTTTTAATGGTCTGCTCATAGTTTTACACCTACATTATTGTTACTTGAGCTTCAAATTACATCAATTTTTTCAAAATATTTTTTTTCGGTCATTATTAAAAGATAAAAAGAATTGAATCACAATTTTATGGTGCTCTTAAGATATTGGAAACAAGTTTAAAGAATGATAAGTATCTTTCAGTCTCTGAGCCGGTGTTTGTGGGATTTTATTTTAGTAAAGCCTAATCTAGTTGTCCACTAGTTGGACATATGCTCAGATTTTGGTCAAACGGTGTTTAATCTCGTGCTAAACCTTCATAAGTCTTTGAGCGAAACGATGGCATCATTTAAACCAATCAAATGTGCTATCAGTTTCTCTGAAAGATTGATGAAAGCTTTAAGCTATCGCATAATCGATTTGTATTAAGCGTATTTGACATAGCTTTCTCAAACCGACAGCCTATTTAATCAATATAAATGTTATAATCGTCTTATGATTTGATGCCTCATGAAAATTAGTCGAATCTCGTTGTTGTCAGTGATGTACAGCTATTCTTAATTTCCTTTTAAATTAGCAAAATTTGAAAAATTTGTTCTCTATTCAAACAAGTCCTCTATTTTGAGATGACTGAAGAAAGAATAGTTGTGGACATTGAGATTTAAGAGTACAGCAATTCTCTTTAATGGTATCCTCTATTGAGTTTGTGAACTAAGTGGAAAATGTGAAAATAAAAGGTTATTTTAAACCTGTCTCTAACGTATGAACAAATATTACGATTTTAGATATATTTTCATTTCCTCAAGTACCAATATATAAAAAGCAATATCATGTTGAAAAAGTTGAACGTTAAACATTAAACTTATTTAATATGAAAGATGTTTTTTTGATAGCCTTGCAATAGAGCAGTTGCACTACGAGTATAAGTTGCTTTTCAATTTTTAAAATATAATCATTATTTTCCAAGTTACAATCATCAAAGCCACTAAATATTTAACAAATTAAATTCCTTAAGGTATTCTTAAGCTTAAACCGATTAAATCAAATTAGACTAAAAGCGTAGGATCAAATCTGACTGAACGTTGATATAATACAGACTTTGATCGACTTGACTTTTAACTTAATAAAATGGAGTGAATTTTAAATATTTGCATTAAGTATTAAAGATTGGTGATAAATATGATCTAGAAATTTTTTAGATTTGTCTACAACAAATCATATATGTTTTTAAGAAAAGCTTGGTAATATAAAAGCTCAACATTCTAAGGTTAAAAATAAAAATCAATATTGATTCACTCTCTCATACGTTTTAGTTGATTTTAGATTTTCAAACAACAAAAACTATTATTGTATTATTTTAATCGATTTCAGATTGTGTTCATTATATTGATTAGACTGGACTTGAGAATAGTTTGATTGAAATGAAACCTATTCTCAAACAGTACGATATAGAAGTGCTCGTTCACTAGATTAAAAGTAGAAATAAAAACTATAACTTTTATTTTTGTCAGACAGAAAGACTCGAGAGAATTACGCCCCGAAAACAACTCTTTTCTCGTCAGTTTTATTTACTGATCCATTTCTCTGCCTGTAATAAGCCCTAAAATAGACAAAATCAATCTTTCATTGTAAGTATTAGTTCAATTTGGGCACAAATCCGATTTACTTAAAGATACAGTAGTAGTGCTGAATCGCTTCAAACCTTTTATAAAGATTTGTGTCTTGTTTTTTCATAGCACGTATTGCCACTACATTTTAGTTTAGGCCACACATACTCTTAAGTTATTCCCAATTTTTTCTGTTGTTTCTTATTTCTCAGCAGTACTCAGTGCCAGAAGGTTAACAAGACTGAGATAGCGGAGGATCAGTTGTTGGAAATCCAATAAATGCGTCCGCTTTAATCGGAAATACAAGTTTCGCATCAGGTTTTCCAAATTCACTATCTATTCGCCCATAATATTATGTTGTGTTTCATATACTAACTCCAACTGAATTTTTGCCAATTTCTCTCTTCTGCTCAAAATTCCGTCGGGAGTTAGATTGAGATTGAGATTGAGAGGGAGCGAGAGAGAGAGAGAGAGAGAGAGAGAGAGAGAGAGAGAGAGAGAGAGAGAGACGACAAAGAAAAATTTGAACAAAGTTTTTTGCTAGTTATGCAACTTTCAAGCAATTTCACTCTATGAAAATGCAATAAAGTTAAATCTGTGCTTTTGTACAGTATCATTATCTTAATTATGTTGATTTTTTGCAAAAACTTTGGCCAATTGAAAGTAATGAGTTTCATCATAATTGCAGAACTATATGATTATTTCTTTTTTTTTCAGTAAATTAGATGAAAAAACCTTCAAATCTAATTTTACATCTGGAACGTTATTACCAAACCAGAATGCATGGATAGTATAATACAACTTATATATATAGATAGCGACAGAATCCAATTCTTGTTCTGAATCTTTCTACTTGTTTGACATATAAATCGAAGTAAAATTGATTACATCCGAGTATCCAACGGATTGACCGCAATCTCTTTCTCCAATAAATGCCAGATCACGATTCGATTGGTATATTCAATAATATAAATATTTGGTTTAATTTCAATTGTTTATACATTATTTGAAGCAGAATCTTGCAATTAATCTACAAAAACTGAATGAATGAGCGAAACAAACACTTAAAGGAATCGTAAATAGCTTTGGAGTTCAATCTTAAAAAGTGTTGAACAAAAGTGCTATCAAATAAATTTAATATTTCATAAGCCATTAAAGATAAGGTTTTTCTCAAATTGTCTAATGAAATGTTGAGAACAGATCATAAATTCTGAACTGCACTAAATTTCATTCATTTGTTGTGTGCAGATATTTTGAATTATTAATCTTTTTTAGAAGCCTTAGTGAAAGGTTATCCAACTCTTTAATAATTTATTAAACACTTAAGTCTGTACTTACATAATAAAGTTTTTTAATATTAGAGTGACAGTTAAAAAGATAAAAGTGAAAAAATTTGACAAAGAAAGAGAGATTAGATCAATAAATATATAAAAGTTGTGTGTAATAAATATGAAACTTTTGTTCAAGTCTTGAAAAATAGGCTAAACTTTCAGAGCATATCTCAGCTCTTGTGCAATACGCAATCTATTTGGTGGGAAAATCAGAAAAATTGCTAATATTTATCGAGCAGCTCTACAAAACCGAGTGCGAAGCAGGAGATGGTATAAGAAACAGCACTAAAGATGTTTTCAACGCCAACTTTACGAATTGTAAACTTTCCATATTATATTAGATTAAGAAGAAAATTTAATTATTTGTGTTATGCATTGAATATATTGCAGGCAGAACTGTGAAAACGAGGCTCTCTTTGGGAAGAGTCGAAGCAAACTGTTTGTATTATTTGGCGTAAAGGGAGAGAAGAGTTAAGAATAAAGAGAACAGTTTGCTCTACAATCTCGATCGTCAAAACTATTCAGTTTTAAACAATAGCGCTTTTGTTAATGCTAAAAGACTAACAATATCGCAAATAAGTTTCGCTATTTAGCACAAACTGTTATCAATCAGTCATTAAGTTTAATCAAATTCTGTAGAAGAGATGATCGATTTTGATAAATGATTGTAATTATACTTATAATTAACAAAAGCTAAGAGTTAATTATAGTATTTTAGATTATTGATTATCGTAAAGGACATTAAAAGACAGCGCACCTTATTATTATTGAATAAAATAAAGTTTAACATTAACTGTGACCAACATTTTGTTAGTTTATCTCTAAATATATCATATGTTCACTCTTTAGTTCTTTTGTTCAATTTTCTGATCCATTTGGCGTTGAAAATTGTAGAGAACAAATTTTGACTTAAAAATCAAACTTATTAACATTAATTGTCGGAGAATTAATGGCTTATATGGAGAGAATTGATCAAAACGAGCTAATACTCTAACATAATTACTTTTAATTACTGATTGCTTTTCATAAAATGTGATAACATTAATAAGTTATATCAGCCGAAAAAACTTAATATTAGGAAAAGTTGCACTTCAGTAATGATAGCATTATAGTACTGAAACCGTTAATGCCTTGGTTTAAATATATTTTCAGATCAAAATATCGATTATCATAAAGTTGGGGTTAAATGTATGCATAAGCTCAGCTGCAATAATGTTAAGTTGCATAATATAAATGTCAGTGTCTTTCTTATTGCTAACATGCTCTCTCTTCTGAGCCAAAAACACATTTCTGCTGTTGTTTTATCCAAAGCCAAGATAAGCCCAAATAGTACTCATTTTGGACAAACAGTTCCAAAAGACAACATAGCATATGATGAGAAAAGCCTACTTCATATCTATTGCTTTACAGAACTAGTAATGTTATAGTATTAGAAATTGTGCGCCAAATTCTCGCAACGCTTATTCTCGATGATTGCTCTCTTTGGTGCTCAACGTTTTCATATACCAGAAAAAAGGTTAGAAAGAGATGATGAACAAGAAATGTTAGCGTAAATGTGAACCGAGAAAAAAACATAAAGAGAGAAAGAGAGAAAAAGTAGGAGAAGAGGAGACAATCTTTACTGCTTACTGAATGACAAATAATTTTTGGGCGGACAAATTCAGAGCGCATTTAACACTGCTCATCGCTGCAGGTCATCATCAGGTCGATTATTTTTGATGATCGCGCACACAATACACTAGTCATAATCAATTTTTTGCCGATTTCACCAAACTCTAACATTTGATACCATTGGATAATTTTTATTTTTTAGATCATTTTTGTTGTGCTCTAATTCACACTTCACTTTATATGTGGTATTTTATTACTGATATTTTATTTATAGATTTGCTAATTGAAAAAACCGACATTAAATCAGAAGCAAATTTGCATTATTTAATTAAACTTATTTCATACAGTTTTACTCTCTTTTGTATAGTTTAGATTAAAATGATTGATCATTTTCTGCTTTAATGTGTATTTTTATGTAATCAAAGTTAGAGAAATTCAGAGAACACACACAATTAGCATTAAATTTTAAATTACACGAAACACTAAATATTCAGTTCAATTTATGATAAGTTCTAGTTGTTAAATATGAGCACTAGAAATGAAGAGATAGTCTTTCTGCATAAATTGAATTCCGCTTCAAGAATGCCAAACTTATAAATTGAAAATATTTAATATCAAATACTTTCACATCAGAGTGACTGGATTACTAGAAGTAGCTTCAACTTTTATTCAGATATATTCAGATACGATCATGAGTAGGTTTATGAGTATATCCAAAACTTCTAAGCCATACTAAGGGATGTATTCTAGACTCACATTTCGAAATTTTATGCTTATCTGTGAAATCTTCTCTTCAAAACTAAAAGCTGTCATGGTAAATGAAGCATAATTATGCTATTTTTATGCTCCTAGCATAATTGTTCATCTCTAGTCATACTCAATCCCGGACTTGATAAATATATTTTGCTTAATAATCGATTCCCTATGATTGATATATTTTTTATGCATAGACATAAAAACGATTACCAAGATGAGCACATACTGTGACATAAGAAGGAGTTTCTAATTTAAATAATTAATTGAGATACCAAAGAATAAATTTACGATTTACAGTATTTTCAACGAAACTTTTAATAAAACACACCTTAAATAATGTTTGAAAATGTTTGATTATTATTATAAATGATAATTACATAAAATTTGAAATGATATATTATTTGATAATAATGTTTATGCATAACTGCATCCATGACTCATTCGTTGGAATGCATTACGTTTGTCATGAGATGTGAACACTTGAGCAGATGAGTTGTTTCTTCATCCGTCAGCTTCTATTGTAAATATGGTCTGTCATAATAATAAATAGCAAATATAAATAATTATAGTAAGCACTCGAATGCATGAACGCTGTGGTGTTGCGCTTGTGATGAATATCTGCAGGACATCTGAGGTTAAAGTGTTATGTTTGCGGTCTTTCATACTTCGATATTTGATGAGAACCATGGTAAGGATCAAAATATAAACATTATTTCTTTTAGGTTTGGTAGATTAATGGCTTTTCTTTTGCAGGTCAATCAAAATGCAAGAATATAGCTGAAATAAAAAAATTACCATAACTGTTTCGAAAAATAAGTTCAGTTACTTATTGAACTGTAGAATAAATTTTCAAAAGTATATGGAGATGAGAAAATTTACTCGAACATAAGGTAAATTCGAAGTTAAATCATTTTATTGCTTGCGTGTGTTTCAAATATCTTTTTAAATGTAGAAAATCAATTCTTTTCAATTTATATCAAATCGTATGAAACTTTGAGAGGAAAAATTAAAAAGTACATTCTTTTTACGTGACTTAAATTTGATAGATTGATTTCAATCTAAACCAATTTTAAGCGGCATAAGAATTTAGATTCAAATTTAAAAGTTCTGTTTTATTTATAGCTAATTCATAGGGAGTAACCAACGAGTTCTGTCGATTTCAGTGAAAGCTGAATCATTTTAAAGATTATTTCATTTTGCAAAGTGATATTTTAAACTTGCTTAAAATTAACTGATCAATTCTTATTAAAAAGTTGAGTGCATTTCACTATACGCTCGACTGGAAAATTGTATACTTAATCATAAAACGCATCGAAAGAGGAGAACTTTAGGCTTTGTTCAATCGATGCAATACTTATCAATTTTAGCGAAAGTCCAAGATTAGCTTCAATTTGCCAGCTCTAACATTAAATTATGTAATTTAGAGTTTATTGTCGTTGAAAGAAACTCAATTTTGAAATAAATGTTTAAAAATCAATAGTTGATGAACTTTGAACAAACATAATCAGTTAAAAGACAAGCCATAAATAAAGTTAATTAAACTTTACAAATAACTTCATTCTAGCGTTTATTTGATTTGCTTTTGTCATCATTTTTTAACCGCACTCTAATATACATTAAGTCAATATTTACACGAGTGCACGTGAAAACTTTCTTCAACTTTTATCCACTGAAAGTGTTATTTAGTCAATTAATTTCCTTAGCTCTATAGCCTAAACTGTTTTCTCTCTGCACAACTTTTCTCGTATGTATAAGAGACGAAAACTTTGTTAGTTATGGTGAATAAAAACAACGGATGAAGAGTATGAATAGCACTGGCCAAGTCTGCCCATTGTATTGACTTTGGTTTTGAAAGCTTTCTCTCAGTCAATATTCCATAAGCATTGTAAGTCACACCAACGAAAAACTTATGTCATGCCAAAAGTGAGAAACTTTTATTTACATTGTCCAAAGTTTTGTCGATTTTAATATTGCGCTCATGTTAGACTTATATTAGGTGAGTGTCAAAATTGTCAGTTACAGACATTTAGCTTATCCTTCGATTAATTTCATTAAAAGCCTTGAATAGGGCTCGAGACATATCTGCAGATTGTATCATGCTTTGCATCATATAATTGATTTTGACATTTCTTAATACAACTCATATATAATTTTTTGCTTCTATTCCTCGCTGCAATCCGATTAATTTCTGGATATTTTCTCTTTCCTGATTTGTTTATTTATTTATTTTTCATCTGTCGATCCCTTTTCTCTTTGGTGTAGTTTGAATTGAAACTGAGATTTTTGTTCGTAAGAAAAAAGATCAGCACAAGTAAAACAGTTTATATAAAGAAAATTATCAAATAGAAAAAAGCCAGTAATCTAACATTACTTTATGTGACATCTGCTTCTTGCAGAGATTGCAAACTAGTCGAGCGTTAAAATTAATATGATATCTAAATATTGCAAAGCAAGAAAAAAATTATTACTCAGTCCTATCAGGCTTTTGTCCCATTTAACCAGTTATATAACTTATAATATTTAATTCAGTTTAGATGAAGAAGCCAAAAGCAATTTTTACATGAATGAAGAATTTTCGATTTTTCCAATTTTCTTGCCTTCATATAAATCTGTAGGTATCAAACAAATTGCGATTCATTTTTCCCCTATTTCCTAATGAAATATTTTCCATAGAGAGAAAAATGTTTTCAGTTACGTTTCGACTAATTTCTTCTCTGGATCTCATCCTCATATCAGGTATAACTAGAGTTAGACTTCAAATAATAAGTGACTGCATAGCATCAAAGAGCTATTGCTTTGGGCCAAATAGAGCACAAAAATGGAAGTAAAATATGTGTTCACTTTTACTTAATATTTTTTCTGTTCTCCTAACTTGTAAGTTGAAGTTTATCTTTGGTGCGAATCAAGGAATATAGTGTCTGCGAATCTGTTTGGCAATCGCTTAGATTGTTGTAAAGCCAAAAGTGCGTTGCCTTAGTACGCATGGTAGTATTTTTTCATTGTTAACCCATGCTTTACTCCAGTTGCTTCTACATATACCCATTATATGGTTCTCGTCTATGGTATATAAAAGTGAAAGCGTGATTCTTTCTTAAACATTCTCATTTCAGTTACTGCTTCGGACTTTTCATGTTACAGCCAGTCAGTCAAAGACGGAAAAGATAGCCAAGTAAGTTATAAGTGATTGTCATTTGAAAAACTGTAAGTATAAAAGATGTATAATATTCAATAAATATCTGGACATTTGCTTCTTTTCATACTATTTTTACGTACTATATTCGCTTCAGAGTCCAATTATTCTGCTCTTTACTGAATATACTTTTTGCTATCTATTATTTATTAAAAATAAGGTTATTTTAATGCCTCCAGATATAGTCCTCTATTTTTCATTAATTTTAATAATAAATAAGTTGGGCGTTTGGGATGTTTTTAGATGCTATACCCGCAAAAACATACTATTAATAATTGTTAAGTTAGGAAATTATTAATAATTTATTCATCACTATCCTATATGAAAGTAGAAAGTAAATTCAAGTAGACTTTTGTTATTTTCCTCATAACAGACATCAAACAATGAAAATTTGTTCAAATTTCAATTCTTGCTTTCAGTTTAATTATCAGATTAATTGAAACTTTAGTTCGAGCTAGAATGAGATACTTATAAGAAACTTGTTCAATATATCCAAGTTCGGAGTCAATTGTCTTATACTTGGTTCCGTAAACATCTATAAAAGTTTTGATTATACTCGCCTTCAATTTAATTTATTTATCTCTTCGCCATAAAATTAAAATAAATAAAGTATTATATTTACGACTTGAGTACTCTTCTCTTTTTTGCAGCTATGATTCTAAAGTGAGAACATTTATCAACACAATTGCGTAAACATAATCTTTTTGTGGGCTTTAAATTAAAGTAACTTATTTGAGGCAACACTAATCCATTGAGAGTATATATCTTGCAATCTATTTTGATGCCAACCGATTCTGTTGAAGAGACGGAGAATAAAAAATTCAACTAAAATCTGAATGAATAGTTAAGTACTTTCTAGTGCAACTTCTCATTTGACAATAACAAATTGAACATCACTTTCAACCAGAAAAAATAGTGATGAAGAAGAAAAGAAACCAGAAATTTAGTTTTGCATTGTGTGAAAAAATTGTCTTTTTTATTACTACTACCCTATTATTGCAACAGTTGTTAAGCACGAGTACATTATTTTAATGATAGTTACCATTGAGGGTAAAACTTGAAAAGAAGAGAGAGTGAGAAAGAGATAGATAGCAAAGAGCGAAAGCAATCATTCCAACCACAAAATGACATCTCGAGTAAAAGTGTTTCATTACCGCTCGAAGACTTAATTAAAAGTGAACAACACATTAATATCTATTGAACAACAAAAATTGTGTAACAATGCTATTAATAAGTTTTGATTCACTCAATTGTTGGCATTTAATTATAATTATTATTGGTAAGTCAATTGTTCTTTCTTTCTTACTACTAGCCCGCATTTTTGATTCAGTAAATCCACTTCTGGTAATAGGCAAAACTTTTAGTCTGATAGCTTTGTGTAAAAATGAAGTGTCAGTACAATTCCCATTGATTTTCATATTGAGAATCATTTGTCATTTCAGTATCGGAAAAGATTCACATAAATTAATATTGATAGAAATCCTAATAAAAGTTATAACTTATATGTCATTGTCTAATAGAAGTTTATATTATCATAAGTAGTTTGTATGATAAAAATAAGGTTATTTTTCAGTATCTTTCAGTTATATTGTGGTTGATATATGTCTTGACATGTTAATAGTAGTCTCATTATATGCTTGGCTTGTATTGAATTTAAGTTAAAAATTGTTAGGCTCAATAAGTTTTAGACACGGAATCGGTCCGAATATAATGAAAAATATGAATTTCGGATCAATATATTAGTGGTAAACATATGTATTTTAGTTATATATCGCGTGCCACACCTTTTACTTAATATTTTTGCATTTAATCATCTCATTTGATAAAATACTCTCTTTAATAGTTATAATTCGCTGCAAACCCTACTATTATTCGTTTAATTCTAGAATTGATTGCTTCAAAACTGCAGAAAAAATTGTTTCCAATCTTTTTTATTGTCATTTTAATTATGAGATTTGTATCCAAGTATCCAAGATAATTATCGTTTGGTTTGTTTAGTGTTAGAAACAATACACATTAAGACAGGTTTATGATAATCTGGTCTCAATGTGTTCTACACATAAGTGATGAACAATTTTTCATTATTTCATTCGTGAGAGATATAAAGCCCAGATATGATTTGCTTCGCTTTTATAAAGCTTTAGCATTCCTTTATTGCAATCACCCAAATATTTCACTTCAAGAAGATATGAATTTTTTTTACAGAGCGAATTAATGTCTCTGATAAGCGAAGAGAGCAGAAAGAGAGAAAAGGATGAGAGAGAGAGAGAGAGAGAGAGAGAGCCTAAAATGCTGAATTCAATCATAATGATTGCATAGTTATGCTTTTGTGAGTCAGTTGAGTGAACACGTAAAGAGATCATTAGTAATATTTAGTAATATGTAGTTTTTCTCTGTCTTTGAATTTTTCATTTGCATTTAAGTGCGATCTCATATGTCGCTACCTTTTTATATTTGGTAAAAATAAAACGCTAATCAAAAATTAATTTGCTTTTTTGCCGTTACTAAAACAAATGTTTTACCAACTTTAGAAATAACTTTATTTGTTTTACATCCCTCATGTTGAGGTTATGCATGATTTATATGAAAATCGTTTTGGTCATACAACGTACAAGAGTATAATGACATAAAGCAATTTTCGTATCATTACTAGAAACACATGAATGTTATTGTAAAAGCTTTTAATAAACACTATGACTAGTCGTATGAGAAAACAATGTTCACTCCTATGATAGTTGAAGGAGGCAAATGAAGAATATCTGTTTGCAAAACATTAATTTTAATTAACAAATTGAGCCCAAGCTAAAGCTATTTACTTATCTTCTTTGCTCTTAACGTGTCAAAGGATTTCTCACAAACTTCAGTGCCTTCTATTAGGGAAACAAAGTCTCAACAGAAAGAGAGTCCGAATATGAAATCCAATGGGGATACGAAAAAAGTACATGTATTGACATTCAATTATATTACTGTATGTTGAATTCAATTGACAAGTAAAAGCAATGTCCTCTAAGACTGACTCAAAATACAGGACTCAATCTTCTCATAGGCATAGAATGTGCGGGACTTAATGCGAGCATTTTCTTGAACTTAAGACATGATTCAGCCCTCATCCTCCTTATCACTAGCAGTAAGTTATTATTCTCGAGGGATGTAAGCAAAATGTCTGAGATATCTCACTTTTCGTATATATGGTGTGATACTATATGAGAATATAAGCACTTTGATGTATATAAAGCCATTATTTATTCCATAATGTTGTTCTCATACTTCCAGGCCTTAGCTTATCATTACTGAAGTAGTAGTAGTAGTAGTAGTAGTAGTAGTAGTAGTAGTAGTAGTTTTTTGGATCATTCGCAAGTGTATATATAAATGTGTGATACGTGCTTACAATCGTGTATTAAACTGCATTTAGTTATACATTGACAGCAAAAATCGCATTTAATAACATTGATCCCCCGCAGAGTATTAAATACTATGCAGATATTGATTTATTATTTTCTATATTAAATGACCACTGCTTTTATTATAAATGTAATATCGGACTATCTTATTATTAGGGTAAATAATTTTCATACTTTACCGATCCATCAAAAAACTTGAGCGAATATCTCATGAAACACATCCCACTAAATTGCAAACAATATTTCGATTCTGTCTTCAATAAAATTATGTTATTTTCTTACTTGAAATACGATGCTTTTCTCTTTAAAGAAATTAATTTTAATACTTTGTTCAGTATTTTCAAAAGAAACAAAGTCTTTTAACCCGATACTCAAAAAATCGTTCGCAATATGTTGTACAGTAAGCTCTAGAAAGAAAAAGATAGTTTTAAGATAACATAAAGTGGACTTCTTATAAGATTTTTTCTATATGTAAGTCTGATAGCGCGCTATTACTAGATTGAAAGAAAACCTTTGATCCATTTTTGACATATCAAACAATGACAGACTCTTATTGTAAAACTTTTATTGTAACAGATATTAGAACATTGAAACTAAATACATATTTAGGTACATATCTTACTTTATAAACTCTCCTTATTAAATGTATGTTTACAACTTTTCAACTTATTGATCTTTTGATCAAAGACTAAAAAACTCGGAGATCTCATAAATATTTTGTATTAAAAAATTAGTTTGTTTTTGCCTACAAACATGAATTATTACTAAACTGGTTATAGGAAAATTTAGTATTTGCTCGCGAACCAATCTAAAACTGAGTTAACTTACGAGAAGATGCTTATATAGTGCTCCTATTGTTTCTACATGTCTAATCATCTCTGCTGTTGATACTATTAAAGATGAGACGCTTCAGTGGTTCCTCTATCCTGTGTGGCCATTCGTTTATAAAAGGAGAAAAAACTTAGATGAGGAAACTCGATGGAAACTGAGCTAATTTGTGGGCTCATGCCTTGATGGGATTACATGCCGCATTTGATCCCATGTCAATCGATGTAATGGCATGTTTTGCTTTTGTGGTATTTGATGAGAACAGTTGTACAGTCATCATCAAAAAAATGTCGAAAAACTATCTGTCCTTTTAAATTAGATTCTTATGTCAATTTTCTCGGCTATTTATTAATTGTTTTTTAATGAGTAAGAACAGTGTTGTAATTGATTTTATATTAGGTGTTACTTTATGCCAAGTTCAGTAGACCCCAGTCAATTAAGTTCTTAGAAATATAATCAGCTTCAAGACATTTTTTTCTTTTGTGGTTGTATATAAAAATATGAATTTTTCATACTGACTGCAACTTGATTTTAGTGTTTTGTATGAATGAAAATCTATGAAAAGCTTGAAGTTTATTCTTAAAGTTTTCTAGTTTTAAGTTTACTTTTTCTTAAGTGGCTGTACTGAAAGCAAAAGTTTAGTTCATGGTTTGATTTCCTGCAAAGACACTTCCCAGCAATATTTTGTCTCCATTGCAATGAATGCAGATCTAATTCAATTGATTTGCTTTTCAATGAATAAGTAATAGATACCAATATATGCACAGCGTTTCTTTTCTTCTGAGCTTTTTTTTGGTATCAGATCTATCAAAGAAGGAATAATAAGTGCGCAAAAGTTCATGTTATTTTAAAGATGGATCGTCTTATTATCCACTTTGTGAGATGGATGAGATTCTGATTCTTTTCGCAGACCGATGAACCCTAACTATATTCGATATCAGCTAAAGATTTTTTTAGATGCCATCACACAGAAAGTATTAATTTTGATGTTCAATGCTTTTCATGTTATATTTCGAGCTAATTTCCAGATATAGTGTTTGATAACTGATAATAATTACTTTACTTCGATACTTTGTGGGATGCTCATTTATCAATGCAGAAGATTATCAATTGCATACAGGTTTCAAATGTTTGAACTGTCTCTAAGCCTTCATTTAAGTTGATTATCTTGAAATAATCGAATAATTACAGTCTTTTGATTATATAGAATCAATAGTGAATGCTTTTCTGTGCCACTAAGTGCCAGTCATTATATTCAAAGTAATCCGAGCTAATGAATTCAATAAATGGTTATCTTTTCCAATTATTGGTTAGCCATGAAATTGCCTGCAATCAAATTTTAAGTGAGCTTCTCATAAATAGTTCAGAGTATCGAATAATGTTTTTAATGCATTATTATAGTTTACGACTTATATCAGACCTATTGTAAATGCGATCAATATATTTGTATTGCTAAATATGCAAATATACGGAATTATAGAGTGTATCAAAATTATAATATAAATCAAATATTATGATAAATTTTCAGGTTAAATTGAATTTTCAATGAATGTTCTTATTCTTTGAATTGGTTCAATAGAAATAAAAGAACTTTTTAGGCTAAAATTTGATATCAAAAATGAAATGAGAATCATAAAGGAATGCAATCATTAAAGACAATATCACTGAAAACAGAAATAACAAAATGTTACACGAGTTTTGAATAGCTTAAGGGAGACAAAAGTTTTCAAAATTTAAGCATTAGATTAGATAAAACTAGTAAAGTCTTTATTATGAAATGAGAAATATTTGAAAACTGCTTTAATAGAGTATTAAAGAGTATAATGTATTAGTTGTATGATTGTTTAACTCATGTTAATAATAAACGACTTTTATCAGAGCTTGTCTTCTCTGCCAAAACAGAATAGAGAAAGCTTAGTTTTATACCAATTCTCAAAGGATTTATGTTGAAAAATATATTCAGAAATCCCTTCAAGTCTTATAAATCAATGCAAGCACAAATTTTCAGGCCCTAATTTCAATTAGACTTAATTATCCAGTTTCTCCTTAATGTTAATACGATTCGCAGAATTTGTTTCTGCAAAATATTTATTTTAGGAGATCTCGTGTATAACACTATTAGAGAATAGTCTTGTTTTCTCTAGACCTCTAACAAAGTTTGTCATGTTTTTAATATAATTAATTAGTTATACATCAAAAACATAGCAAAGAGTTTGTAATTAGCTTAAGGTTCTGCTACTTATTCAGTGCATTTTAAGTCCATGTTTGCTATGTTCTATTTGTAGGCATTGGAAATTACGTTGAAGCAGTACATCGTGAGTTACACCAAATTCATCATCAACAGCAGCAAAACGGTCCAATATTTATTCAAGAACCTCCAAGCAAGATTCACTTCAGCAACACTAGCGGTGCAGTGATTGGTTGTTCGGCACACGGATTCCCGTCAGTGCGGATCAGTTGGGTATTAGCTGATGGATCGCAGGTTATTGATGTCAATAGTCTTCGATATGTTCGCTCAAACGGTGAACTCGTTTTTCCCCCCTTCCCATCGGCTCAATATCGTCAGGATATTCATTCGACTGTATGTCTTTGCTTTTAGTTCTATTCTTTTTTCTTTTCTTTTGATTTACATTGCATTTAGATTTATAAATATTTAATTTATTTGATTCAGTATTTCTACACTTTTCAAAATTTGTTTAGATTTACCGATGCATTGCTAGCAATAGTTTTGGAACTATTCGCAGCCGCGACTGTCAAGTGAGAGCTGGTAAGTCACTGTGTGTTTAGTTTGTTATTCAGATTCTATTGGGAGATAAAGACAATGTTTTCTTGTAATAATAAATCATTGAAACAACGCGTGCAATCATTAATATACAGCATAAATAGTTATTAATTCTAATTTATTAGCCAAATAGATCCCTAATAAAACATTGGTCTCTGGTATTGCATATTTAATTCCAAAAGTTAGTCACTATTAATCAATCACACAGCAAGTCAACACTAGTGGTCATTAATGATATCGTGAGGAATAGATTCCAGATTCTATCAAATACTTTTTCGGGCTTTTATCTAACTTTCAACTTATTCACTAATGAGCTTCAATGCTATACAGTTAAACCTAATTAATGTCAACATAAGAGTTTACAAACTATTAATGAAATCAATTTCTATTTCCAATGTTCTCTCAAACCTTATGTTCTAAGTAGTATCGCAACTCAGCTATACTTTAGCTCGACTTTCCTTTAGAATTATAGGCTATTTTTCTGTCATCAGATTTCGATTTAGAAAATACCTTAAATGAATATATACATATTATATAAATATATTTGCAATTTTTTTCATTAGGCAATACGAGTAATGAAACAAGAAAGTTTGTATACCAGAAATTAATGATGTCAAAATGATTATTTAATAGGCGTGCTCTTAAGTCTATTTAGTATTGATATAATGGGAACATCCTATTAAAATGATTTAGTTTATGAGAATCCTCTTATTGCAAAAAATAGATTAGATATTTAATACATATGAACAATAGTTTATTACCATAACATACATAAAAAAAACTGATTGCAAAGAGTTACTTTTCATGTTTAATTCTTATCATCAGTTGATTTAATATCCAAGTAGAAATAGAGCGTCAAATGTTTTTTCATTGATAAATAGGCCGAATGGGAAATTAAGCTCATTCTATATCAAACGTGTATTTTTATACACACGCTGGTTTACTATAACTTGATCGAAAAATACAGGAAATTAAGCTTTCAAAATAGTATTCCCTACGAGAGAAAGTGTAGAAAAATATAGTGACATTTTACAAATTTATGAACCTAATCAAGATTTCCTAAGAATATAATTCATATTGAATTCAATAACAGCACAACAGCAGTACAGTATAGACAGAATGAAAGAGTGAGAAACTTCTACTAATAATACATTCGAAAGTCAGATAATTCAGTGGGTGCTTATGTGGCACTTTTTCTTATGCTTATAGTATAGAAAAGATTGAAAAAATTATACTCATTCTCATTCTCTCAGCTATTCTTTGACTGAAAAAAGAAAATGGTTTATCGAGTGCGTGAATAATCGATAGCATGACCCGAAATGACGGCTTTTCGTGTATTGCATAAAAGCCACAAATCAGCTTTGATTCATTCATTCATAGATCACATCATAAAATTTGTTGGGAATAGGCGTAGAAACCACTAACAGACAAACATGAAAAATAAGCCCATGTTTTTCTGTGACACTTTACAAAAAACTACATAGACTCGTGTTATTGCCTATTATACGAAGGCCTATAGACTACATTCTAATGAGTCTGAGTTAGATAGATCAAAAAACTGATTTATCATTTTTAATGCTAATTTTGATCTGCATATAAAACTTTAGTCTTATCTTGCTATAATTCTAATGCTTTCTGATAAGAATGCATGAAAAATAAGTATAATATCCCAGAAATGAAAGTTTTTTATTACGAAAAATTATAGCAATAATGGAAAGACAGAAATAAAGAGCAAAAAATTGCATTAATGATGTATTTAGAAAATGTGCGCAAAATATATAAGTTATATAATCATTGTTTAATAACAATTTTGCCGGTTTTTATTATCGGGACCAATAATTGATGAGAGAAAATATCTTCGCAATAGAAATATATCAGAAGATTTGTGGCGCTCTTAATAGTACTAATAAAAGTAATAATATATATAAGTTTTGCGCCCACAATACCAATAACAATGATAAGCGACTGATTACAGAGTGACACTTCCATAATAATAATGTGTTGCCCTCCCAATCATTCTTTAAAAGCCCTTTTCATTTATGCCATGCATTCCATAGTTTAGGCCAAACTTTTGCGGTACTTATTGCCTAAGAGATTGGAATTTTTCTTTTCCTCAATCTTATCTATATATTAGACTTTTGGTGAGAAATGTCTATCTCTGTCGATAATTAATGAGATTTGGACTCATAATATTATTGCTATGAAGCAAATATCCGAAACCCGAATTATGGCAAAACCTTTCGCCTACACTCTAATGGATTTCTATCTATTGTCACATACAATATGCTCGGCTTATAAGGTGTTGTAATATAATTTTCAATATAGCTTCTCAAAGGATATTCTGGCTATTGGCTAGTAAAGTGTGACCAAACTATAAATATATTCACATTTTCAGACCTAATGATTTGAAACTGAGGAATAGCAGTATTTCTACAAAATATATATATTTGGCTAAAAAAGATTGTATAGTTGAACGTGACGTTGCTTTTCTTTTATGATAGAATAAATGGTCGGCTGTTTATACCGCAAATTATGCCTCACAGAACATATCATTGCTTTGCCATTAATTTTAACACATTGCTTGTGTCAGTCGAGTAGTGAAACAGTTTCGCCAAAACATTAAGAGGAATGTGTCTTATTTTATACCGAATGACATATGATGTTAAGCAAAACTAATTTTCATAAAATTACTAAAAATGTTCATTATCAACGCTTTAGAGCATTCATAATGTCTCCGAAGGAATTTCAAAAGGTTTTCAAAATTTGTGGGCATTATTTTTCATAAATGTCTGTTTAAAAAAAATCATAATTTTCTAAAACATTCATAAACTCTGTACAGGATCTTTTATAATGCAAGTAAATTAAAATTTCAACCATTTATATAGACTTGAGAGAACTTGAAGAGAGGCTAGCTTTTAAACATTCCATTAACACATCCAATAAATTATTTAATTTTTCTAAAGCTAACTATTTATCATCTATGCATCAGAAACATGGTGGAAGGCATAACAACTAATCTGGACTTTTCATTGATTTTCCCAAATCTAATAAGCAGTAGAATTAATCAGATTTTGTTTTTTTGATTTAGAGCTGCTCTCACTTTGAAAATCAGTACTGAACTTCTCTTTCTAGAAGAGTGTATTCAAAAAGGGACAAAACTTTCTTCGAACTAATCGCTAGTTCTCTCTCTCTCTCTCTCTCTCTCTCTCTCTCTCTCTCTCTCTCTCTCTCTCTCAAACTATCATTAAAAGCTTTAACACCATAGCTATGAAGTATGACTGGGTTTCAGATGTCGCAATCTTTGAAATAATGGCAGCTCTCTTTCTTTGACAGCTGAGACACTATCTCGTATCACAACTATCTCCCAATCTCTATAACTTACTTTTCTGTACATCATTTATTGTCCTCTGCTCTAAATTACTATCCATTTCTCAGTCTATCACTATTTTTCAATGATAAAAGTAGAGCCCATTCAGAGATCACAATACATAAGGCTATTAATGGATCAAAATGATTCAAATGCACTAAATTTTATTATACATTAAATATTTTAATAGATATTTTTTGACATATTTCATACCACTTTTAAGGACTACTCTCCGAAACTTTCAGCTTAAAAAATATTTCTCCTCTTTAAAAGTTTAAAATGATTTTCGACTACAGTTGCGGTCGTAATTGCAATAAACTTTTTTACTGTCAAAATATGTTAAATCAGTATTTAAAATAATTATTATTTCTCTACTAAAGAATCCCTAACTATTAAATTATTCAACTTTTCCTTCAGTCGGTTATAAAATTTGATTGCCAGAAAAAAACTTCTGACGATATAAAAAGTTTTACTTTTATTTCTTTATATAAGATTCTTATTCTGACGCCATATTATAGGAATATATGTGAGACACAAAAGTTGTGAATAACTTAAAGTAAATCAGAAGTATTTGACAAAAAAAGTCAGGATAACGATGAGATATATAGTTAACAGTCTTTTAACATATTTTTCGAATTCATTTTATGAAACGGATTTCCCTTATTTCCATACTATGAACTAACTGTAACCTAGAATATAGTCTATATTATAAACTATATCCCGAAACTTTTATTATAAGAATATTCAACTTTTCCACTATAATAAAAATAAAAAACTTTGTGCATATGCTATGCTTTCAAATGGCATTTCTCTCGAGTTATGTTTGTTTCCTTTCTATTCTCTCTATTTTTTCATAGCTAGAGAGAAAAATCAATGCTTTAAGGTATGTAAGAGCTTATGATGTGATGCATTGATTTAGTTTTTGGCAGAGAGAAGGAGAACAATTTTTCTCTTAAACACTGTCGCAGTAATATCTCGTTAATGCTTTCTCTACTCCCAAAACCTGGAGACCATATTAGCTAACATTCAAAAAGTAGTTGCATTAAATATAATCTTTTTATATTACCCTTAAAATGAAATTCTATCACTATTGAAAGTAGTGTTTTTTGCTGGTGTTTTGTCGCTAACATAAAACACTTTAACGATAATTTACTGTAAAGTTGTTACACACCCTTACAGTCTACTCAAAACGAACGGATTATTAGAGAGTAAAAGTAATACACTTTGAGGCGAAAATTTGTTCACAATTTTTACAAATGGTACAATTGGTTACTGTTTGCTTCCTTATAAGCTCTATTTTAGTGTTAGTTTGTTCTACGGAAAATAGTTTTACTCTAAACCTCTTCATCTAAATTCTTGTAGTAGTTGTTTAGATAAGACTTAGTTATCTTACTTTCTCTCAAGTCGACAAAATTAATCTTTTGATGCATAATTAAACTTAAATTGAAAGTTCAAAATTATCAAACAAACTTAAAATAGTTTATGACTTCAAATTTGAAAGTTGATCAGACTTTTGAAATCTTATTCTTTGTGTTTATGAAATTAAAAAGTTGCATCTATTTTAGAAATAAGATACTTTTTAAAAAATTATTCAATTGAGAACAAGATAAAAGAAAATTTTAATGATAGAGATTCAATTTCAGAATAAAACATTTTGGAACTTATTTTTAGACACATAACTAATCATAAACTCTAACTAGAGAAAAGTTATGACTGAGATTTTGCTTTCATTCTATCCAGTCCACAGAGAATTAAACATCAGATGGAAAGCACAGCTTTAGCTCTGATTCTTGTTTTTCTTTCTGCAACCTTTTAAACATTGTTCAAACACTAATCAAGGATTTAAGTCAGTTGGTAGTGAAACAAAAGAAATAATTTCTTTCTATATTTCATTTTCTGAGATCAGTTCCCTATTAGCGAAGAGCATAACAAAGGCTTTTGAGCATTTTATTCACTAAATCTCTTGTTCACTAATGAATCTCATACAAAGCACAAAATTGAACTATACATGTACAACATTAAGTTTTTACGCTACATCACAAAACTGTATGTAAATATTAGTTCGTGTCACGACCCAAGCACAAATATCACAAAATCCTACTAGACTTACACTAAATAATACATTCTTATTAGAAATAGTGTTTCATCGAATTATCTTAGGATGAAAACCGTTTACCTGAAAGTACATAAAAGTTTTGGCTCAGAAATGCTTTACTACAGAACAATTTGTATGAAAAATTTTTAATAACATGAGAGCTTTAGAGATTTAAGTTCTTTTCAGACCAATGATTTATACAAACATCAGGAATTAAATATATGCGAAGTTTGTTGTTTTTTTTTATTAGTTGAGTCATGCATTCTTAATTTGAATCTTTCATATTTAATTTAAAGCTATTGCACAAACTGTATGGAAAAGTATTATTTTTATGTATATTTTATATTCATGAGAAAACTCATTTTCATATTTCCTAATAGTAGTAAAATTCCCTAAAATTGTTCTCTTAATTTTTATAACAGTTGTTCATCAGGCATATAAAATTCAAGTGTACGATGAGTTTGTCATAAGAGAGAATACAGCTGTCATGCGATGTCAAGTTCCCACTTTTGTTCGAGAATATGTCAAAATTATTTCATGGCTCAAAGATGATAAAGTGTTAATCACCAGCTCGACTAACAAAGGTGAGTAAAATTTCAATTATAATATTTGCAAATTAAGATTTCAATTTTAATTAAAAATATCCTGTTATATTAGAATAGAGTCAAAACTTGCATCTAAGGCTCAGCTTACTCAATATTAATCATTAAAATTGAAAACTGTATATAATAATTACTGTATTGTTTTTTGTTTAAAGCCAGCTAATAAAACACGAACTGTAAGGGATATGAATAAATTCTTGGATGCAAAGTCAAGCTTCTGATTTCTAAAGACAATTATTAAGTTGAAAGTTTTTCTATTGTCTCATTAAAAGTTGACTGTTTTTAGAAGAAATAATAAGATGAAAAGAGACCAAATTTCAAATTTATTTAGTTTCTTAGCTTACCACCAAGAGTCTTATAAGTTAAGAAGAAATGCAAATTTTTTTATTGAAAGTTGAGTGACTTTATTATCCATTATTATTGAGAAAAGAGTCTTAACTGATTCACAAAAGAATCACTGATTGATTAATTAGAAGAGAATTGTGCTGCAAAGAAAGAACAATTAATTATTATTTGTATTTAAGTCTATTGTTCGCTATTTTTAGTTGACAACACATTGTAAAAGCTCAATAAAGCAGAATCTGTGCGTTCGGAGAATTTTCTATGCCTTCCTTAATAAATGCTTAGTCAGAGAATTCTTTGCATAGTTTGCTGCCATACATGACCTATGATTGTATTAGAAGATACGAAAGTATTTCGAAATTGATTTTCAATTCATGTGAAACAATTGAAAATAGAACTATAATAAATCTTATAGAATATATTAACTGAGCTGAAGCTAGGCTTCAATAATCAAAAATGTATTGAAATGCCGAATGCTTCAGCCTTGTTGTCAATTAGAGTGCTGTTAGCTTATCTCTACTCAAATAAAAATTCACTTTACAGTAGATTAGGCCAAAGTGAGAAAAATTGGTGTCAATTGTTCATTGCATACATACAAAAACTATTCTTGTATTAAAGTTAGCTCAACGACTAAATGACTCTCTTTTTGGCATATTGCTGGCGATTGTCCACTGATCCAGAGGGAAATCATTGAAATTCGATCGTAATTCTTAGAAAACACTAGTTGTCAGGCCTCAACATGTAATTTGGTTCGGGATTTTCATAAAGGTTTCACTGGTCCTATTCTAAAAAGTCATTTTTAGAACAGAATGTAATCATGAAATGGAAAATGAAAATCTCATTCAAACATAAGATATTGTTTAGGATTCATGATCCGTTATTTATTTGCAAAATACTATTAACTGATTTCTTTTTTCTCTTATCTGTTCTGCATTTTTCCAATACAAAATGATAGCATAAATCATTGACTTTTTGGCACTATTTATATCGAGAACACAAGTTTTATCTTAGCAAATACGATGTCCTTTTGAATATGAAACATAGATAGTAATTTATTTGCCGTAAGTGCATAACAAATAGCGCTTTTATGCTGCGGTAAAGTTTAACAATACTTTTGCACGCGATCGTTCAGCTATCAAGAAAAGCATACTTGAAAATTTAGGCCTAATTAAAAATGATGCACTATCCCGTACTTAAATTACTATTGTCTAAATTCTTAAAATTTATGATTTATTGATTCGCCTACTTAAGTCAAAAGGTTTTATCAAAAGTTTAAATTTTCAATAAAAAATGGAAAAACTTAAGTTTTCGATTGCCAAGAATCAGATCTATTGATATAGAATTGCCTGAAATGAGAGTGATTCGAAATGATTTGTTTGAGAGTTGAGCTGATTTATGACAAACTTACTTACATTTGTATTTTCCTTATCAAATTTAAAAATAAAACTTCTTATAGAGTCAATGATTGGAAAATTCACTCAAAACTTATGCTGAGATTTTAGGAATTGCCGCAATAAGTAGTCAATTGTTAAAAAGAGTGCTCAACCAAATGATTCACTTTCAACTTCATACTTGCATGAAGTTTAAAATCTTGTAGAATTTGTTGTACGCCTGAAATTTTCGATTTTTTATCTTCAAACGATAAAAGTACAAAAATAAAGCGACTTTCAATCTACTCAAAGCTAATCGATATGTTTGAAAAAAACGCATGTATGGTTTCATCAGAATTCCATAATCCAAACAAAATATTCAATTAGTAAGATCTCGATTAAGTCTAAAGTTTGAAAGCTCTAGTATTGAGATGATATTAAATAAAAATGTGATTCATAAGCATATGTTCTCAGTTCTCTTCCAGTTACTTAATACATAAGTGTGTAAAAGACTGAAGTAAACTTTGCCTTTCTGTCAGCACAATTTTCTTAGAGTCAGTTTTTATTCGCAATAAACATACATTTTATGGCATCGGAACAGTATCACTAATAAGTATAATAAATTTTTAGCTATATATTTATGCAATTATCTTTTCCTACTTATAGTTTTTTTATTTTATTGAGTGGTTAGCCCATTAAAGTAATGAATACCATAATACTTAATACAAATATAGATATTAAAAAAGAAAAGGCATGTCTTAGACGATATAAGCTTAATATAAGAAAGTAAAAATTTAATATGTGGACTGTATTTCATCAAGTTTCCAAGGCTTCATCAGTCATATTGATCAAGGATTAAGCTTTAAGTGAATTAAATTTGAGATAATCATTTTTTCGGTTCAAATATAATGTTGAATAAAGCGTTTAATTAGAATTTATTAGAATAATATCTGATAGTATCTCTGTCAATTTATCGATCGATTAGTTAAAGTCTCAATTATAATTTTTATGGTTCGTAGAAAAGTCACATGAGTCAAACTCTTTCAAAGGAAGAGGAGTAAAACTTTTATTTATTGAAAGATTACGTGCACTCACTTCATAACTAAGTCGAAGGCATGAGTTGTTCGGTGAAAATATTATCATCAAAAAAATATTTTCTTTCATAGAATAGATAGAGGAAAGCGTTTACGATAATTAGTATACAGTATCAGTACTCTTGAAAAAGCAATTTCATTGATTTACAGCGCCTTTCAAACTAATGTAAATCATCTTATCTTAAGTGAAATCCAAGACTTTAAAAAAGTATTCGCTGCAAATCACAAAACCTACTTTACAGTCGTATTTGAGTTGAGATCATTTTCATTAATGACTTTTTTGTGCGCTCTTTGAAAATAAGACGCATAAGTGTGTGGCTGTGTACGCGTTAGTGATTTAGATTTCAGAGTTATGTATTTGTATTTATATATGTAGATGGGATGGAAGACTACCATTACTATCAAGTCTTCTTCCTCTTTGCATAAGAAGGCAAATCAAAACTGGTCCTCATTTATCTCACTTAAATCTGTCAAAATATGATAAATTTTGATATATATCTGAAGAAAAAACTGTAAAAAGTAATAAGTTTTCCAAAAAGAAGAAGCAAAGTTGGGGGAACAAAACAATAATGCATTCGAAAATGAATAGCTTTCAGAGAGAATAGAGGATAAGAGTGTGGATCAATTCATAAGAAAAGTTGATACTGTAATTCAAGTAACTTATGTGGAATTGTACGCAAAGCTAGAGCTTCAACGGATGCGAACGTGAACGGCACTGATCCCATAAGTTTTATCGTTTTCGTGACTTATAAATACAATGAATAGACTTTCTTATTGACAACATTTAGCCTAATCTCGTTCAGTCTACATATACTACAATACTATTGATTCTCAAACTTCATTTTAAGGTTAAAAAGATTTTCTGTTCGGAGAATATTAGATTTAAAGGCAATGAAGACTTATGAGTATTGTATCGGAAAATCGAAGCTTCATTTGTGCGAATTTTTTCTTCTTAAACCAAATGGTCGGGAATTATAGCGGGAATTAAATTGTAGAAAGAATCGGTTAAATGGGATACAAATAAGACACTTTTTATATAGAGTGCGAACGAAATTCCTCCTGTGGCTCAAGACGATCAGAGATCATTTCGTTTGCAGAGAAGAAGAGCCCGATATGGGATACTGTGCACAACGATCACAACCATCACAACCATCATTGGGATCATCATCTCATGGGAAACATTATACAGCAGTGAAACACACACAGAGAGACATTGGCTGTTAGTGTAGCACACTTTCACTGACAATGACATACAATACTGTTTTGTAATGCTAATTTTCCTATAGTACTGGATAAGAGTTGACTCACATACTCATACTATGAGAGGAATAATAAAACTTATGTAATCAATCATTATAGGAAAGATGCCTAAGGGTTTGAGACATCGCGCCGATGATTAATCACTAATACTAGCCCTACAAATAGGTTTTACATGGATTAGTGCACTCGACAATAGAGACATGTATTATGTGTAACAAGTAATTTCAAATATTCATCAGCTCTTCAGTTCACGAATAAAACTTTCGGCTGAATATTCATGAGAATGTCTTTATCCGCACTGTTTTCTATCCTTCTTATGATGGCAATTGTTTTTAACGAAAATGGATTTCTTGAAATTATCGCTTAAAATATTTTTTGATAGCATTAGAGCAGAAATTATTCATGAAAGGCGTCAAACATTTTTATGAGCAATTTTTTTCTTCTACTCATTCGACAAGCATTTATTAAGAAATAAGTCCTCGACTATAAGAACGAGAAGAAAATATATAAAATTTGTCAAAACTATAAATTTTGAATCACAAACATTGATCGATATTTGAATCCTTACAGTAAACTGAAAACTAGGAAGGAATATGACTCGGACAAGACTGAAGTAATTCACAACTTTCTCAATATGTTTGGCTTTCAATAAGTTATTCTCTAACAAAAAACTCTCTCCAGCATAAGTATGAGATGAAGCCTGTGATGGTGAAAATTTCGATTTAAAACTGCTTTAATATGAAGAGTGGAGAGAAAGTCAAAATGAAAATATGGCTCTCGCGAGTGCTGTGCACGAGGGAAAGTGCAATTCAGAAAAGAAAGCCCAAAAATTTTCAAAGCAGTAAAATCTCATTATTAGTGTTTTGTATTTAATACTAAAATATGTTACAGTATTTTCAACTGAGAAACGTTCTCAACATATTTTATCCTTGGGAGCAATGTTCTGAAGAAAAGAATATTCTTTGATATTCTTTCATCTAGTGAACTGTAAAAGCCTAGTCTTACATTCTTTTTTCAGTCCCTCTTTTGTATTTCTCCTATTTGGAATATAAGTATAGCTGGCTTTTTATATAACTTATAGATAGTATACTATTTCATTGGGTAGCATACAAGACATTTGTACCAACTCTATCAAGAGTGAACACTTATTCCCGCGGGAAATGACTAGTAGATGAATAGAATTTTTGACTCCTACTACTTCTGTTTAAAAAAAAATTGTTAGATACCAGTTGTTGGGAAAGACAACTTCGATTTCTTGCGACTTCAACTTAATGTTGAGTCGATTTTTCTCTGCCACATATTCTGCAGCAGATTATGCCTATCGAATGCTGGAGAGACTCTTTTGGTTACTTTCGGCTGCATTATGTTTAATGTTTTGAACACTCATTTGATCATTCACTATAATTGCTTGTCGACATCTCTATGTTTAATCTTTATCACCTTCAGGCGACAACTTCCCAACTCATTTGAACTCATTTCCTAGTTTTTGTTAAATTCAACACTCATTCCACTTAATAGTTTTGACTCTTTATTTATTTTTTCGCTCCTCCTCAGTGTGTGAAACGATGTGCACAGCTTTTTATCAAATTATAACGTCGTATAACTTGATTAAGAAAATTTATTTTCCAAACAGGCATAGGTTAAAAGGGAAAAAGTTTTTTATGCAACAAATTTTTCTCATCTCAACCAAAAATAGAAAAAAATATTTGTTCGATTTAAGTTTTGACTCAACACTTTTGCCATTTTTGGATATAAGAGTGCATAAACTGATAGAATATTCCTGTACTATAGGGTTTGGTCGATATATAATTCTCGGAAGCGGAGAATTGCAAATAAGAAACTCATCCAAAGCTGATATGGGTTCTTATCGATGTCAAACAAGGCATCAACTGACTAATGAAGTTCTCACCAGTTCAATAGCGGGTCGCCTTATAGTAACAGGTAATGTAATATATGTTAATCAATACCTAGTTTCTATCATATTTCTAATTCAAAAAGACCAAGATTTCATTTGTACGAATCAATGATTTTGATTCCATAGTCAGTGCACATAAACCTTATTAGGGCTTAGATTTGAAATCGATTTCTGTTTCTATTCATAGGAAGCTTTGTCTTCGGGAAAATCTGTTTCCCTAATGAAAAAGTTTTATTTCTCGTAAATTATACTGAAAAAGATGTTTAAAACTAAATAATTTGATGATGTTC
Source organism: Archegozetes longisetosus (assembly GCA_018873245.2). NCBI lineage: Eukaryota > Metazoa > Arthropoda > Arachnida > Sarcoptiformes > Trhypochthoniidae > Archegozetes > Archegozetes longisetosus. Next base: position 13,922,997 of record JAEMBT020000006.1, on the reverse strand, counting down.
TCTGAGATTGAATATATAATAATCATGATTGACGTAAAAAGGATCGTAATTTAAATATCATTATTATGGAGAGAATATTGTAATACGATATTATAAAAACGCTGATTAACTCCTATATTATTATAACATTCCTAATATATCTGAGCTTTTTGTCATGAAAACTCTCAATTTGATCGATAACACACTGTTAAGTCGTTCCCCAGAAGTGATTTTTACTTAGGCTTCAAGTTTCCATTTGCTTTAGCTGAAAATGTTGTCAGCCATTCATCAAAATTAGCTTCAATTATCTATTGTTACAGAACCTCATGGAAGTATAGCTCCTCGTATTTGGAGTCATACTCAAGTTAAATGCATAGAAAGTGATCACTGTGAGCTTCCTTGTGTTGCACAATCGTGGCCTCCACCAAAATACAGGTTAGCAAAAGAGAGATTAAAAAGACGGATACAGTAGCGAACATGGTCTAACTTCAGTGCAATTTCATTCCATAGATTATCACTAACTTTCACTTAGCAATAATACTATACCAGCGCATGATTTAGGTCTAACTATAATCTAGCATAGATCGTCGACGAAATATGCCTCATCGTTAGCGTGCACTGCTTTTCTGCAAGATCTTTAAGTTAATTTTAATACAAAATTCTCCAGAAAGAGATCTTATAGAAAAACAGCTCACGCTAACAATCAGATGCGTTTCATTGTCGTGTTTTGATAGCTTAACCTTTAATAGATTTGAGTATGAGCGTGATTTACCGTTCTTCTTATCCCATTGAAGCCCGTTGTCTTGTTTAGTTTAAACGGATAGAATAAGAACTATTTCCTACTGCACAATAGTAGTGCTTGTATTTAAAATAAATTTGGGTAGTATTAATTTGTACTAAACGAACTGAGCAACTAAGCTTATAAAACATTATTGCTAGTACGCCAAATAGATCGAGTAGTTGAAAACTCTAGGACCATAATCGCTACTGTGCCCAAAAATGAGGCAAAGAAAATAGATCTGCTCTTCTTTTTTATTTATTGATGTGCGATATCTATCATTCTATTTATGGGAATGTTATCAATTTACGTCACCCTTAGATGGTATAAAGAAGAGGATAGTAGTGTCCTATCTGCTGTAGTTATTGGCACAGACCTTCAACTATATGATGGAACTCTTATTATCAATCAAGTTTCGGCTGCCATGGCTGGTAAGTGGGTCTGTGTCGCTAACAATTCATTGGGAGAAGAGAAAGTAATAATTAAATTGATCGTCGTCTCAGCCATTGCTGTACATATCGAACCGCAAAGATTAGAGGTTGATGTCGGCAAGTCAGCCACATTTAATTGTTCGGTGCGAGGTGCACCTATTAACTTACCAGTCATTTGGTTGAAAGATGCCATGCCTTTAATAAGCGATCCATTCAATAATGCTCTAAATGATCAAAGGATTCGATTAATTCAGCCCAATGTCTTACACATACGTTCTGTTATTAGAGAAGATGCCGGTATGTCATCACATTTGCTCTCATTTCTCATTTCATTAATCAATTTGTCGATTATCTAGTTTGGCTCTCAATTATTTTTCATAAAAATCAGATTAAAGCTTTTTATCTCTATTCAATTTGGCTTTGGCTCAAAACTATAAATAGAAGTACACATATATGTATGTGTATATATGTATGGATATATATATATATATATATGTGGCATTAAAATTCATGTGAAGTTTTTTTGCTAACTTTTCATATTGACATTTATCAGGTTTTCTCTCAAAATGTTTTATTACGACTTTGAAGAAAAATATTTGAATAAAGCGATAGATATGTGGGATGGATCTAGAAATAAGAGAGAAAATTAGATCTGAGATCTGTCACAGGCTTTAATTTGAATATAAATTAAATTTCCAGAATCTCAATCATTCATATGAAATGCATTTCTCTTTTCTCTCTCCTTTTAATCTTGTTTAGGTTCATATCAATGTTTAGCTCAATCTGATTATGACTCTTCTCAGGCCACAGCAGAGCTCAAATTAGGTGATATCGCGCCCATTATTTTAGAATCGTTCAAAGATTCAACAGTAGTTGAACCTAACACTCAATTATCACTGCGTTGCTCAGCATCAGCGACACCACTGCCTCAGATTAAATGGTTTTTAGATGATTTGCCTGTTCCTAATTTTGCTCGATTCCGAATCGGTGATTACGTGACACATGATGCAAAAGTAGTTAGTTATGTTAATATTACATCTACTCGTGTTGTTGATGGAGGAGAAGTAAGTTTAACACTCTTAATAATTCTGTTCACTTCACTATAGCCTCATATGTTTGCGCATTAAATACGACTCAATGACTATACATATTGAGAACTGAAATATAAGTGAAACATATTATAAATGGAATTCCTAACTCAATAGATACAGAACAAACAGCGTGAAAAGTTTCACATATCTCACATACACTTTAGCCCAATAGCTATTTTTTGCGGAAAACGTCGTTTTCCTCATTTACTACTTACAAACTTAAGTTCGATTAAAATTTTTCAAATTACTTAACTGTCACATTAGCAAGTTTTTCAATTGGTTAGTGAACAAACTTTCAATTTGTTCTGTCTATGATTTATTATTCAGATTGTTGTTAAGAAATTTGATTCAATTTTCAAATCTAGCAAATACAATGAAATAAATCTCAATAAATAGTATTGTTGTAATAGAGGGGAGCGAAAGAAGGCAAAAATGATTTATCAAAAATGCTATATACGAGTTATATATAATATGAAGGTTTATAGTGAATGGTATAAAAATGATTTGTATGACTAGTTCAGTACGAATCATATTGTTTTTCACCCCGAAATAGTACAAATGTGTTGCGAGTAATGATGTCGGACATGCTAGTTATACGGGTCGAATCAGTGTAATTGGTAGCCCAGCACTTCGATCGATGTGGACCAGCAATAATTTAACAGTAGTCGGCGGCCATTCTGTAGTTTTGCGCTGCCCTGTAATCGCATATCCAATTGAATCCATTTCTTGGGAACATAAGGGCAACATATTGCCTGTGAATCATAGACACAAAATTGATCAATTGATGAATGGTGTTGGTGGCAAATTGCATATAACTAGTGTGCATAAAACGCTTGATGCGGGAGAATATATTTGCACTGTTAAGGGAACTAATGGTAAATCAGTTAAAGGAAGTGTTATAGTTAATGTACGACTTGCCCCACAAATTGATGAACACTCACTGCCCCAACACATTAGTACCAAACAAGGAAAGAGACAACAATTGATGTGCTCCATTGTTGAAGGCGATCCACCGATTTATATTAAGTGGTTTAAAGGAGACCAACTAGTACTGCCAACTGACTCAATTTCGCTCCAGAATTCCGAGGATTACTCTGTGCTAACATTCAAAAGTGTTTCTCATCATGATATGGGTAATTGGTATGTGAACAACTCGATAGTTTCAAGTTTTGGCTTATTTTGCTGAAAAATTTTTCCTTTAGAAATCAGGCTCTTATTTATTTTTTTATCTCTTTTCAACAAAAACATAAATTCTCTTAAGTCTAGCAGAAAATTACTAAAAAAAACTTTGACATAAATCATAATTTTTTTTGAGCTAAAGAAATGTCTGTTTCATCCTTTGGTATTATATTTGGTTGAGAAGTGATGAGTTTTTAAAATTTAGTTTAGCAAACGTTACCTAAAGGTAATTTATAATTTTGTGGCGAAGTGAGGTATAACCTGGAAAGTTTTTGCTGTGCGTTTTTCACAAATGCCTATCACTGTGTTGACTATTTTGCAGTAATAGTGTCATTTATTTTGCAACAGGACCTGTAAAGCTTGGAACGATGTAGAAAGTGTTAATCACACCACCTATCTCATTGTCAATGTGGCCCCAACTTGGAAAATAGAGCCCAAAAATGTTCATGTAGTTCTATCTAGAAGTGTATCCATTGATTGCTCTGCTGAAGGCTCTCCAAATCCTAGGATTTCGTGGAAGAAATCAATCTCGTCTAGCAGTGCAACAGAGTTTAGCTTGAAATCGGGCGAAAAGACACCACTTCCATCACTGCCATCTGACTTTAGAGATATACTATCAAGTTATCGACATCAAGTTTACGCCAACGGAACACTTTTTATTCAAGAAGTTGACAAAACTGATTCTGGATATTATATGTGCAAAGTATGTGCAAATTACTTATGCAACTTATGTCACTATATCTATAAATCGATTTTATTGATTAGTTCCTCTAATGAATTTTTCAAAATTTATTTTGAATATTATTAGATTTTATAAACTTAACAATATATTGATCAAAATGTAAATCAACCAAAATAATAGCAGCTCTTGTAAGCCGAAAGTTTTCAACTGAATATATAATCATCTTAAAGACTAGGAACTTGAGCCTTGGATAATAATTAATGAGTAGATTTCAAAAGTGATATACGTTTATATAGATAGGATTTTTCTTAGTATGATAGCAATGAGTTTGACATTTTTGTGCGTAATTAAAAAGTTGAGCAAAAGTTTCAAAAATTGTCTTAAATTTATCCTTAGGTAAGCAATGGAGTCGGAGCTGATTTAAGTAAAGTAATTCAACTGTATGTTCAAACACCACCACATTTTGAATCGAAATTCGTAAGTGAGACAGTGAGCAAATCGACAGATGCTATATTGCAATGCAAGGCATACGGCGATCCTGTCATGAAAGCTATTTGGCAGAAAGACAAACAAATTATTGACTCATCTGTTGACAAGAGATACACAATTAAAGAAGAAATCACATCACCTCATAGTCTAATCTCATATCTAGAAATAGGAAATGTTGGTCGATATGATTCTGCTTTGTTTACTTGCATTGTCTCTAATAGTTATGGTAGTGATGACACTAATATTCAACTTATAGTTCAAGGTATTACAATGAGGGATATTAAAATGATGTATAGCTACGAGAAAAGCACCTAAGCCATCCTGTCTTCTCTGTCATACATATTGATTCCAGCTAAATTTTCATTGCGATTCCCTTTTTTGTCAACAATGATCAAGAATCTGATATTATATGAACTATTATGGCGACATACAAATATTGGCATAGGAGTGCATCACTTCTCATAGCTATGCACCATAAAGTTATCGAGCATAGAGTTAGAGCTCTGCAAAGTTAATTAATATTTACGTTTGTTTGATGAGCAGAAGTTCCAGATGCGCCTCATGAGGTTTCAGTCATGGATACAACAAGTCGGTCAGCAATTGTCACATGGAAAGCGTCTTTTTCTGGCAATAGTGCTGTCAACAGATATATTGTTCAGTTTCGCAATCTTTGTTTGCTCGATAAAGAGTGGCAGGAGATGTCGACATCGAGTGGTAATGAGTTTAAACTATATTTGCGTCCACTGCAGCCAATGTGTAGTTATGAGTTGCAAGTAAGAGCCGAAAATGCCTTAGGAAGAAGTGATCCGAGCTCTCAGTCACTTTTACCACTTCCGAAGAAGTTCCCGGTGGACCACCTCTTGATGTTATTGTTGAACCAACTTCTTCGACTTCTTTGAAAATTAAATGGAAGCCACCGGCGAAGAACTTACAATACGGCAATATTAAGGGTTATTATATTGGTTATAAAGTTGCAGATAGTGATAGTGAACAGTTTTCTTATAAGAGTGTTGAATCTAACAACAACAATGATGGTACCAAATTTGAGACTAGTTATATTTCCAATTTAAAGAGAAAAACCACATATATCATTATACTTCAAGCTTATAATAGTGTTGGAGCGGGTCCGCGATCTGATGAGGTTATTATCAACTTTTTGTTATAAATTCAATCGAATTGATAGAAATCTAACAGTAATTTTTCAACTGCAATTATTAGGTAAGAGTCATGACACTTGAATCACAACCTCCTCGTTCACCATTACTAGAAGTTGTGTCAACGACTACAGACTCAATCACATTGAGATGGGACGTCAATGAGTTGGATACTGAAGAAAAAGAATTTGTTTTGCATTACAAGGAAGAGAAGGCATCGGAATGGGTACAAAAAAAGTTAAAGACAAAACATAATCATTACGTGTTGGATTCAAGTGATGGAAAGACATATATTAAATGTGGTACAAAATATCTATTATACATGACCGCAACCAATAGCTTAGGAACCGGTGAACCGAGTAAGATGCCTATCAAATCGCTCAAACGATAACTTTTCAAAAGTTCTAATTGTTATGTTTATTTAACAAAAGGTGAAACTATCACAGCTATAACCGCAGGCGCTGCTCCAGTCTCACCATCAAAAGAAGATTTTATTTTTCCCAATTCGACATCAGTAGCGCTTAGATTAAATAGTTGGCAAAGTGGTGGCTGTGCCATCAATTACTTCACTATCAAATATAAACCAATAAACTCAAAGCAGTGGTCTATTACAAATGAGAAATTTACAAACAGACTCGATCCCTTTTATATCAATCATTTATCTCCTGGTCATGAATATAATTTATACGTTGGTGCGCACTCAGACGCTGGTAATTATTAGTTACTTAATAGATTTGATTGGATTTCATATAAGTTATTGGCTTTTCTACAGGTATTACTGAAGCTGAATATCGTTTTGTAACTTCGAACACATCATTGGTCATCAAAATCGGTTCCATTCATCCGCCAACTAGCGTGTCATCACAATCAGCAGCTTCCCTATCAATATTCCATAACGTGACTGTTATGTTGCCAATTGTTATATCAATAATAGTTTTAATAGCAGTTCTTTCAACATTGTTTGCATTTATGCGTAAACAACATAGCGATAACCCAACGATTAACAATCTGGACACCAGAAATTCAATACCAAAAAGTGAACTTTCGAGTGAAATATTTCCACTAAACGATTTTGTGAGGAGTGGTTCAAAACCAAAAATATTTGAGAATCACTCAGGTCAAGGAAATGAAACGTATGGTAAAACGGCATCATACTATGCGACACCTAACAGAAAGTCAGTGCCGCAGGCATTGATCAGACACTTGAACAGTGAGCACGAATACGCCGAACCACACGCTCAATATTCACAGCCTCGCTGTTTATTTAGTGATGATAGCGAATGCGCCAATTTGTCGATGTGTGCCTTAATGGTACCAAATACTAGATTATAACATCAACAACATAAACAACTATTTATTTCACTTAAATACTCTCTAATTGATTTCTCTCTTCCTTTATTATCAAAATTAATTTTATCTTAAATTCAAGTGTTTGTCTTTACTCTTAAACTTTAAACTCTATTAGCCTTTGCGTCAATGGATGATCCAATTTTTCATCAAAGTTTAAGACAATTATATCAGATTCTAATCATTGAAGTCCAAAAGTTTTTAAGATTGAGTAAAGTTTCAGAGCAAAGGCATCGAAAAGTTTTCTAAAACTCTGACTTTATCGACAAAATTAATGTTTAACTGAATTATTTTATATTTTGATCCACTGTTACTGTGATAATTAATATGATTTCATGTATTTCTTACATGTTTAGTATTTTAATGTACTTTTTGATAACTGTGATATTTTTTAAATTAAAATATATGATCAATTAATAACTTCTATTGGTTGTAATTTTCTTTAAACTATTTCAATTATACGTTAAACTAATTCAATTTAAATTAGTCGATTAAAGTTTTAAATCAGTTTTTCAACAAGTTTAAAGCTGAAAACTTTTGATTGTAAGCCAACACAGTTTCCCGAATGCGTCAAATTTAACCAATATGAACGAAGGTTTATGAGAAAAACTTTTTTAACCGTTATTGCAAGTCGAACTCAAGAAATAGTTTCAAATATTATATCAGACAAATTTATGGAAAACAGTCATCTTTGATTACATACAAAGGGTGGCAGTCATTGAATTTCAATTTTTTTTATAGAACTGTACCAAAACAGGTTTCAATACTAGACTAACTTTTTTATGAACTAATTAAAAATTTTTGGCGCTCAACATATGCTTGTATTAAATACAGTATTTGTGATTTTATTGCAATACTGACATCAGGTTCAGATTAAAAACAAATATCTTGTTCTTAAAATATTAATCAATATCAGTTTTGTTTGTGAACCTTTTAAATCGAAATGTCGTCAAAATTAGCAAAATTGAATCAAAAGCAAAGTCTAAAAACATTGAATATTAACTTAAGTGATAATAACGTGAAAAGTGGTACTCATTTTATTAAAAAATCATTTTATTTTTCACCAAAAATAGTTTTACATTTTATTATTTCAACTACTTTTTCATTAATAGATGACTCGTCACCAAAAAAGAGAAACAAAGCGAAGAAAAAGAAAAATAAATTAGACAATCATTTAATCATATCTGAAGTCAAAACTAAAACCACCAAAGATTGCGACCAATCGATTCAAGTGGAAGGAGGGGACAAAGGACTACCTATCGAGAAAGACGCTGAGGAACATATTGGAGAAGAGTTTCTATTTAACGACACCAGAGAGAAACGCAATTCAAGCTTGAATTTCAAGTTTCGCTCTTTCATTAAAGACAAAAATAATAAGCCTTTATATGGAGTTCAGTTTAACCACAATCTGCCAAAGGATAACAACTTCTTCGCAACCGTTGGAGGCAATAAAGTGTCTGTTTACGAATGCCTTCAGAATGGATCCAACCGTTTGGTTCAGTGCTACTCAGATCCTGATCCAAAAGAAGATTTTTGGACAGCAGTCTGGTGTTTTGACAGCTTAAGTGGTAATCCATTGATAATCACAGGTGGAGTTCGAGCTATCATTCGTATCATTGATTGCGCTCAACAGAAATGTATTAAACATCTTATCGGACACGGAAGTGCTATCAATGATCTTAAGATAAATCCTTATAACTTGAATCTGTTATTGTCTTCGAGTAAAGACTACTCATTGAGATTATGGAATATAAAGACTTGTATTTGTATCGCAAAATTTGGTGGCGACTCTGGACATAGAGATCAAGTGATTAGCGCTGACTTTCATTTGTTGAGCAATAAGTTTGTTATAAGTGGAGGAATGGACCACTCGATCAAAATTTGGTCAATAGATAAGAAGAATATTGTGAATGCCATCAAAGCGTCTGATGATTGGGATGAGAATAAGTATTTTGAGACTCAATGCGAACACTTTCCTGTCTTTACGACAAGAGATGTTCACAATAATTATGTGGATTGTGTTCAATGGTTCGGCAATTTTGTGCTCTCGAAATCTTGCGATAATGAGATCATCTGTTGGAAACCCAAACCATTGGACAATAAAAACGGCTTTGTCATTAACAAAACTAATGAATCGAGTAAAGAGATTAGTCTTATTGATAAGTTCTCTTTCAGTGCCTGTAATATTTGGTTTATGAAGTTCTCGATGAATGAAGAGCAGAGTCTTTTGTCTGTTGGCAACTCTGTAGGCGTCACTTATGTTTGGGATACCGATTGTGACGATCCGTTCGATGTAAAGCCAGCAGAATTGTCTCATCCGAAGTGCAAGTCAGCTATCAGACAAACGAGTTTCAGCAGTGATGGATCTATTCTCATATGCGTTTGCGAAGATTCATCTGTTTGGAGATGGGATTTAGTGCAAAATTAATTCCAACAATATTTATTGTATAGGTTTGTCATTTAGATAACTATTGAATGTTCAAGTTTCAGATCATTATATTGTTTAAAATGTTGGATCGTTATTAGCAAAATTGTGCAATCATTCAATTCATTCGACATTCTGAATTTTATCATAACTTTACTCTAACCATAATTCACTGCAGTTTTATATCAGATCTGATTTACTTTTGTTTTAATTTGAATTGATTTTTAAAAAACTGATCTCCGTTTGATTTGTTAAGTTGTGTGAATTTATGCATACACCTCATTGAATTTCTAGTATGTTTTGCAAAAGAATAAATTGAGCTTTTGTTTAAAAATAAATGCAATTTTATTTGCTTTAATAGTTATATATCAAGTTTATAAGAACATAGATTTAAACATTTCGTAATTAGAGCGGATCTGGAATAAAGGTTTCATAAAAGAATAATTTGCAACAAATATCAGTCTCATATAAGTAAACTCTTCTCATAAATTCTCTTTCTTGAACACCATTCCCAAAATCAATAATCAATTTGAAGACAATACTCATTTATGGGAATGGACTGGAGTGTACCTCAACATATACAATAACAAAACGTTATACTTTATGAATTACTTGATAAGTTTCGGAAGATTGATAGCATCTTCATATGTCGGCAGATCGTCATTGATTGTCACAATAGTTTCTTTATTTTGAACTTCTTGATAAGATGGAGGATAAGAGAAATTAGTTTCTTTCAGATCCGTTTCATCTGACCGACTCTCGAAGGTCTGTAATGCCATTAAATCCTGGTATGAAATTCCGTTATTGAGAGCATCGGTTTGAGTGAAATTCGAACCTTTTTGGCTGAAAACAATAACTAATATGACTGAAAAGATAATTATGAGAGAGAAGAGAAAAAGTAGAGTTTCGACGTTTAATTCTATAAGTTTATTTTGGCATTTTTGGGTCAATTGATCCATATACCCATACGGACAACTGTTATACAATGAAGTTTGGTTTTCAGCGAATTCATCAATATCTCTTGACTTGAAAACAGGAATCAATGAGTTATTAAGTCGTGAAATATAGTGTTCGTCAAATCCTATTTTGTTTGTGAAAATAATTCCTCTTATAATACATTTTCGTAGTAGTGAATTGTATTTAAATTCACTTCTACACAAACATATCGAATCCTCGCAAACTGTATTGTAGTCATAATAGCGACATTCTTGATCTACATGACAAAAATCGTTCAATCTTTTGGCGATAACACACTGATAATTGACATAAACATAGCCCACATCACAACTCGTTACAAATCTTATAAAAGTTATAAGAACTGTTAAGTGAAAATATAAGCACATTACAAAAAAATAGTTCATATGATTTGATTTTATGAATACAAAGCTTAATTCGGTTTGATCTCAGCCATCATTTTCTGAGAGATACCGAATGCGTCGCTGCACTAGATTATCGATTAATATTATATAATACTGTCTTAAACATGACCGGTAAATAGATTCGAGAGATATATCTTTCGTAATAGTCGCTGTTGCGCATTCAAGCCCATCACAAGATTAATCTCAATCAATTAATTAGTTCTTTCAAATTTCTGTATGATTCAACATATATCTCAATTTTTGGCCCTTAGTTAACTTTTTCGTACTAAAAACTACGATCAATTTAGAAAATTTGTGATATTTATCGCGTTTGACTTTTTGTAGAGAATTTTCATCTACTAAATTTAAAATATTGGTTCATGATTTATAAATATTGAATATATAAGTTTATTATCAGTCTTTATTTATAAAATAATAAAACTCCTGTTATAAAACATATATGTGATGTCTTTTATTTGAGTAAAACCTCGATAACTTTATGCAAACAAAATATTCGTACTAATGTGACTTTGAAAAAATATTTTTACATTTTCAGCCAAATTACAGTTTATCATGTAATACAGTACGAGTTTTAAAACACGACTTTTTACACATTCATTAGACAATAGATTATTGATTAGTTGTTGCTGCAGGTATACTCATTGCCTCTTCATATGAGGGAAGTTTGCAATTATTTGGATTATTGTTAACTACTTCTTGATATGGAGGTGGTTCACCTGAAGCTCCATCTTCATTAGGAACTGGTACGAAATAGACAACAGGTTCGCGTAAGCCTAGAGTCTGATTGTTTGAAATATTGAAAGCATTGAGAGTTTGAAACAAATTTATCGATTCGCTCTGTCGTTTTCTATACACCATTAAAATGATGAAAATGAAAGCAATGGCAAATCCAAAAGACAAAAGCAGAGTTCCAGAATTAACAAGAAACGGATTTATTTCACATGACTGCGTATATTTATTCCAACGATTATCGAAAGGACAGACGCCGTTATTATTAGAAGTGGAGTGTAATAATGAAAACAAGTTTATAGTCCGGCTCTTATTAGAACTTGAGTTTTGGCTAGAATTTTTCTGTCTCAAATTAACAGCAAATTCGCGTAAAGCCATTTCAAAAGTTTTGTTTAGTTTGGTAAGACATAGGCCGATTTTTGGGTTCAGTTCTTGTCCATTTTTGCATTTAACATTGCAGATCCACTTCTCGTCACAGTAAGTATTGTCGTCAAAGTACTGACACTGTTGGCTGAAACTGCACAACTCTCCCAGTCTTTTAGCTTTAGCACATTGATTATGTGATTCTATTAAAACATATCCTCCATCACAGACTACGCTTTCGTTCACATTTGAACAATAACTTAGAGGAATATTTATGAATACTGATATGACTATCAATTCGAAGTACACTTTTGTTTCATCCATTTTTTGATCCTTCAGTAAAATCTACTATTTTTCAGTCAAATTATCTGAAATTTTACTATAAACAAATAATTTTTTGCGCAATAAGTCGCCTCGGATAATGACATTGACTTTGAAAAGTGCGTCGAATCGGATATCTTTATCGATTTGATTTATATTATACTGTCGTTACAGAACGGCAGCAGTTTTGTCATGTCCTGATTTTTGTGGCTCAAAATTCAGCATAACTAAATTAAAGTTTGAGAATCATTTTAAAGATTGGCAGAAAACGATTGAATTTAATGAAATAAATATAAAAGTCTAGATTGAAAATAGCTTCAAATCTTTAGACTTGAGCTTCGATCGATTGAAGTTGCGAGCAACAGACAGCTAACAAAATCTTGACTATAAAATTATAAAATTCATCAGAAAACAGTTTGCGTCATGAATAAGAGCTGAAAATATGTACTAAGATTTGGAATGATACTATTTGAGAATGTACTCCTTTTAAAATGAGAGTTTGTTTAACTGAAATAAATAGAATTGGAGCTCAATTGAAGTGTTAGCATAAATAACATCTTCTAGAATGTTTAAATCTAAGTTAAGTAAGCACAACAAACACTTTTTAAGGTGTTTCTTGTAACGAAGAGCTTTTCAAAGTAAAAAATAGATTCTTCCATCAAAGAATCTATTGTTTTATAAAATTTGTGTTAGCAGTTAATTTTCAGTAATACATTTTTGCGTTGGCTAAACTTGATTCAGTTGTACAGTAATCTGTACAAATATTGTCGGATAAAATCCTTTTAAAATATGGATAAAAACATTTTAAAATTTTTCTTTGATCGTAATATTTCAGAATTTCGTAATATTTCAGAATTTCGTAATATTTTGAGTTGAAGTAAACAAGTGATTGACGTGTTATATTGTGCCGCGTATCTTCTATCTATTGATTTTTCAAATGTTAAAAACTTAATTTAAAGTATTTCCAAAACATCACGAAACACATTATGCTTTGGCGGCAAATAGCTTTCGAGGTTTAGCAAGAAATAGTTCAAATCATCACAAACCAAACGGATTTCAAATGAAAAAGTAATATATAAACTTATCAACAAAATATTGAGGTTATTTATGATATGAAAAAAGGCAATTCACTCTCTAGGAAGTTCCCTCAAATAGAGTTCAAAATAAATAAAAAGCTAAACTTTATTAGTTTTTCTAAGCAGTTGTCAAAAAGATTAGGTAAATTGAAGCAAACAATAGATTCTACGAATATAATGCGGCAAAATTAATCTTGTTTAGTAAAGCGCAACTTTATGCTTCTAATTGTTTCTAATTGTTTATATTGATGATGACTTTGGCCTAATTTATATTTTATACATTATATATCTTATGAAATTTCTGTAAGTTATATATGGCTTGAATTCGTGGAAGACATAACTATTATCTATAATTTAGAAAACAGAAGTCACAAATCAGAAGAAATGAGTGGTTCCTTAGACTAAGCTATATAACTTTAATTCTATTGATGAGCTCAACATGAGTCGTAAGCGCTCTACAGCTTTACAATTCGAGCATCCTTCTAGGAAAGGTGCTTTTTGGCTAAATTACAATCATTATTACATTAAAAATTTATTTATTTTATTTTCCGTTTCAATATTTTTATTAAAGGGAATCAATTGTTTACAGTTTGAACCACTTTCGATAATTATAGTTTGTATATGTAGTGCGTAAAAGTGAAAACAACTTACGATTGTATATCAGAAGCAATAACTTTGAGAGTACTTTATTTGCAGTATATTTAAAGCAGAATCTGAGCCTTAATTTGAAATTAATTTTATTACGATCGTACGTTCCAACTTCATGCCTACGATTGACTTCTGTTCATGGGTATAAGGAATGTGTTTACAGTTATATTATTAAGGAAGAAAGTTCATTTATTCAAAATAGTCACCATTAGCTTTTGCAAAAAAAATTGGATACAGCAAAGTATTTGATCATCTAATTATAAGATATGAGGAATGTATTGAAGCTAATGGTGACTATTTTGGATAAACGAACTTTCTTCTTTAATAATATAACTGTAAACACACTCCTTATACCTTATGAATAGAAGTCAATCGTTGGCATTAGGTTTGCACGCACGATCATATATGTATTCCGAAATAAAATTAATTTCAAATAAAGGCTCAGATCCTGTTTTAAATATACTGTAAATTAAATACTGCTAAAGTTATTGCTTTTGAAATACAATCGTAAGTTGTTTTACTTTTACGCGCCTAGTAATATGTTAAAGGAATAGATTTTAATGTCTCGTCGTTTATTTTTTCAACTCGAAGTCAAAGTTAGAATGGAAACATAGTCTAAGATAATGGTAAAGAATAAAAAATAAGATTGCTTCTAAAATAGAAAATAAATTATAGATGTCTGCATCTCAATAAATGAATAGATAGATATAAGAATCACTAAATAGAGTAGAGAAAAACAGAGAAAGTTTATCTTTTATTTAGTCTTGTCAATTAAGCCACTTCTAAGGTGGGATACTTGAAAATATTCAGCTTACTACAATTGCCATTTCTTAATAAAAGATTCGAATTTATATTTATGTTTATTTTTATTACTTCATATGGAAAAGAATTTGAAACTTTAGTTAATGCAAATAACACGTCAATTGTTAGGCTAAGTTAGGTTGAGCAACTCAATTTAAACAGGCATATAAGAAATTCGAAACTTTTTAATCGATTGATTCATTTTCTTAAGCTTATTATGTCTGTAAAGTAATAGAGTCTATCCAATGAAGTCATCGAGTATTGGTATGAGTTAGCCTGGTAGGAGTCAGTGTAGCAGGATGCCGTTTTAATGAATCAGTTTGGCCTAAAATATTAAATTCTTCGTTTAGGTTTTAGAAAAGCCTCTTTATTTTTCAAGATGATCGTGGAGCTCGAGTTTCAAGGATATAAGTTTCGTGTATACATTTTAATGATGCATTTCCAAAGTGTTTCATAATCGATATAATCAATTCTAAAAGTTGACTAAACAATGATATACTGTAAGTAGGAACTACAAGTATTAAGCCAAATTAGTAAATATAAACCTAAAAATTCTATTCAGTTATTCAAAAAGTATGAATAAATATTTTTCATAACTCTAGTAATAAGTTAAAAGTTATATTTTTTAAAACCTCAAAATTGAGCTCAAATCTTTATGAAAATGAATCTACAAAATCTAGTATTTAATTAGATGTTTCTAGTCATCATTTTCTGTTCACTATTGATGTTCAAGCTTCTATCTAAATTTGCTAATTATTATTAAATTTTGAATTTTGAGCAGGTAAATATGAATCAAAGAACAAAACTTGAGTTTTAGAGACGGGATCAGTTGTCAAACTGATTTTAACCTGTTTCGGTTAAATTGACTATTATTGACCCTATTGTTAAATTGACTCATACTGCTAATCAGACTTCTACTAAACTGAGACTAATTAAGAAAGATTAGATCCTACGAAGAATCCACCCTAGTACCATCACTTGCAATTTTTCAATTCTGACGTTTATGAAAACGTCAAAAACTTTTATCATCATAAATTCTGACCGCAGCTTAGGCCACATTACTAAATGTCCCATTTTTACATCTAGTGCACAAAAGACTTTCTCAAGCAGTTGAGGACATAAACTTGACTTACAAACACATAAATCAGCGCCTAAAAACGTGTGAACATCTAGCATAAAAGGCTAATGTTAGTCGCTTTAATAATTTGGCCAAAGAAGATTCCTAGAACATGCATTAAACTTATGCATAAATGCATAATCATTACATGCCAGGCTATTATATTTCAGTTTACGCCCTACTTACTCGTTTGCATCCAATATTCTTTGGCTGTAAAAATAAAGTTCCCTATTAGATATAGACTACGATCTTTTGGAAAAACTCTGAATTCAACAAACATCATGTTTTACATGGCATAATTCATAATTTGATTTCTGTAATCTACTTGACTTACAATTGTAAGGAAAATAAAAGCATATTTCATACCATGAATAGATATCAGCTTTAAGTGACATGAATTTTAACCAAGTTCAGACATATCTTTCGGTTTTGTGAATCAAGTTCTAGAAATGATTGTGGAAATTTGTTTAGACAATAAATAGCTCTTTAGTTTTTAATTAATTTATCAAAATTTCATTAAACCCAAAACTTTTCCCTAAGATTAACTTAAGTCATGAAGATATCTAAAAGACTTATAATCAATTATTTCAAAAATTGTACACATTGAAAGAAGTATTTTAATGAATTTTCATCCATTACTTAAACCCTTGAAGAAGAAGTCATATAAAGTTTGAATTTTATTTGACTTGAATATTTTGTGAATAATCATGGATAACATATTTTATCGATATGATCAACTTGTAGAATGTCTACTACAGACAGTGTTTTTGCCAATTAATTAATCAATTACAATCAGACTTCTCAGCATCTGATAGTGTAGTAGTTTGAAAACATATAACTTTAATTAAGAACACATTTTCGTTCGACTAATTCAGAACTGAATAGGGCAGAGAATAAACTCAGTCCTTTGTTGAAAATTACTAAACATGTTGGTGGAAAAATAATTTCAAAACTCTTTTTAGAAACGTGTGACTAATATTTATCATGAAAACAATTTCGAAATTAAGTGTTAATAGTAAAAAGTTAAATTTTGTGTGGGATGAAAAAGACAGCTCAGACTTTCTGGATATATATCCAATACTTTCTCATAGCATTGTTGTTTTCAACCAATACTAACTTCGTGCGACACAGTGGGCTGAAAAGAAGCACAAACTCATGTAGCAAAACAATTTGTTCTACATATGGATTAAAGACCATATATTTTATGTATGTTTTGACTTATTTTTGCGTGAAACTGATCCTTAAATGCCATGCTTTGGAAGAGATAAAACTATCCGACATGCGTTGACTATAAGGCCAAACTTAAATCACACTTCACTGCATCACATCGACTAACATTCAAACCCGAACAAAAAGTTTCTTACAGTTTCGTTAATCAAAAAGTCTTATAAGTAATATTGAAAGTGTTTATACCACAAGTTTTGTTCAACTCTGATATTATTTCGGAGAAGATAATAAAGGAGAAGCATTGATACCAAGTATGTAAAGCAATATTTCTTGCTAATATTAATTTAGACTTTAGTTTAGGGCTAGTTAAGTAATATTAAATTCATAAAAAATATTTAATGTGTCTTTATAACTAGAAATTTCTATAACTTTTCTCATTTTTGAACAAAATTCTCTAATCCTCAAAATATGATTCTTTAGTTTAACGTTTAAAGCTCCTCTTAAGAGATAAAATTCACTTAATCTCAAAATTGGAGCAGTATGTTTTTTATAAGTGATATCTAATTCTCGTTCTGAATATCGATCTCCCAATTCCTACAAATACAATCAAATGACATTTATACTAGTTTCATGTCTGATCCTTACAAATCTTGTATTTTGTTCTTGTCTAAAACTTGAAGCCTACATATTTAGAGGAATAACAAAATGTCACACACAAATTCGAGAGTTTTTGCTGCTTAAAATGGGTGAATTCGGTTGGCGATCTGTGATTAAAACGAACTGAAATAGTAAAAAAAGTGAAAATTTTATTTTTCAAAGTAATTCCAGAAATTCTTGTCTTACTGAGATAAACATTGAGTTATAGAGTTATATAAATTAATAAGTTGAAGTATTGAAAATTTTCGAATTTCGATAGGAACATTCTTCACTCAGACAACCTTTGAAATTTTCAACAGACCATCAGTTTTTGTATGATAAATCGCAGTTAATTGTTTGAAATTACGGTCTTTAGGTGTTTTACCGAAGAAATTAGTGAT
The DNA here is from genome assembly GCA_018873245.2 of Archegozetes longisetosus. NCBI lineage: Eukaryota > Metazoa > Arthropoda > Arachnida > Sarcoptiformes > Trhypochthoniidae > Archegozetes > Archegozetes longisetosus. The sequence continues at coordinate 13,904,804 of JAEMBT020000006.1, read as the reverse complement.
CACCGAAAATTGCTAGCTCTATTTATATAGGTTAAGTTAGATTAGCTAGTATGTAATTAGCTGAATTTTCTCAGCACTCGTTATTTGCTATCATTACTAAAATGGAAAAATATTGCATCGAAAACAGTTTTTGATGAAAAATACTTTTATTAGTAATATATCAGTCTGCCACCCCTATGAATGATTTATGTATTGACAATATAATGAAATTTCATATTTGACTCAATAACATTTCCCAATTTTACTTGTTTAAATTGAAAGAAGACTAATTTTGGTTTACATTAGTCAGAAAGGGGTAGTTTCCAATACTAATATTTGTTGAACTCACAAGTCTCTCCAAATAGTCAGTCTGTTATAGAAAATATTTCATTTGTGAAACCTTTACTTGCTTCCAGTCATTTGGAGACTTCAATTATAAATATAATGATTAGTTATAAGTTATGCAACTAATGCTCGACTCAATTATTAAATTGAGTTTAAATTTTGAATTTCAGGATCTTGGTTTAGCACTTGACAGTTTTATGTAAATTCCTAATTTGAAACGTACAGATTGACTTTATAATCCAACTTTTCACTTTTGAAAAGTTCGAAAGTTATCCAGAAATACATATGAAGTGTTCCTCATACGAGAATTGTTTCCTTTCAACAATAAATTAGAAGGCATAATTTTACTAAAGGTCATGAACTTTAACATAATAACAACAGAATAAAACCAATTGCTAGTCTCCAATCAGAAATACAAAATCAAATTAAGCAGAAAAGATTCAATACCCATCTCATTAATATCGATCACACTGACAAAAGAGCACTTTTCCAAGAAACTCGAAAAATATAGTTGAACTCAATTTCCTTCATATTAATGTGTTTTACATAGTTTTTTTTACTATATAAACTCGTAGTTTGACAATTTAATGCCTTAGAGTAATCGTGATGGTAATACGGATAAGTGATATGAATAAAAATATAAACAAGCGAAATGAGCCAAGCATTTTATCATAAATACTTAACTCTAAGACTAATAGAAAGTCATAGTTTTTCAGTTTTGTCATTTCAAAGTTTATTTGTTTCAAAGTGAAAGTTTATTTAAGTTGAACGTTATGTTTAAGTATTGAAGAAAAACTTGATCTTCTGCTTCTAATGATCTAATAATGAGAAAAAACACATTTGGTCTATATTAACACTTCAGTTTAATAGGCTTATAGCTATTTTGTAGGCATTAATTTGTCGTAAAAAATTCAATTGAAGTTATCTAATTGTTTTAATATCATTAACGCATTCTATTATCATAAAGATAATAGATCGTTACTATTAGTTGCATTAAGCTATTAGGTTATGCTAGAGTTTAGAAACACATGACGCGCGATGAAAAGTTCAGCTAATTAATTATAATAAACACGAACAAACTTTATGATCAATACAATTGTTGAGTAGTTACATCGTTTCATCAATATTTTATGACTCTTCGGCTTAAAAAGGAAAGAATATTCAAAAATAAATTCTAAAAATACTGAACTCTATTCTTAAGCATCAATCTTCTAATGTATCTGAAACGTTGAAACAGACTAACTAAAGGATTTAATCTAAAAATTTGTCAGAGTTTGTTCATTTCTATTAATGAATGCTTAACAAGTTGCGTATAGAATTTTCTCTTACTCTTGCTCGAACAAATTTTGATTGGATGGTGATTCAAATGTTCTGACAACATAAAACATTTGGCGCTGATTGAAGGCGACACTTCGATTTACAGAAGTTTCAAGAGATCTTAGATTTTAATTTAGTCAGTTTTATCAGACACGTAACAGCTGCTTAACTAATACTTTCAATTTAAAAGTTTATCTAAGTTATCTTTTGGTAAATTATTTGATGTATGACTTCGTTCACTCATCACTGGTTTCATTGAAATTTTTTACAATCTCTTATAGATTAAAAGCTTTTTCATAGATTGATCTTTCATAATTTATAAGTTTTTCAGCTTAAATCTTTGATCTGGAAGGTAAGTAAACAGTAATTTAGGTAAACTTCTCACTGTAACGTTATCTTCAATTCAAAAAATCGCGTAAAAAGTGCAATAAATGAATAAAAATAAAGAAAATCTATTATTTATGCTATTTATGAAACTTAATATTTTTTGTTTCCATTTCAATTCATCAGTTATTTTGAGAATAATTTAATAGCAGTTAAGGAAACTTTTATGTATATTAATATAAAGATCAAAGGATTCAGTCTAAAAATGATCCCTTCCTTTCAATATGAAATAATCTTTTGATGAAACCTCTATTGTTATTCAAATTTCAGAATATAAATAAGTTTAATTAAGCTCCCAAAGCAATTTTACAAAAAAAGCTTTTAAAGATGAAAGAATATGAATAGAAGAATTAAATGTCATTCTGAGAAATAGCTCCGTTTTGATGTTCGAAAATAACGATATAATCCAAAAGTCATCTAGGAAAACGTTTAGAAATTCTTAGAATTTTATTTTTGTTCTGTAATGTATATTTCTAAAAATTGAACAATATACACAAAATTAATGTGATATAAAGAGTTACCGTCGAACAGCAATCATCTTATATTGCATGTATAGTTCTGAATAGAAGAAGCTCGAAAAACATTTTCGAATTTCCTAAGCAAAATTCAGACAGCAAGATAATAAACTTGACATTTCTAGTGTCGCGACAACTTATGTGTTTCGATCCAACAGTTTCTTATTTTGTTGTACATACTGAAACTATTTGATGTGATTTTTGAAATTCAAATAAAAATAGCCTTTTGGAGAAAATAAGACGACGAGAAGAAGTAATACGACAGAATGACAAGAATAGAAGTGAAAGTTTTCATATAAGTTAGCCTTAAATTGGCTGTATTCTATCTGTTTGGGATTTGTTATTGAACAATACTCTCTAGTTAGGTTTATTGAATTATTTACATGTTTTTGCAATTTTCCTGATGCACAGCTATTGACTATTTCCTGATCTAATCAATCCAACACTTGATGACGAGAAAGAACTCATCTTTGAGGTTACGTCTCTCTTCTCTTCTAATCTTGAGGCGAAAATCACATCTATGTGTCATTACTTTTGATTGAGATTATTTTTGTGAGCATACATTCTCACTACATTTCCTGAGTAGGCAAATAAGTTTATTAATCCAAAACTCCGTTTTCTCGAGTATCTCACAGAATATGACGAACATTATTAATAGTCCTAACAATTCTGTGGATAATGCTGTGATTTATCATTTATACCACTAACAAAGTATTGTTCGCTAAATCACTATAAGATTCATATTTGGTGAATATGATCAAGGCTTATGTCGAGCGATTCTATGCACAATAAATACAATTGTTATTTCGATTCTTCGAAAGACAACTACTTCTGCTATCATTATGCTAGCTAACATATTATTTATTTCTTAAACACATTTGTAGAAGGATTCTGTTTTTCGATCACGAAACTGCTTCTAAGAAGAATGTTTTCGAAACTCGCATTCAATTTTTGGTTGAGCTAAAAAATTGTATTGTCTGTTTTCACTTTTGTTCCAATCAAAAGAATAAACATTTCAGACAATCACAAGCAATAATCAAATATTAAAACTTATTTTCTCTATTTCTAAATTGTATTCATCAAAAAAGAGGTCAATTTAACGATTTGCATATAGAACATAGTAATAAAGGAATTCAATAAGAATTTGTTTTTGTTTCTGGTATTCCAAGAGTAAAATTCTTTGAATTTCTTACTTAAGATCTAGTAAAGGACTAAATAATTGAATTAAGTGAAAAATTTTCTGGAAACTTAGTTAACAGAGTTGAAAGTTGAACGCGAAAAATTGTTCAATTAACAATTCCATAACTGGATTATACCACTAAAATAGAAAAGCAATCACAATAAATGTGAGTTCTCAGCTACTACTACAGAGTATTAGTGCTTAGGAAAAAGATCAAATAAGTTAAGCTCTATGGCATTTGACTCAAGATTACGTCTATCAAATTACTTATAAAAATGAATGAATGCCCTTTCTATAACTCAAAGTTGGCTCAAAGTTCGCGCTGAGTATTTGATTTTAGAACATGTCTCAAAATTGCTTTGGACTTGTATTAAACCAATATTGTTATTTCATACCTTCAAATTGAAGCCTAAACATTGAGCTTTTTACCAAGTTTGAGCCTTTGGCTGAGTTTGGCTGAGAAGCCCAACTCTATTGTTTAACACTTGTATTGTTGAAGATCGAAATCCAGTAAAGTACTTTATCAAGCAATAGAGTCTTTATTTTATTCATGATACAAACCCTCAAGTGCTTTATGCTTAAGCATAAAGTAAACTTCTGGAACAAAAATTCAAACGTAACAAAACAAAAAAGTCGAATTTTCAAAAATGTATAAAAATTGAGATTTCTTTAGCAAATGAAAGTCTGTTGAAAGTTGAAATAGTATATTGAAGAAAAAAGTTGAAAATATAATCTACATGATTAGAAAACCAAGCGTAAACCCAGTAATTGACTTAAAGGATATTTTGCGTAAAGCTCTTACGTTTTGGATTATTGTTGTTTTGTAAAAGAAATCTTGTCAACTAAACGAAAAACAGAATAATATATCACTTTCATTTGCTAAAGTCAGAAGCTTGTCAAATTTTCGCTAACTTTCTGCTGTAAAGTTTAATTTAATAGATTTTTTGGTCCAAATTGATATGAAAGAAGACACTTATTGTATTAAGCGATTTAAGCGAAAGACTACACTCGTTGAAGAGATTTACTAGGCCGTAGCGTAAACAAAATCATTACATATATTTTCTTAAGAATTCAACTTAAATAATAAATGCATTGCTTCAATGAAAATATGTTTTGCGCACAATTCTCCTACGCTTCTATTCACTCAATCGTTATTTAACTTAGAGATATTTGTGTCAAATTCAGCTTAATCTAATACTCAATTTTAATAAAGATTTATTATATTCTGGTTTTACGCATATCGTTAGACAAGTCATTTTTGAATTAGATTTTGCATAAACAGTAAATATTTTTTATCCGTGAGTCGTATCTTCGTATTTGATAGCAAAGCACAAGTTGATACAAAAGATTAATTGATAGCTGAACCAGTAGCCAGATAGATAACTCCAAAAGAATAACATCCTTAAAACTTGATCGTCTAAATGTTGCTAAAAGAGCTACTCAAATATTTACTCTATAATCATTAAGCTTTTAAAAAGACTGATTCAATCAATTTTATGCTTCTTCGAACTAATTAATAATAATGCATCATTCAACTGTAGATTGAAGTTTGATACGCAACCTGTCCCCGTTTCTAGCAACCGGTTAATAGCAATTTTTGATTTTAACAACTGATTTTCAAAGCATGACTGCTTCTATCAGGTCTACAATATTAAGCAATTTATACTGTATCAACAAAAATCTTAGCGAAACCCCGAACTTAGCTATAGATTTGAGCGCACGTACAGCTTTATCAATGCCCCGATTTCGGTAACAAAATCTCATGGCACTGATAAGTTGCCAAAGTCAGAGTATGACTGTACTACTTCGATCATTTCAGCCAAATCTTAACTATCATTGAAATCAGGTTTTACAGCGTTTACATTTTACATTTAAATTAAGTCAATCATATCAAAAGTTTTAAGGAATTTCAATGAGCCTCAAAACGAACTTTTCAAATTAACTTATTTTAAATCAATAGAAGTTTTTCTTAAGTAATTGCTTTTTGCTGTTACACATTAGCATCGTTTTATTCAATCATAAAACTTACTCTTCACAGCATAAATCTTCTATGATTTCCATCAGAATTCTCTTGCTATTTACTGTTTCTTAGCTCAATAATTCTGTGACTTCAAGTAATTTATGAAATTTCATAGAGAAAAGTATGAAAATCCAATGAAAACTTGATATTTTCAAGTAGATCTGATTTATTAAATCAAAATAAAGTTGTTAAATATTACTTGACTGTTAATTTGTTAAGATGCCTTAATTGCTTCTAACTAGAAAGGTCAAGACTTTTGGTGGATCACACTACATCTAAAATCAGTTTGCTCTTAGGAGTATCTTACAGCTTATTTTATTTGCTACTGACGTTTCATTTAGAATTTCGATCATCCTGATAATAGACACATCAATACAGCCTTAATTCACATAAGCCTACGCATAAGGAGTATAAACAAGATTTAGCTGATTCGATTTCAATTCGAAGTTTATTTCAAACTTTTGATTAGATTTTTTCAACGTATAGGTGAATGGAATCAAGTCAGACTTGAAATGACACTCAAGTTAGATAAACAAAAAGTTATAGTTGAAAAATCTCTATCAATATGATAGAGATATACGAGACGAAACATTTTTCGGAGGAGTATATTTCTTTCACTGGAAATCTTGTTTTAACAGATGCTGTTTTTCTCGACACTTTTAGTTAACATCTATTTAAGTATTATTTGAGTTATATTTATTGAGAGTCTGTTGTAGTTTGCTTTATGTACAGAATAACAGGCTTTAGGAGTAGAGCGGAATAATAGCAATTTATTTCTTACAAAATATTGAAAACTTTCATTAATACTCGTGAAAAATTCTATGGAGTGTATAAAATTGAAAATAATAGCATTCCTTAAAAATGTCATCAAATAGTTTTTCCGATAAGAAAAGTATTCGTGATTTCTAGTCATACTACAGCTTAAGATATCAAGATATACTGCTTTAGATTATGTAATGGTTTGCTTGGGAATTACATATGAAAAACTGGCAAATAATATTTTGGTCTTCAAATCATTCGAATCTTTCCCATTTTTTAAATACAAGTATAGCTTTCATTCTATACTCGAATTTTTAATAACAAATTTTTGAATTCTGTAGATAGAATTGTACATATTTGCGAAGATGTTTCGAATAATTGGAACTAGTCATTGAAAGATGATTTTAATTTTAAAATTCAAAGAAAAAAAACTAAAATAGATAAGATAAAATGAGCAAAATATCTTTTGAATGCAAGATATTTCAATATTTGGATACTATTGCTTGTGATAACTGAGCATCGGATCACAGCAATCTATACTGTTTTCCTGCAACATTCATGTAACAAGTGAATAAAGTTGCTATAGGTTCATGTCTACACAAGAACAATTACCTCATTTAAGCAAGTTAACTTCAAACTCATTTGTCGCCTAATTTCAAACTCGGCTAGCGTTTGAAATGAGCATTTAACGAGTTACTATTACAATTGTCATTTTCAGCGTTTTAATTTTATTTGAATACAACAATATTTTTTGTTGAAAATGTTGTTGGATTAACACTTTTTACAAATTTATAAGCTTACTTAATAGATTATTGCATTCTCTACTCTAGGAGTTAAATCAGTCTATCATCAAATTTGAAATATTATTTCGAACAAAGTTTAATAAGTAATTATCGCCTTATCAATTTGAAGGAATAGTATTTATTCATAATCTTTTGAGGACCTTTCCTGAGTTTTAATAGAAATAAGTTAGACGGTCCTTATAAAATAAACTTCATTTAAAGATAAATTGATCGATAAGAACTAGAAGATTAACTGAGGATGACTCTAATTGAAATAAATTGGAGTGTATATTTATGAGCAATCTGATTGATCTATCATTAATCTCATTAAATTCTTTATTACTAAACTGAATTGCATTCAGTTTAGTAATTTACTTAAATTGTCTTAAAAAATCATGTCATTACTTTGTACTGAGATATAGGTTTAAACAATTTTGTTGATAGAATGCGCTCAATTTATTATTACTGATAAGAACCGAAACTCTTGTCAAAATTCGTCCATATATGAGTAATGTGTTTGGTTATAACCATCATATTCTAATAGTTCAAATCACTGCAAATAGAAGGCATACAAAACTCTTTCAACAGAAAAGTATCTGAACTGAAACAAGCATTCACAAGAATTTTTTCAGAGCTAAACTTTGACATTAACACGGTTGCAAGCTAGAACTTTTTATGCTAAAAAATTCAGATTAATTTTAGTCTATAATCTCAAAGGGAAATGTTGCAAATAATATGTATCTGTAAAAGTTCATTTTTTCGTTTCAGGGACAGCATTCGACTTGAAGCTCGAAAATCCGTCATTCACGTCGTCATCAATGATCACATCCATGAGTCCATTACTATCGACTAGTAACTCATCGAATACGAAGAGTTCGTCAGTTTGCAAACTTTTATTAATACTATTGCTACTGGCAATGATTGTCAGCAGTTTGGCCACCAGTAGATACTACAGCACAAGTGGTCAGTATTTGTAGTAGAAGTATTGATACATAACAGTTAGTCAATTAACTTAAGAAAAGTTCTATAAGAATGTGTGGCTCTAGCACTCAATTTATCGTCAGTCCAATAATTAAATTGTCAGCTTTTTGTTATTGCACAACTTATCTCTATTATAGAACAAAACAAAGTAATTGTAACCAAGTGAAACTCTCCATAACATAGTTCAGTCATATGTCAAATGAAAAAACCTATTTTGGTAGCGAATTGCCAACAAATCAAATCTTTCTCACATATTAAGAAGATTTGAAAATTGAGACTTGTTAAATCTAATCAAACCGTAGTTAATACTTGCTTTGTTTGGAACCTTGAAGCTTTAAGTGAAAAAAAGTTAGTCTAAATGAACTAGTTCTAATTCAAGTTTCCAGAAACTTTGTGCATTTCTAAAATAAAACAATTAAAAAGTTTAACGAATGCAATAAGCCAATCGGCAGAAATTCTACGCTAGAAAACACCTAATCAACAATATTGTTAGCGCTTAAATTCAACTCAAAATTAATTTGAAAACTTGGCACTCAATATTTATCTTTCCTACACTTTATTTATTGAGTGCAAATTTAATTATTTTTTAGCTTATTTGCTAGATCTTAAACTCATTCAACTTCTTGAAGGTTTAAACTTATGAACTAGGAAACGATAGTTCAGATCAATCAAACACTATCCATAGCTATTCTGAAAAAAGCCCAAATAACTTACTATGGAAGAGACCGAATCGTCAATAAAACTACTTTGATTTGAAAATAAAACTTAAAGTCAAAGTTTTAGTTCGAGTTATTAGTATTTGATTGTTAGAAAATATCAGACTAGCAAATATTGATGATCAAGTTTCTCAACTATGCCCATATTTAAATTTTATTTCACAAACAGATAGTGATTTAGTACCCGATTTACTTGACGACTACAGCGGAAATATTGCCAAACTTCTGTTTGTTAATCGAAAGTAAGTTTCAACTCTTTTCTATTCGCAAACACCAGAGAAAAGTTAATTAAATTTTGATTAAACCTTAAAAGGAGGAGTTGTTTACGACGCGGTGCCAGTTGTGATCATAGGCCAAAAGACTGTTGCGACAATTCTGCGTGCAGGTAATCATTCTTTGTAGACCATTTGTTCTTTTATTTACTAAGTTTTTCAAATTCCAGATGCAATGTATGGGGAACTAACTGCAGATGTAATAGAGCAGGTCTGTTATCTCACTACGTTCTATTAATTTGAAGCTTAATCTTGAGCTACATGTTTATCATTGAAGAAACCTTTATCTGGCTTTAAATAAGACTAAAATTGCCATAATTTTTTGGATACTAATGATTGTTTTTCAAAATATTCAAATGATTGATGAAAAACTTGTAGCTCTGCATCAGTTCAAAAGTTAACATTATTGTTGAAACACTATTTTCTATGAATAAATAGGTTTATTTCAATGGGGCTGAAGTGAAGTGATGACCAACTCTCGTCGACTTAACTGTATCTCAAATCTAAGCATAACACAAATACATTAGAATAATCATTATATATGTATTAGTTATGATTTGATTATTCGATAGTTTCATATTTATTATTGATTTATACTTTTGATCAATAGATTTCTAAGTTTGTAAGTGAATAAAATTAGAACATTCAATGTATTATTCTATTAATTATTGTCATTTAAATTAGTTTTTGTGTGAAGCTATATTATTATGAATACATAATAAAGTGTTTTACTTATGCATTATTTGCCTAAAGTTGTCCTGCATCACACGTCAAATCAAAATCAATCAATTGGTACTTAAAACAAACATTCGAATCCTAAGTTTTACTCAATTATTTCAATTGATAGAACAGTCTTTGAAAGTTAGATAACTGAATCTTGTTATGATCGTTCATTATAACAAGCTTATGTTTTTGTATCACTTTTGTGCAGTCAACTCCTTTAAAAATCGAACTTCATTTTAATCAAGATATAGTGATAAAAGTAATGTTATATTTACAGCTTTAGAAAAAAAATCAATCTTTTAGAAACCATTAAGATATAATTCTGATAAGTTCAACTTCATCAAAGTTTTCAATTGAATCTTTCTTCTGACAGAATGCAAGTGTGAGCTACAATAAAGTTGACGAAAGATCCGAATCAGAGTTATTTTTGTTTTTGACAAAGCTATTCAGTTGCACACTTAAATTCTAAGTTAACTGCATTTTTGTTTGTGTCAGAGTAAATAAAAACTGTAATTAACACTCTTTGACTTGTTTAATACACTTCAGTGATGGGTATAGAAAATACTCATTAGTAGATAAACTCGTCATTTTAAGTTAAAATCCAGATTATAAATATTGAGATCCAAGTAATGAATTTTACCCATTTTTAATTTGTCTCCTTATCGCGAATAACATATTGAAAAGAGTTTCATAATACCTTCAATATGTACGAAATATAAGTTTATGATTAAAATACTATGAAAATTTAACTAACAATTACTTTTAAAAATTCATTAGCGTTCTCTTTAAAGAATTTGTCCTAATTATTCAATATTAAGATTCAACTTTCAATTATTTGAACAAGTTTCATGATAATATTATTCAAAGTTAATTATTAGTCAACAATTAAAGTCAATTTTGAGAAGATTATCATATTTATTAGAAGAAAATATTCCTTCAATTTGATCCAGGTTCAATCATTTTGTTTACCATCTGAGAAATATGAAACTTTCAACACTCTGCTATTTTATAGTCACAAATTACTTTCGCTCAACGTTCACGAATTTTAGCGATAAACTTACTTCAATAATAAGTTAGTCAAAAGTTCATAAACACTAAGCACTAATAATTATGCCCCAAAACAAGTTTTCATTACGAATCTACTTTCTGACTCACTTCAAGAATTAGCTTTGGGTCAAGCTTAAGAGTAAGTAGACAAATCAATTATTAACAATTAATTTGAGCTCAGACTAGCTTAGTAGAAAATCCTGATGTAGACAATATACCATTAAAAAGGATTTACTAACGAGTAAGTATTATTAATTAGCGCATTATGCAACTACTGGTTGTCGGAAAGCAGAATTAGTCTTCTCGACATTTACAAACGTTAAAAGAATTTCGAAAATTCTCCACATTAAGCATAGTACGTTCGGTTATAGACAAAAATTAGTCTCATTATTAGAAGTGCGTGCAATCAGACCTCGCTGTTGAGTCTCATTCAACTATGAAAAATTTTGTCCAGACTTACCAGACTAACTATTTCTTAAACAAGCCTCCATCCTTTCATTAACGTTTCACTCTTCAATACAAGAAATATCTTCAAAAGCAAGGTTAGTCAGACTTCAGATCAGATTTATTCTGAAATTGAACCTTAAAAGCTTAAAAGTTTTGAATATTAACAATCAAATAGAAAGGTCAAGCAAGTACATATCAATTAATTCCTTTAGAAAGCCATTCGAAAATACAAGCTTCTAATCATAACATATCATTGATTTATAGTATTGTTTACAAGAAAAAAATTGAGTATTAATTGCAATAAGTTATTGATTAATTAAGATTAAAGTTTGATAGAAGAACGTGACTGTAGGCAGTACAGTAAACTTGATGAGCCCTTATTTGCCAAACCTCATTGGTTTCCAGTTCTCTTTATTATCAATACGAATATCATAGATCGGTTCCACAATAACATCCGGAAATTCTGTTGTTGTCTTATGATCTGTTGGCTCCTTCCTATAATCTTTTTGCGGGACACGACCCAAAACTTGTGCCGCGAGTATTATTGCCATCGTGACGAATATTAGACAATTGAAGACACGATCAAACATTACTATAAATAAATTATAAGCACTTACTCTTATCATATTATTTTTCATATCAGACACAACCAAAACAACCAAATAAAGAAGACTTTTCATGTAGTTATGAAAAACTTACTTATGTCTTATCCAAAAATTTTATCAAAACTTTTATTATTATAAGTTAATATAAGAATCGCTTTTATGGTACTGAAGATGAATTACATTCCAGTTTAGACCTTATTCTTCCTGTAGTTTGTATGAATCTAGATCTGGAACATACGATCACAAACATTGATCAGAGTTCAGGTATTCTAAAGTGTTGACATCAAACTAGTTGCTTCCATCAAATTGGATTTTATTGCAAATATTGACATAGGAGAACACACAATAGGGGAATATATACTCCTAGATCGTGCTTCGCCTAGTTCTTCTCAATCGATTGCAATTAAACATTGCATGTGTATATAACAAATGCAAAGAAACCTTTCTTCATATGAATCATGTTTGATATTCTGAATAACTCCTACTGCAAGTATAACTTCGACTGAAGTAATCTTGCTTCAGCTCTATACTTAGACTTCTTTACAAAATTATTCAGGTTTATTTTTATATCCTTTTATTGTATCTGGATTGATTCGCGACTACTAATTTTATTATTCTTCGAATAGGTTAGCTTAATGTGTCAATTAAAATTAGGTCAGACCACGCATTCATTAACATTCAAATTGACTTTTTATGCATTATTCATCGCAATACCTGAAAATTTATGCGAATCTTTAACTAATAAGTTTCAAGTATAAATTACTTTTTTATTGAATTTTATGCTATATTCAAGAAAAATAAATACTACAAATAACTTGAAATAAATGTTAGAAAAATATAAGGTTTTTTAAATATTAAGATAGCAGCAATCATATGTAAAATGAGTATAATTTGACAGTTACATTAACTATTTTCTAAATAAACTCACAAGAAAATAGAACATTACAAGTTTCACAAATTAACAAGCAATCAAAAAATATATCTTAGAATTGAACAATATTAGGTAATTGATTAACATTTATCTGATGAGTAGATCAATAATACATTTTGTGCCAATCTCACTATCACTTGATCTACCATTTAAAGTAACTCTCCCATATAAAACTAGAATTAAATAAATGTTTGATAAGATATATGTGATGCACATTCAATAGTGTGGTAATGTGTTAGATCTTTGCTTCATCTCATACTAACGTAGAATAAATGTTCTATTCTTATTTTAGTTATCTCTTAAGCCTATCCCTTAATCGTTTAAATAACTATTAGTTTCAAATTGACTTAATCTTTTTGTTTTCCTTTATTATCCATTTATCTTATTTATTCCCAATTTATTATACCTAACTATCTATTAACAAACTCAGACTTATTCTAGAACTATCTTAACCTTTTGAGAAAACATTGAACTTGGAAGTTAGTGGTAAAGCTAGCAGGGACCTTCTTGTGCTTGGATACTATCAATTCATGTTTATCGCTAACTTCACTTAAAAAGCTCTATATATAAATAAGAAATTTTCTTAATTTGTTACAATAGCTGCAACAAAACAAACTAGAAATAGATTACAATTTAAGTTCAAATTACAATAATTTTTAATTGGAAAGCATATACTTAATCAAAATCAATATGGTATATGCATTCTCAACCTCAATCTTCTAAATTTCAGACTTTTGCACCCCACTGCAAATTTTATGGCTTCACCACAGTTCAAAGCTCCAAAATTGGCTAAACTTTAAATATTCTACTAATAATTTTCAATTCAAATCGATTCTCAAAGATATTCGTTGTATATCACTCAAAAAGCTTAGAAAAGTTTCAATAGCTGTTGAATGAAGTAGTTTTAAGATTGGATTAAATCAATAAAATAAAAGTGAAATCAACTGAAACTATGAGTTAAAAGGTCGTTGATTTTGTTAGAAATTTGAAGAGTAGATTTCCATAATTGTCTTTAACATGAAATCAAAATAATGAGAATATGAGATCCATTTAATAAGAACTTAAACTTTTGTGAATAGATATCATTGATTGGGCATTAGTACTGCTTCTTCATAAGAAGGCAATCTATTAGACTTAGTACAATCTTCATAAGATGGCGGCAACTCCAGTCTCAACATTGCTTCGGAAGGCACTGAGACTCTCAATTCGACTTCATTCCTAAGACCAATAGCAATCGATTGATTGGTGGGATCAAGTGAACTGTCAGTAAAACCAAAAAAATGCCTGGTATATCTGACTCCAAGCACAAAGAGAAATAGACTAACAGGTAGAGCCATAATTAAAAGCGAAGACCAAATGCCAATCGAACGCATGTCAACATTATGATACCATCGATCGTACCTATTGCGCGTACCATAAGACGATTCACTGATAAACTTCGAACTAGGACGCTTACACCTGAATTGGTTGCACGGCTCACACATCATTAGTGTAGAACTATATTCATAGTGATCATCGCATAAACATTTTAAGATAAAATGTCCTAATTCTGTGTCACAAATAGTATTGTTATCGAAGTATTTGCACTGCTCGGAGTACTCGCAGGGCTGGTTATAACTTTTGGGTTGAACACATTGCATCCAATTGTCAGTTTTAATATATCCAGGCAGACATTGACACGTCCCGTGCTTTTGGTTTGGATCTGCTTTCAAACAATGACTATACATCTCGCATTCATTTACTGACCAACAGATCTGTCCGACTGATTTTGATCTCGATACATAGCTATCTGCTCTGATCAGCGTTCGGCAAATGTTCAATACTTTGATAACAACTATAAATTTGAGACATGGGATTGTGTTGAAGTATATCATACGTCAATTTATTAGAAATCAGTCGATTCAATTATAATTGAAATTTATTTTCAGAAAAATTTGAAACATTATTGTTATTTTGAAGGTATGACTCAAGCTTTGTTTGAGTCTGTGCAGAATTGTGATAGAAAATCGATGGCTAAGCGTTCCTATACATTAATATCAACACCAGAATCAAATGGCAACACGATTTTATTTTCCAGTAAAAGTACTTACATCATTTTGTTAAGTCAAGGTCCAAAACTTGATTAAAGACTCTTTTAAAATTTGTATTACAGAACCATATGATATAGATTATTTTTGCCTCTGTATTGTTGCAGATCACGTCGGTCAATAAAACTTAAATAATTCATGCATAGAGTATCTCATAAGCGCTTCGATAATGAAATGAGTTGCTAATTATTGAGAGCTTGTGCTTACATAATTTGCCAATTAGGGTCAAGCGTTTTCAGATTCTTAGTAGAAGTTTCAAATACAGAAGTTCAAATCTCTATTATGTTATGTGAAGCACGCTCTCGTAATCATGCAAAACTCAAAATTCATTTGAATGCGGCCAAATTTATGAAACAGCCTAGAAGCTAGGTCTACCTACGCTATTATTGCATAATTCTAATTTCATTTAGTACTGAGCGAGATTTTGCAACAATGAGAGAGAGAGAGAGAGAGAGAGAGAGAGAGAGAGAGAGAGAGAGAGAGAGAGAGATAAAATGAACTTTATAGTCTATTATGAATATAAAACGGTTTCTCCGAATGAATTAGTTCCAAACAACCTCCAATTTTAAAGACAAATCAATTTTTATATCGTTTAAACTAAGTTTCTTTATATCCTCATCATACTCAAAGGAAACGATATTCCCATTAAGGCTAACATCTTCGGGTTTTCGATCGATACCAAGTATAGAAATTTGATTTAATGGCATCAGAGACTTGAATTCATACTTTTCTTGATGTAAAGTTAAAGTGCCCTAAAACAAAAAGGCAGATAAGTCAATGAGAATCTTGTTCCCAATTGAAAACTTACGTTTTGAGCAACAAACGTAAGCAAATTATATTGAAGATTCTCATCTTGAATGCTTTCTCCATCGTCCCAATAAAGTTGACCAAATGCTACTTTATTTTCATTCAAAGCAACAATCAATGAAAAGTTAGAATTACGCGACTGTGTAGTCGTCGGCATTGGTTGTTGACACGGAATTATATGACCAGAACGTATGAGAACGACTGGCGGATCAGTTAGCGATGAGTTAAAGATAAAATATTCACCTCTACTCGAAATTGGTGTCGATTTAATGAAGTCATACCATATTCCTGATGGTAGATAGCCTTTGACTTGAGTGGCATCTTTCTCTAGAGTTGGAATTATCATGAGAGCTGATCCCCACATGAATTGTGTCTCAATCTCATATGAAATCTTATCGGTAACAAATTCAAAGAAAAGTGGACGAAACACTGTATCACCAAATTGGTTAGCCTTATAGAAAAGTGTATATAGATAGGGCAGTAATTTATAGCGTATTGTAAGAGAGCTTTTAGCGGCTGCGATCACTATTGGTCCTAGGGCTGCTGGATCTTGATCTATGTTATCAATAGAGTTATGGTTTCGAGAAAATGGATAAAATGCGCCCAATGCTGACCAACGAGCACACAGTTCTGGACTTGTGTTTCCGGTAAAGCCACAAATATCGGCCCCCATTAATGGTGTTCCAAACATGTTGAAATCCAGTATTGCTGTCAAACATTTATAACATTAGTTAAACATTTTCTAAAAATTTGATGCGTTCAGTAATAAATACATGGAATAGTATTTTTCATCGATTCCCACGTTGAATATATATCTCCAGACCAGTGACCACCAAAATGTCCCTGACCTGCGAAAGTCGATCGAGATATTATGAATGGCCTCTTCTTCAGAACAGTTTTGAGAGCACTGGCACAGGTAAGAATAACTTAGTAAACACTTGAATTAAAGTTGAATAGAAAATAGATAATTACTGATTGGAAGCAATAGTTTGCATAAGTCCAGTAAGACTGTGAACGTTATAATGAATGCCTGCATATTGCTTAGCAGTCATACAAATCGTTTTGGTTCTAAGCTTTATAGTAAGCCCTGGTAAGTACTGTGGATCTTCATATGGAGATTTAGGACAACCATTAGCAGATCCCTCATCAAAATCTGATGGCTCATTCATATCGTTCCAGACACCATCGAATTTGATTATCTCGTGAAAACGTTGGTACTGTTTAGTCCAATATGAGATTGTTTTAGGATTTGTGAAATCTGGATAAACAGTTCCGTACTTGTTCCAGACATGAGCTCGAAGTATATCCCCTGAAGCATTCTTTATAAAGATATCAGCTTTCAAGCCATCATCATATGGTGGATAAGTTCCGTTGGGTTCTCCTCCGCCAACTCCAACATCAAACATTGAAACATAACGTCTTCCATCGTTATGCAATTTATCAATAAACTGTGGAAGTCCCGCAAAATTAATTGGGTCGTATGTAAAATCATTTCCATTATTCATGGCGTCGATATCAATCCATTGGACATCAATTGGGACTCCTACGTCAAGATTTCTTTGCAATGTTTTCTCGGTATTACTTAAGTTGTTATAACCCCAACGGCATAAGTGGAAGCCAAGTGACCAGTAAGGAGGTATTGGCGGTAATCCGATTAGATTTATATATTGACGAACAACTTGTTGAGGTTCTGGGCCCATGAAGATGAATAAATCAAATATACCGCCGATTGTCCTCCATGTTATAGCAGGCGTTGGTTGCAAAAGTATGTCCATTGCGTTGCTGTTGAACATGAATAAACCATCACTGTTACCGGAATCATCCTCAACTGTTAAGTAAAACGGGTGAACACCATATAAATGGATGTTAGAAACAGGTTCGATATCGAACGCAAACATTGTGTAGCGTTTCCATGTGGCCTTCTTTCGGAAAACATCTTTGTGTTCACCCAAACCGTAGACATAATCAGATGGAAGTTTAGATGCCATTTGAAGGTATTGATCAGAATATGTTAGTAGATTTAAATTGGTTTGGAATATAATAGTTTTCGTTGATTTTCTCGTTACAGTTAGTGATCCATTGTATGAGACATTCACTTCATAAAGAGTTTCATTTGGGTCCAGTTTTATTGATCTATTGATATTTAGTTTAGGAACTGGCACTTCGTATCGCGACGAATTTGCGTCTAAAAACCTTAGTCGAACTGTTTGTTCGTTTATCAAATCGATCTGAATTAATACAAATTTGGCATCGTTTGCGAAACCAGAGAGTGTTTGTCGACTCAATAAAACTGTTATATTTCCAGGATTTTCATTGATTTCGATCACTTTATAACCAGAATAATCTCTTGGAAAGTAACAATAGGGTGGACCAAACGTCAGATTCTTTGAATCTGATGCCCGCCAACAACAACCACGAGATTCGCAAACCTTCTCATCGGGAGAATCAGGATTGCAGTCAAGTCTTTCGTCATCTGGAATATTACTACATCCAAGCGTAGGAACTTTTGAACTTTCTATAAAATTGGCATTTAGAACTAGAAATGCAAAAATCAATAAATTCCGTAACATTACGACAATTGATAAAACAACACAAAATTTTGCTTATTGTTTGAGTAACTAATTGTGTTTTGACGCTCAAACGTTTACGACTCAGTGTATTTATCGCTTTTGTAGAGTATTTTTTATCTCAGAGAAGCTGATATGCAATCGAATGACTTGTTATTAATCCTATACATGAACTTATTTACTTCGATAAATTTAACTTAAGAACTTTCAAACAATACGATAAAGTGAAGTATAGCTGTACATTCTTTTCACTAATCATAATCTAATTATTAGTCCAATACAGAGATCAAAAGCAGTCGAATGTCTGATTATGAGATTTTCTGAACAAGTTTTAAGCTTAATCAGAAAACTCCTATCAGATACATTACTTCAATTATATAAAGTCAATACTTTGAACCCAAAATTAAATACAGCAGAGAAAGAGTTGTACTTTATTGAAAGGAAAACAAATCAATTTTATTAGCGCTCATTCAAAACAATTATCGAAATAATAAACCCAAGTTAAACAAACTATAACTCGAATGCTTTTCAAAAACAACATATTCTTTCATATAAGTAAATTATTAGTTGCAGCAACTTTTATCTGTTTGGAAAATCAACAGTTCGAATGCGTTTTAGAGTTGGTTTCAATTGTCCAAAAGTTCGTTCTCTGGCGAGAATTGGTTTTGGCGGTGATCCCAATTTAGACGTCTCACTTACATTTTTTGATACATTAACACTCACTTTGTCTTCGGCTAAAGTTCTCAGTTCTGGGGAATCATTTCGCCTATTCTTGTAACAAAAATAAAGTCCAAAACATATGGACAACAAAAAAATTAAAACGACTGCGCCAACAATTGCTAAAACCAGTTTGTATTTTCTCAAAAACGCTTGAGATTCGCATAAGTCCTGATAAGTTTGTCTTTTGCAGTTCAGTCTTATTTTTGTATCTTTTCCAGTCTGAAAGTGAACTAATTGCTTAGTTTTTGAAACAAAAATTACGAAAAATATTACTTTGAAAGTGAAGCTACAGTTATGGAATGTTTTCCTAATATATGCTCTTGTAGAGCTAATCACTGCTGGAAACAGATATAAGATTTGTCTGTCATTATCTACAAGTCCACCAAATATTTCCCCATAGTTGATAGTATAAGGCGGAACAAATTCAATTGGATTTCCTACATATAATTGCCAGCCTTTGGTTCGATCGCAGTGAACATAAGTCAAATTTGAACCTAAATAAGTTAAGTTTTATAAGTTTGCTCTGCAATTGTACTAATGACGAAGACATGAATGTAAATATACCTTGAAAAACAAGCATACCCTTCATCTTGAAGTTCAAGATAGCATTAATAGTTTGATTTATAGAAATTAAGTTATTCGCTTTATTTAGGAATTCGTGTCCCATATTTAAGGTGTTCATCCACGAAACATCACTCCAGACAAGGTTTGAGTAACATGTATAAACAGTTAAATCAGACTTTGTAAACTGTTTATAATTAAAAATTCAATTAAATAATTAAAACTAACTTCAATTTTCTAAAACTAAGTCATTGTTTACTTACTTTGAGTCCATAAATTTGTTCGCGTAATGCTTCGCACTTGCCGTCGAAATTGACCATAAATGTTAAGTCAAATGTCGTGAAGTAACCATTTATGGTTTTACTTTGTCCTATGCGAGCACCGCTTTCGGTTCGAAAATCCATAACTTTACCTAAACTTGACTCTCTTCTAACTTCTTCGTTATCCCGAGCTAACCAAAAGTTTGCACTTCCATCGACTATAAAATATGAATCGTTGACTAATTTTGTGATTGTGCCAAAGAACGGGTTACAATAAATATCAGGCAATGAGTAAGAAATTGTTATAAGTGAACAAATAAAGGCAATCATCGCATGTAAGAACATTTTTGAGTATTTCTCTGATATTTTATTAAAAGAAATTAATTCTACGAAAAACTTGATTGAAAACGATTAATGAAAATTTCAAGTACCTATTCGACAGTATATAAATTGATTGACTGGTACAGAGAAGATAGAATTCATTTATTGTCATTTTGATAGAGAATGAAATCTTTATTTTAAATTTGATAACTAAATTCACGCGCAGTTAAGGATGCAAATATGCATTATTAATACTTAGCCACTGAGAATAGTTTTTAAACGTTACAGGCGATCTTCATAACAATTATTCTGTGCCTTAATTTTATCAACCGCTAATTACACTTATTAGTCAATTTTTTACACCCTTTCCTGAGCCGGTGTATCAAACATTGCACACCCAAATGATAGGAACTATTAAATACGGAGCTCGTTTAATTTGTTTGACTGATCTTAAAATCTTATAGACAAATAAAAGATTCTATTGTAAGATCTTAATAATTCAACTTTATTTGTGATTCTTTGATGATCGGAAATTATACCGGAGTCTGGAAACTGAGGCTTTGAAAAATAAGCTAATATAACAATCATTGCTATTCAACAATATGTCTATAGCTCGTTTGAGTATAATAAGTTCACTTTTTATTGCTTTCCAACTATCACTTAGAAAATAAGAATAAGCTACAAGTGTGTAAACAAAATAAAATTATATAAATCAATCATAACTTTAAAATAGTTCAAAATTGTGTTTAACTATGAATTAAATAAGAGTTAATAATTGTTTTGCTTTATCACAATTCCAGCCAAAACTTTTAAAACAATTTTCAACGGCATTCACGTAAATAGTTAAATAACGTTTAGCGCATTCTACAACGTCAAAGTTTGTGTGAACATATAGTTTCCATTCGTTAGAGTATTTCTCATACCAATAACACATTTCTGACAAATACATCATTGACAGCAAATGATTATCACTAAAAATATTATTTGCTATCAATGATTGAGTATTAGAAACCTCATCAGTCAACACATCGTCCGATGACTGTCTCTGACTTAAGAATAATTTAAACCATTGGATACCATCAATTAAATACGTCAACATCTTATGTTTTTCTTCTTCATCAATGAGTCCATCACTTGTATCAGCTAACTCTTGATTATTTAAAAGATTCTTATCATTACTTAGTTTACAATTGCAATAAGCATAAAGAAGTGCTCCTTTTCTCCAAAGTAGACATTCGACAAAATCAATGCCTAACAAAGTCTTAACACAAGTATAATCGTTGCTATCATTGCTAGTCTTCTCATCATTGAAATCATGGCATAATTCTTTAATTCCATCCAATAAATAGATAATTGTCTGCATGTCTCGTTCTGATGTCTCACTTTTAAACGAATCGTTTGTTATTCTTGTCTCGTGAGTCCACGTGACCGACAGTACAGTCTTAGCGTAGGTTTCGATCAATTCAACTTTATTCTCATTTTGATCACCATTTGATTTACTTTTATTGCAATTAATTTTCATTGAATTTAACTCTTCTATCAATTGATCCATTTTTCGAGTTCTTGTTCTTAATCTGGTATTTCTTTTTTGATTGTTGAGTGGATAACTTGCCGCTAAAAATAATATTATTTATTCACTGATTATTACTATTATTGTTTTGTTGATTTATTGAATTAAACTTTAAAATAAAATTAAACTAATGTTTACGTCAAGAGAAACATTCGTGTAATAAAGGGTTCAAATTGAAGCAATTGGTGGTTATTGAGACGTAATCTATGAAGAAATGAAGGGTTTATTTGAAAGAACCACATAAGTGAATGTTATGAAACCTATTACTTATCTCGTTGTTAAAGAAACTATTCTACTAAATAAAACATTTTGCTTCGATCACATGTTCCAAAAATATCACCAAAACAAGTAAATAAAACAAGACATTAAATTCAAAACTAAATCAAAATTAATTGATAATGAATTTAATACAAGTCAACCGATTATTACCCAAACTAAATCTAATAAATGGCTTAAAATTAAGTCAATTATCATTAAATAAAATGGGATTAAAAGCGATCGAAGATAATCAAAACTCAAGAGTTTGTTATCGTTCGTACCAATCAATGAGTTCAATGATGAAATTTAGACCGCAATCACTTTTATCATCGATTAAGCCAGCACAAGTCTTGTTCAGACCATTTGCAGGCAAACCTCCGTTGACTTACGATTTCATACGCGAGCGAATCCTATTATTGTTGAAACTCTATGACAAAATAGATCCGGAAAAGCTAACGCTCGATTCTCATTTTTACAATGACTTGGGTTTGGACTCTTTAGATCATGTCGAGGTTATTATGGCTATAGAGGATGAGTTTCACTTCGAAATACCTGATTGTGATGCTGAGAAACTCTTGACTCCTAGAGATGTCCTCAAATATGTTTCTGACAAAGAGGAAGCTTATGAGGGCTTACAACACGACGAACATCACGAACACCACTAATCGATTCATATACTTGATTATTAATATTAATCGATTAATTAGTTTTCAGTTAAGACATAATAAGTTTGATTGTAATCTTTAGCTTTCTTTCTCTTCGATTTGTCTGTAGCCTTTTTCATGTGATTAAAGTCTAAACTTAATTATCATTTTGGTTGTAATAATGTTTAGGTTTTCACCTCAGTTCGAGTCAAATAAACTAAATTTTTAAGTTAATTATGTATTGTTTAAGTCATCGGGTATTTATTTAATTGTTTCAAAATAATAAGGTTTGTTTAAACATTTCGAGGATTTTCTTTAATAATATTTTTAATGTGAGAACGAAATTTCAAAGTTTAGATAAATTTCAGTTTGAGTTAATGTTTCAGAGTCTGAGGTGTAGTTTTTAATAGTGAGTAACAATCTTGATATGATTATAAAAGTTGACTGACGGAAAGAGAACTTATGATGATGAAAAGAGATGTGACGGAAGATTATAGAGAAATGCACTGCAATGCCCAGGTATGTTGGGCGCATTGTTACATATCCTATGCACTGGATTTAGAGATGGTTAGGGATTGGACTAAATACAAATGCAAACTTAATGGGTTATCAGATGACGGACTGTTAAGAGTTTGATGAAGAATGAAATTTTATGATTTTGTTGTGGCCAAACTCAAGAAAGAAGGAATGTCTGCACACCCACACAACCACTGGAAAACTGAAGAGTTCAAGTTATTTCAATATAATTTCTTCAAAGACTTATGGCTTTCGACAAAACGTGATCAAATATGAGAATATCGCGTTCTGAGATATCGATATTGGAAGAAAAAGAGACATGGTCTCACTAAACGACACCCTTCATTTGGGATCGATTAAAAGAAAAGAAAGTTGGTTTTTTATGGCCTGTTGTGGGCAATTATTTGAAGTAGATACTTAAAATGTTTATTCTTTAGGTTTAGTGCATTGTTTGAATTTTTAGAAACTATTCCTTTGGTCTTTTCGATTATTTATTTGTGCCAAATTGTCATAGCAGTTCAGGTTCTCCGTGTACTTAATAGATTTGTAACTATTAATAAAACTAATATAATACAACTGAAAATTATTTTTATTGAAAAATTGATATTACTTATTCGTTTAAACTCTATTCATAACTTTGATTAACACCATACCTGATATGATTTTGACTTAAGAGTTAAAAAACTATTTTATCGATGCTTTCATGATGTTTTTTTCGAGTTGCTCATCTCAATCAAAAGTATATTTGTTGATAGCTTTTTAGTATAATAAATAAATTAATTAATCAAGTCTTTTTTAAAACTCTTGTTTTTTAAGATTCAAACTTAGGCGCCTCTTATCTTGTGTTCTATTGGTTCTCGATGTATTTGCAGTGTATTGAATAGAATGGTTTTGTAGAATGTTTGCTCATTAAAATACTGAGTATTATCTATAAAAACTACAGGATAACTGAAAACTTTGGGTCAAACATGTAAACAAAGCCGAATATGATTTTCATGTGAACAGAAAGTGTTCAAATTTTCAACATTGATTCATCTTGATTTTAAGATATGATTAATTCCACTTAAATCAAAACAATGTCTGAATTTGACTACGATTCGATTG